>OW569416.2:24052056-24652056 GCA_937662695.2 Halyzia sedecimguttata
TCCAGTGCGTCGTAAGTTTTTGATATCAATCTAGCCATCGCATCCTCCGTTGATTTATTTTTCTGAAATCCATACTGTCTATTGGACAGAATCTCATATTTTTCCAAAAATTTTATTATTCGCGCCTTCAAAACTTTATCAAAAATGTTTCCTATGACAGAATTCACTGAAATTGGCCTATAATTTCCTAGAAGTGTCCTGTCTACAGCCTTGAATACAGGGGTCACCATGGCAACTTTAAGAGTTTCTGGGAAAATCCCTTTCTCCATACACTTATTAAGGATAAAAAATAATGGTTCAGATATGATGTCACTTACATTCTTCAATAATTCCGCCTTCAAGTCATCTAAGCCTGTCCATCTACCGATTTTGAGATGATCTATGACAGATTCAACTTCTTCCGCTGATGCATCCAAGGGACCAAATGAATTAGCCAATCTTCTTGTTCGTGTTACACGTTGTACGTGTTGCTGTATCTTGTGAACTAGCTCCGAACCTATTCTAGAAACATACTCACCGTTCACAATTCCTTGACAATTTGTGATAGTTTCGTCTTCTCTCGGTTTCAGACACTCAACTCTTTCCCTTCTTTTATTATCTACTTGCAGCTCCCTAACACACTTCCATAATTGTTTAGTATTCCCACGCTCTTCCCTTACTTTTGGGCTCATATAACTGATTTTTGTGACCTTTATCAGATGATTTAATTAATTTCTGTATTTTTGCGCGTATGTTCTGGGGAACATCGTGTTATCATTTTGCCCAAATGTCTGTAACTTTCAAATTTTTTTACGAAAATGGTCTCAAACGATTTGGTTCGACTCCCCAATGAAGAATTCGAGGTCAAATTTGATTCTGTCCGTCCGGCCGTTGCCACGATGACTTGAGAACGGAAAGAGCTAGCAACTTGCAATTTTCAGGGTAGGTGGCGCATCTCAATACGACGGACAAGTTCGCTAGAGGGCATAATCGGCCCAGTGGTTTCCGAGTAATGATTTTGTTTTCAACCAATATAGATCCGATCAAATTGAAACTTGGTGAATAGATGTAGAATATAAACTTTAGCCCGTTTGTGAAATTTTGTGAGAATCGTATCGCTAGAAAATTATTAAAAAATTATTAAAAAATATTTTTGTTGTCACGATAACCTGAGAACGGAAAGAGATAGCGGCTTGAAAATTTCAGGTTAGGTTGTGCATCTGAATGCGACATTTGAGTTCGTTTATGAGCATAATCGGCTAAACTGTTTTAGAGTTATAGCCATCTGAAATTTTCTGAAATTTGGTGGTTATTTGTTCCTCATTAACTCAAAAAATACTGAACCGATTGATTTCAAACATAGTTATTAGTTGTAGAATGCCAACGCAAAAATGTTTTCAAAATTTGGTGAGGATAGCATTTGTAGAAAATTTTTAATAAATCATTGAAAATAAAAAAAAAATCTATATATCCGTAACTATTCGTTTGAAATTGCTGAAATTTTGCGAGAGCCTTCATAACCTACCTCTACTTCCAAGTTTCAAGTTTTAATACGATCGGTTAAATATTGTTGGAGATTCGAGCATTCTTGTTCATTAGATGGGTGACCGTTGCCTCGATAACTTTCGAACGAAAGGAGATAGGGACTTGCAATTTTCAGGGTCGGTTGCGTATCCGAAAGGGAGAGTTGAGTTCGTTTTTGGGCATAATCGGTCTAACGGTTTCCGAGATATACCCACCTGGAATATTATTTCCTTGATAACTCAAAAAATAAATATTCAATCGAATTGAAGCTTGGTAACTAGTAGTAGAAATCATATCAATATAAAGACGTGTTTAAAATTTTGTAAGAACCGTACCCCTAGAAAATTTGAAAAAAATGACCACAAAAATAATTTTAAGAAGCGTACCCCCAGAAAATTTAAAAAAATCACGAAAAAAAAATTGGTTCAAGCACTGACGTGAAGTCAGTAGCTTTTGCGCTTATGTTCTATTGTCCATTCTTCTGTATTGAACACCCTTAATCGAATTTACCATGGTAAATTATGTTGTCCATTCTCCTGTGTTGGACACGAATTTACCATGGTAAATTCGAATTAAGAGTGTCCAATACAGGAGAATGGACAACATAACACGAATGTGGACACGAATTTACCATGGTAAATTCGAATTAAGAGTGTCCAATACAGGAGAATGGACAACATAATTTAGTTCTGACTTCACGTCAGTGCTTGAACCAATTTTTTGTCATAATGTTATCTATTTTTTTGTTGACGTTGTTACCTTTGTTGCTTTCTAGGAACTTAATTCTAATAGACCTTTATTTTCCATGAGAATCCTATTCTTCTCTTTGATCTCAGATATTAACTCTTTCAGGTACGCGTTTTCGACTCCCAACACTTTGAGTTGAATGTATATCCCAACACTTTGAGTTGATATATATCCATGCTCGTACATAATGTTGAGGTATTCCTGAACCAGCCTATTTCCCCTCTGCAGTAGGTCAACATTGATGTCGCCAACAAATAATGACAGGCTATGGTTACCTGTGCGATTCATAAAAAAATCTTTCAGTCCCTCCAGAAAATTCGTCAGTGGTTCGCTCGGAGGTCGATATAGGGCAAAGATTTGTATCGAGAGTGTAGCAGTAATGTGGATTACTAATTCTATTATCCGTATGTTGAACGCTGGGCAAAATCCATCGTGCGGTTTCTAAGTTATGGCTATTTTTAGTTAAAACAGTTTTCAAGAATATTTCCGAAACCGATCACTCGATCTATCTGAAATTTACCGTCAAATTGTAGCATCATTACCTTTATATGCGTTCAAAGTTTTGTATTGATGGCTATAGAAAAAAAAAGTCAAATATTTGAAATTGAAATTGAAATTTTGTTTTCACTATAACCAGAAAAATACTGATCCGATTGAATTTAAACTCGGTAGTTAGATGCAAATACCGATGAAAACACTTGTGCAAAATTTCGTGGGGATAGCATGAGTAGAAAAAATTCAAAAAATGTTTCATTATTAGCGGAATATTTTGTTTGAAATTCCGAAACCAAATATCGGATTGAGTTCAATTTTGGCACTTCGGTGACCACTTCGGTGACCAATGATGACCTCTTGGGTTGTGCAATATTTCACTGGTAAACATATTACGACTTATTTTTTGCGCGTTTATCTGAATCAATGCAATATGTACGAAGGCAACTGATTACAATATGGACGAGTAACTACCCTGGCAATTGAATTAATGCTTGAACGATATGTGGAATTTTAAATCGGTTTTCAAAATTTTTAAACGGTGAGCGACTGGGGGTGTAACTGGAAGGCCATATTAATAGTTCATGTCAATTCTGTGAGTTTGCGAGCCAGTTTCGAGGAGACAGCGTAGTGTCCGAGGTGTAGGGTTCATTTCATAATGCTTGGGGTCAATATTGAAATTCATATGCTGCCTCTTTCGGGCATTTTTCGTTATTCGCATGAGCAGTCGAGAAATGAATTAACTGTTGGAGTTTTCGTCTGAGAGGATTGGGGTTTTGAGGTAGAGGATGCTATTCCTCCATCAAATGTAATTGTGAGGGTCCGCGCAAGCGTGGATTGAAGATGCGATATCTCCTGAACCATTGGTGTTGTAGAATCGGAATTTTGTGTGAGGTTTGAGATTTTGAGAAGGCTTCCAGCCACGAGTGGATTGCACATGCGCGAAGGAGATATGACTGTTTATAGGTTGTGTTGTGTGTGGTTTAGGACTATCGGTCATGTGTCTGGTGCTGAGCCGATATTGTGAGGTTTTAAAAGGAAATTCATCCCAATTCTGTACATGGACAAGTCAGTTTGGGTGAAATGGCGTTGTTTCCGAGTCGTAGTGTCCATACCGTGACCCTGGGGCCAATTATCATTATGCCCATGAGCATATGAGGAGTGATTAAACTGCTGGAGGATTGGGCTTTAGGGGTGGAGGGTGTCATTCTTTCATAGAATCCCCTAGTGAGGGTCTGCGCATGCGTTGATTCAAGATTCGATATGCGATATCTCCTGAACCACTAGTGTTGGTGAATCGGAGTTTTTATGAGATGTGAGATTTTGTTAGGACTTTCAGCTGCAAGTGGATTGCGCATGTGCAGAGGAGAATTGACTGTTTTTGGGTTGTATGGGTTATGATTGGAGTGGTTTAGGACTATCGGTCATGGGTCTAGTGAGGAGCCGATATTGTGAGGTTTTAAAAGAATATTCATGGCAATTCTGTGCACGGACAAGTCAATTTGGGGGAAATAGGGTTTCTTCCAGATTGGAGTAACCGTACCTTAGTCTGGGGCTAATTTTGAAATTCATGTTACTCCTAACGGGCATTTACGTTATGCGCATAAGCAGACGAGAAGTGATTTAACTGCTGGAGTTTTCATCTGAGAGGATTGGGGTTTGGAGGTGCAGGATACTATAAATCCATAGAATCTCCTTGGGAGTCTCCGCGGATGCGCAGATTGAAGCTCCTGAACCACTGGTGTTGAAGAATCAGAATTTTTTGTCAGGTGAGTGATTTTTAGAGGACTTTCAGCCACAAGTAGATTGCACATGCGCACAGGTAAAGTGGCTATTTTTGAATTGTATGGCTTATGTTGAGAGTGATTGCATCTTGCGTTCATGGATTTGGTGCTGAGCCGATATTGTGAGTTTTTAAGAGAAATTTCCTGGTGATTCTATTCACCGACAAGTCAGGTGTGTCAAGTGTGGCACAGGGGAGGTCATTGTTCCTGAGGTTGTGGATCGCGTGAAGCGGTCGTTCAATCTGATTATGTCCAATGTCCCTGAGACAGATTGAGCAACAGACAACGCGACTGTATCATGTATTTGCGACCTTATAAGTGCATCTTCCAGTAGGTACATCACTAATGTTGTTCGACTACAATCTAGAGATACTACTCGACTCCGTTGGATACGAGTTTCCTTTGCGAGTCCTGACGTGGTTCAGACCATACTCAGGAGAAAGAGTTCAGTGTTGGGCAGTTCTCAGTATCGTTCAATAAAAATTCAGGATGATAAGACCTAAGAACAATTGACTCAGTTATCTTCTTTGAGGGCGGAAACGAGATAGAGGTTGACAGCAGGGGAAAATGATTTGACCATCAAGTATGTCAAAGGGACCCCGAAAATAATCAGAACTTCTTCATCCCCCACCGTTCAAAATTCAAAAAACTCAACAACCTAAATTCTTGGCCCATCATATACACCAACGCCCAGTCACTCTCGTCCAAGCATTCAGAAATCCTTGCGTATGCGCAATTACACAATCCTCTTTTAATTTTCATCTCCAAATCTTGGCTTTCTTCATCGATTCCCGACTCAGTAGTTCACATCCCGGGTTATTCTGTCCACAGGGCCGACAGTCGTGACGCACCTGGATATCGGGGCGTTTGCATATATGTTAGCAACCACATAGAAGATTCATATAAAATTGAATCGGTATGTAATGACTGGACCGAAATTGATAACATTTTCCTGAAAATTTCCAATGAGCTATTCTCTGCCTTTGTCGGATGTATATACAGACCACGTCCTTGTGGTGCGGACAGTAGTTGCGTTGGTTTTCTTTCCACTGTATCCACAAGGTAGGATAACATTTTCATCACAGGAGATTTTAACTGTGCCGCCTTAAAGTGGCCGGTTACGCAATTACCTTCTACATCGTCCCCATCATTTATATATGCGGAGTTCGTCATGAGTACCCGTTTGCAGCAGATTGTAACGCGTCCCACTAGATATCGAATAGGACAAACTCCTTCTCTTCTTGACTTGGTATTTATCTCCGATCCTCAACTCACATCGGAACTGAGCTATCTGCCACCCTTTGGTAGATCTGATCATGTCACCCTTTCCACTGAATTACAGTTCCGTCCTATAAGTGCCCACCATCAAGAAATGAAAGCCATTCAAAAAATCAACTATGACAACATCAGTGTGGAGTTGCTGAGGCTTGATTGGAAGTCGCTGCTTACCCCTCATGACAGCATTGATGCGCAGTGGAAAGCTTTCATGACTCTGACCAACCGAGTTGTCACCTCTAACACCTGCGTGATATACAAAAGGAGAAATCCATTGAAGCCTTGGATTAACGACTACTCATTTCATCTCATCAGAAAGAAGAAATCTCTATGGCAGAGGTACTTGCGAACTCGATCAACAACCGACTATAGCACGCATCGTAACTTTTCGAACTATCTCTCGACTTTTCTTCAAAATTCAAAAAAGGACTTCGAAAATAACTTGGCCTCATCTAAAGACAGGAAGAAATTCTTCAAATATGTTAAATCGTCCTTGAACACTAATGTGAGTGTCCCACTTATCAGAGATGACACTGGTAACTTATGTCGTGGTCCCGAGGAGGCAGCTGATATCCTCGCAAGGTCGTTATTTCAATCTTATTTTCCTGACCCATTCGGTCCCCAACCAACTCCACAGTCATCTCGAGGCTGCTCCGAGATATTGGATGTTGAGATCAATGAAGCAGTTGTGGAGCATCACCTTGCCGGATTGAACGTTTCATCGGCCCCTGGTTGTGACGGAATCTCACCTGTCCTTCTGAAACGCTGTGCCAGTGCATTTTCCATCCCACTCACCATCATGTTCGTAAGTCAATCAACTCGTGTTCACTTCCTGCTGACTGGCTCTTCGCTTCTATAACTCCAATCTTTAAGAAAGGAGATAAGCTTTCCCCTGAAAACTACCACCCCATAAGACTGCTCTCAACTGTCTCAAAGGTGCTGGAAAGAATAATTAGCGAGCAACTTCTCAAATTTTCTCTTTCCAATGGAATTATACCCGGTGAACAGCACGGTTTTGTACCAGGGCGCTCTACTACTACGAACCTTCTAACTTGCATATCTGACTGGACTAAGGCACTGGACACCGGCCAGCCTGTAGACGTTGTATACCTTGACTTCTCAAAAGCTTTTGACAGGGTTCCACCTAACCGTTTATTAACAAAATTGGAGCATGTGGGTGTTCGGGGTAGGCTGCTCTATTGGATAGGGGCATTCTTGTCCAACCGTTCATACCGAGTGCGTGTCGGTGGTACATATTCATCATCTGCCTGGCCTGTTTTGTCTGGTGTGCCCCAGGGTTCCGTTCTGGGGTCTCTACTTTTTCTTCTGTTTACCTCAGACCTTCCTCTCCAATATGAATCGACCATGTCACTCTTTGCCGATGACGTAAAATTATATAATGACCCAACATCAAACTACGCTACTCTTCAAAAGGATTTGGATAACTTGAAAATCTGGTGCGATACATGGTTGCTTCCACTCAACATAAGCAAGTGTCACGTACTTCACATAGGCAAAAACAACCCTCGGTTACGTTACTGCATCGGTGGCGAACATTTGGCTCCCGTCTCCCAGATTGTCGATCTCGGTGTTACCGTTTCGGAGGACCTAAGCTGGTTAGCCCACATAGAACGAATCTCAGCTAAAGCAAAACAGCTCACATAATTGTTCTATAGATCCTTCAGGGGCTGTAATGACCGAACCTTTGGGACAATTTACAAAACTTATGTTCGACCTGTACTCGAGTATGCTGGTCTGGTCTGGTGGTGTTCGACGAAGGGTGCCGCTGAGATTCTTCAATCCACGCAGAGATGGGCCACCCGTATTCACTATGGTTTCCATCGACCTACGTATGAGCAGAGACTCCGTGCTATGGGGTTGACATATTTTGAGGAAAGGCGTATGCGCGGAGACCTAATTTTTTCATTTAGAGCCATGCAAGGTCACTTTGGTGACGGGATTCGCAATGTCTTCACTCTAAACACGAACAACCTGCGAGGGCACGATTTCAAACTTAACCGGGAAAATTTCAAGTCCTCTCAGCGTCAATATTTTCTTCCCAACCGCATATTTGACAACTGGAATCGTCTGCCTGGCGAGATTGTCCGATCTTCCTCCGTAAATGGTTTCAAGGATGGTTACGACAGGTGGAAGTCATCATGACGGAAGAATACTGGATACTGCTTTTTTTAATTTGCCTTTTCATTACTTTCTTGTATACTGCTCTGTTTTTGTTTGTTTCATATTCAGTTCACATAGCCAATTGTACGTCTGTACTATTTTTTTTTAATATTAATTCTCGAGTTTATAGGTTTATCCTTGACTCGGATCAATAATGTAATAAATAAATAAATAATAAATAAATAATAAATAAATAAAGACAGATTCGAAGAAATATTGTTGTTTCCGAGTTGAATTGACTCAATCGTAGCCCTTGGACCAATTTATGAATAACTATATTTGTAACATCTATATTAAATTACGTTCGGATTGGGAAAATAGGCGTAAGCAATTGCGTTCCCAACGGGGGTCCCATAACCACATTTTTTTTTCGATCTACGGTAAAACTAATAGCCAGACTGTATCGATAGCCAGAATTTGTTAAGGGAATTTGAAAAAATATAAAAAAGTGCTGATGTGAAGTCAGTACTCTTTGGCACGCTTGTTCACGTTGGCTAATTTAAATTGAATGATGAGGGTTTCAAGCTAGGTGGATAGAAAGAGCCGAAGATCTACCCAGAGGGTAGTGGACACCATTCATTTTCGGTCCATAAATAAAAAGTGATGTGTCTAAGATGGCATAAGGATAGAGTAACAAAGTTGACAAAGAGCACAACTGACTTTCCTTAGTCGCACAAGCTCCCATGAGCTTCCCAGGTATCTTCATGGGGAATACTTGGGAGGGTCAGTATAATCATAACCAAGTTTAAAGCACGCACGCCACTTGCAGATTGACTTCATAATGAAAGTAAAAGGATAAAAGAAGAAAAGAAGAAGAAGACATTGAAGTGGGGTCAATCTGCTTTGACGCGCGTGCTATAAACATGATTATGATTATACTGACCCTCCCCCAGAAGATATCTCAGAAGCTCATGGGAGCTTGTGTGACTGAGGAAAGTCAGTTGTGTTCTTTGTCAACGTTGTTACTCTTTCCTTATGAAATCTTAGACACAGCACTCTTAATTTATTACCGATAGTGAATGGTGTCGACTACCCGCTGGGTAGATCTCCGGCTCGTTCTATCCACAGAACTCGAAACCCTCATCATTCAATTCAAATTAGCCAACGTGAACAATGAATATAAATTTGTATTCTGTCTATTCGCCACGCTTGGCTATTCGCCACGCTCTGTTCAAATTGAAAAAATTGGATCGTTTGCCTCGGGCGGTGATAATTGGCAGCCGCACTCTACTAAATTCATATATATATATATATTGGCTCGCGAGGCAAATGAGCGTCGAACATTATACGCACCTTAACACGTTAAACGCCATCAGAATATCGATATATTTTCGATTTGGGCCAAATATTTTTCTTTCCTATTCTGAGTTTGTTATGCATCATTTTCGAAATATCTCCTGTCAGATTTTTTCCACAAGTTCAATATCGCTCGATTTTGAAGAAAGTGTTGAGTGGTTCCATGGGACCGCTGCTGTGGCTCGTGGAGAAAATGGCATCGCTCAGCACGAGCGGTCCACTCGAGCGGTCCCCCTAAAACATGTGGAGTCCTGTCTGTTTCTACCGCTGTATTGTTCTCATTTCAATCACTATTAGTCGAAACATGATTGCCAGTACTAGTGTTCACCAAAATGTCTTCAGATCGAGTAAAAAACGTTATGCAGCATGCTGAACGTGCAGAACTTCCTGAGGAAGTGGTACCGCAAAGTGGCTGTTGAAGTAATATTTGGGATATTATTATTATTATAGTCAATAATCACATTTCTATCGAAAAATCAATGATTCTGCCCTTCTATGACTGATTTTCATGAGAAAGTTTATGAAGAAATGTTGTTCACTGCAAAGGAGGTAAATAGTGAAAATGCAGCAAATACCTCAAGGTCAAGAACTTCAAAAAGGAAGTCTGAACATCTTTTGAAGAGGAAAGAGGGACCATCCCACAAGATCAGGAAATACTGCAGAGGATGCTATGCAAGGAAAAGGGCAGAAAATTCTTCCAAAGACAACGTCAAAAAAGTCAATACATTCTGTGAAGATTGCGAGGATCAGCCCCATTTTTGTATGCAATGTTTCAATTTGAGCCACAAGTGAGATCCCACTTTAAAAATTATATTTGTTTTATAAGAATTACGGAAATTTCTCTATTATATTTTTGGATATACAGGGTGAGTCTTTGACCACTGCATTAATTTTAACCAAAGATTCCTCTCATCAAATGAAACACTTTTTTCATTTAACATTTTTCCAAATTCAGCTCAGGTAAAAAGATACAGGCTGTTGAAATTTTGAAAAAAAATCAGTTTTTATTTTGTAGCTTTGACATCCTTTTTTCGAATAGAATGAATGTTGGCGTAAAGTTTCCTATAACTATTATACATATTTTCCAATTATTACTTATTTTCTACTTCTACTGGTTTTCTAGTTATGGACTCGTGGATTCATAAAACTAAACGAAATTAGCATAAAGAAAGCATATAAAGTTTTTTTTGAGTCATTTCAAGAATACTGCATCGTTTTAGAACATTATATTATTCTTCATCATTTCTCCTTAAACGCACCGTTTTCGGTTTCTCGTTTTTTCGTTTCTTCATGGAATGTTTTAAAATGGAAAACTCACTACTTTTATGGATCCGTCCCTGAGCGTTGGAATCCCGAATCAAGCTGTAAACCACGTTACCATGCCTTATTCTCGTCCGCCAACAATGTCATAGATAATTTATATGCGGGAGTGTATTAGCACATTGTGAAATCTTTAAACGCTTGTAACTTTTTACCTGAGCCGAATCTGGAAAAATGGTAAATGAAAAAAGTGTTTCATTTGATGAGAGGAATCTTTAATTAATGCAGTGGTCAAAGACTCACCCTGTATATTCATATACAATCATATTTTTTAACTTTTTCATGAAGCAAATTTGTTAATGACGACATAGTATTAGGAACAACATCCAAAACCATTATATATGTTACACTCTGAAGGGCCTAGCGGTCCCTCTAAAGTAATAAAATCCATAGGATGAGCGGTCCCGTGGCCACAATCGATAAGTGAATGTGAATCAGAATAGTTTTTATGGAATCAGAATAGTTTTTATGTCGATACATTCAAGACCGAGTTAACAATGGGTTCTACTTTGATTGGAGGTTTGATATGCTATAATGGATTGCCGAATATGTTAAAGAAATGTAACAAATATTTAAACTTCAGGAAGATGTTGATATTATATGTTAAGGAGCACTATTTTTGAGAAATTATTGTTGATTTTATTGTTATTACTAGTAATTTCTACTAAATAAAGGATATTATTATTATTATTATTATTAATTCCGAGGTAGCGGTCCCTACGGACCGCCGTGACCCTACTTGTAAATCTTTCGGCGGTCACTAGGGACCCCTGTGGCGTTTAACGTGTTAATGCATTCATGAGATGCATTCGTATAATTCCAATAATAAGAACTACATCTGTAGGTGACCAGAGCAGGAATCCCTCTATTAATCTCATTGTCATTACTGCAAGAAGTGGGAGAATACTAGTATTACCTCGCAAATATAACCAGACGCAAGAGTGGAAGGTATATCTTGTTTATTGAAAATACCATTAATTGCTATATCGCAGGTCAAGTGTCAATCATTAAATATTATACCATAATTGCAAACGAAGAGTGGTTGTTGAAATACGACCAAAACCAGTATCAACATTGAATGTGCCCTATATAACTTCAAGAATAAAGATATAAGGTAAATTTTCAAACTGTAATATTCAATTTATTGCTCCGATCTGGTTGAAAAATGAACGAAACTCGAAATTTTCATTTAATGTTTGATATAATTTAAATTACTAACTTGCTGAAACCATGGAAAGTTTCCTATGAATCTTCTTTTATTGTGGTTCCAAGGAAACAATTTTACAGGGTGAGTCTTTAAAGTGTAAATTAACTTCAACTCTTGATTCCTCTCATCACATAAACCACTGCTTTCCTTTTCCATTTTTCCAGATTCGGCTCAGGTAAAAAGATACATGCTGTTGAACTAGCAAAAAAAATGTCAGTTTTCCTTTTGTGGCTCTGACATGGTTATTCAGGATGAAATTAAAATGAATGTGAAATTTTCTATAACTATGATACATATTATCTAAATTACAGTTTAGTCTTACTTCCACTAGTTTCCTTGTTATAGACTGGCGGATTAATGAAACTGAATCAAATTAGCATAAAGAAAGCAGATACAGTTAATCTTGGGTCATTATATGAATCCTCAATCATTTTTGAAAATTAAACTATTCTTCATAATTTCTCCTAAAACGCAAAGGTTTTGAGATATTCTTCATTTAATGTTATCAAATCTGATAAAAATTCCCTATGCTTTACTTGAATCGTCTATCACTCTATCGTAAACAAGAAGTAGTTCCTGCCTGAAACTGCCACTATGTGCCATTACCGATAGTACTCGTCATAACATTTGATGAGAATTAGGATAATTATGGAATCATATAGTGGAAATTGAATAATCTCAGAGAGGCAATTGAATTAAAATCAAGTGGATATTCAATGTATTAATAGTGAAAAATAGTAGAATATTTAATCAAAACCAAGTGGATTTCCAGCGTTTCAAATGGAATATTTTCGTTAGGAATACTGCAATAAGCTGCAAAGCATAATAATGAGTGAATAAATAAGTTTTCGTAAACAATTTCATTGAACATTGATCATAACCATTCTCAGGAGAAAGGGTTCAGTGTTAGAGATGGAAACAATATACAGGAGTGTATTAGCACAATATGCAATCTTTAAAAATGCTTGTAATTTATTGCATGAGCCCACTCTGGAGAAATGGAGAAGGAAAAATGTGTTTATTGATGAGAGGAATATATGGTTAAAATTAATGTACAACTTAAATACTCATCCTGTATATTGATTGTATTATTATTGTAGTAAATAAACTATATTATTATTATATACGACGACGTAGTGTCAGGAATTGCTGATCCTGAAGACAATTGAATGTAGGTTATCTTCTGAATTCTATCGAATTGACAGATAAACTGAAGATAAACCATATGTAATTGTCTTCAGAAACCAACCATCAGTTTTGCGTACACCAAATATCCGTAATCATTAGCATGTGGTTCTTCAGGCTAAAAAATCTTACCTAATCATGAGACGTCTTTACAGAAATTACCAAATACTTGGATTTCTGCTAAAGAAAAATCGTTGCTTATGGTTCCGATATGGCGCACTACGTTAACCTTGGTGTTTTTGCTTCCCCATGGTGGACAGCATGATAATCTGAATTAGTACTTGCGAATCACTGCAGAGGGGAAAATAATATACTCAGTGATCCATAGTTAAGAGTAGCCGCAGCGAGGAGCTTAGTTGGTTGAACGCCAGGTGTCACTTCTGTCTACTTAGCACTCGGAAGTGATTGCTGGCTTTCTTTCTTATAAAGGCCGGCTTTCTCGTAGTGTTTTTTCATCATCGTGGAATTATGCTCCACTGATGAGTCCTAATGAGGACGAAACCGGTCTGATGCTAGTCTACTTTTATGAATCTCACTCTGTGGTCTACTCTAAACAATTGGTCTATGCTAGTCCGTTTATTTTGAATGATTACTAGTAGCTTTCGTAAAGTGTTATTGTCTCTTTGTATGATTCCGATATTGCGCACTTCATTAACCTAGGCGTTTTTGCTACCCCATGGTGGACGGCATAAGACTCTAGGCTGTGTAAGTATGACAGGACGTCTGCGAGGATCAATGACTTGCAGTGGCTAAGATTGGGTAATTCATATAAATATAACGTTGCTACAACGGTATATCGTGTGCTTCTGTATTTATCCCCTTCCAATAGCACGCGTAGCACGCGTGAGTTTATGGGAACGACCTCCAAGATCAACCTCAGCAAAAAAACCCTGTCTCCTCGGGAGTTGTCGCACGGGACTTAAAATCGTTATTGCGAGTAACGTGCGTCGTACATCATAAGAGCTGACAGAGTATATCATCCATACCAAATTTATGACATTCTGATCAGTAATTCAAGAGATACAACGGAATAATAAATTCAGAAGTTCTTTTTTCGATCGAATTTTCTTATATGTTGCATAAAACAAGTGAATTAAATGTTAGGAATTCACAAGCTGAAGATCAGTTCATTAAAGTCTGAAGAATGCAGAATGCACATGCTTTCTTGTAGCACATGCTTTCTTGTAGCTTTCTAACCTAACTATTATTACAATCATAGAACTTCATGAACTACACTATACTACATCCTTTCTCTTCCTAATAAAAAGTGTACAATATATCATTTATAAATCAAGTTCCAAAGGTTTCTGTATTACTCTACCAAATCTACTTGTCTTCACTTCAGACTCTCTCACATAAGTATCTGGTTCGAGTTGAATATTTTCTTTTAAAAATACATCATCTGATTCAGCTTGACTATTCTTATATGAATTACATGATTGTTTAATGTATATTCTATTTCTCTGTGCAGTATCTCCTGCAATATTTTGTGAAGTACCTATATGATCGTCTTCGAATCGAGTACTTTTGCAGCTCCCCAAATTTGATTAACATGATTATACAATACAATATAATCACCTTTATTCAATGGTTTCGAAATATTAGCATGTTGATCATATTCACCTTTCTGTAAATTCCGTTTGTAGTAGAGTTCAAACCGGGCTCTATCGTGTCACCCCGTGGGACCTTCATTGCTAAAATGTATAGACCACTGGGTATCATTCTCCATACCCTTACAATGTAAATTCAACTGGTCGTCAAAAAATCGTCGTGTGCAGGAAGGGGTAGGGGGAATTTTTCCAAAAATTGACAGAAAAAATTTTTCTGTTCATGGTCATCTATATACGGTGAACATCACTCACACAAACTTCTGTTGAAATATACGATTCAGAAATATTTTTTATTAATTGTCAAAAAAGTCGGATACAATGCTCTTAAATGGAATTCCTTAAGATATAAACGCTTGCCCTGAACACCCATATTAACTATTATGTTCCACTCGGTTTTACTCGAGATCTGTTAGGATTATTGAAAAAATGCTTTATATGAAAGGTCTGCTCCGAAAACCAACGATTCAGATGATTCTTTCAAAATTACAATAGGTAGAACAGTTTCCTCACAAAATAAGAAATTGTGTTATTAACTCCCATTAACCGAAACCGAACCTGGAGACGCTAGTAAGGCGCAATTTGTAGCGTTAGTCCATGTTAGTGGCGACCTTATGGATTTGAGCTTTGATCTATGCACATAAGGTTCGTTATATCTATCCGACCAACTTTACAGTACTATTCCTGCGTGTCTTCAGAACGCATTTTGAAGATATTGTTTAAATTCCTAATTTTTTATATATATGAGAATTTTACATATAATTCATATATATTTGATTTAATTTTCTTTATTCGTTAATAAATATGCAAATATGCGAGTTCAAACTTATATTCATTACTTCATAAATCAATTTTGTGACGTAATATTAACACATTTTTGAAATCATCGTTCATTCTCATTAGTAGTAACAAGATTTCCTGAATCCTAGACCAAAAATCTAGAAAAGAATTAAGAAGGTATATAGTTGGTATCTATGATATTTAGGGCCTAAAAATTTCTTACATGTCATGATTCATCTAATTCAACTATCACTATCACATGAAGAATCATCAAGGGAAGGAAGATTTGAAAAATTTGAAGTACTCGTATTTGCACATGTTTTTGGGCCATACATTTGCAGGAGCCAATACACGGAATTTGTTTTCTTTTACAGGAACACATTGATCCTGTGCAATCTGAAATGAGAATTTCCATTTCATAAAGAATATTTACGGATCTATATTCGAAATAATATTTACCTTTCCTACAACTGCAGTTGCTAAGGATAGATGTTTCCTTAGGTAGGATTGGCATCGTCGTTAATTTTGGCAGAAGTTTTCCATTTTCTACATACCACCCACTAAATATAGGATCCGGTAAAGATGGTCATGGTACATTACTATTGATCCAAATTTTTGTTTGGTAATGGACTCGAAGGCTGTGTTGTCTCAAACTATCCAATGTTGGAGGTAATTTACTTATGGATCTTGAAGAAGCTATAATATTCCCCTGAGCCTGTTGATACATTTCACATTTTCGTTTGTCGTATACAGATGGATTTCAAATTCAACAATATCATTGAATACTTATTCTCTCAAATTCTCAAAATCTTGAAAGTTCACTCTGCAGTATCTGCTCAGAATCTTCATCAATTTTCATTATTTTTTTACCTTCTTCGACCTTTTGACCGAATGAAGATGCAAAGATGAGCGTAATGTGACTAACTTCATACCAATAATGTTGTAACTCAAGAACCATTCATCCATTCTATAGTACTATTTTCAGTTTATCCCACTGTTCCTCCTGCAGCTTTGGAATTTTTGTTGATATGCTCTAGCGCCTGATCTACAGAAAGTTGGTTAAAATTCCCAATCAAACATTTAATGACAAAATTCCTATTTTTGAATTCATCATGTACTTCCGGTGCCATGTTTGAAGGAATTCAATGATATTGTTGAATTTGTAATCTGTCTGTATACGACAAACGAAAATGCGAAATGTATCAACAGGCTCAGGGGAATATTATAGCTTCTTCAAGATCCATAAGTAAATTACCTCCAACATTGGATAGTTTGAGACAACACAGCCTTCGAGTCCATTACCAAACAAAAATTTGGATCAATAGTAATGTACCATGACCATCTTTACCGGATCCTATATTTAGTGGGTGGTATGTAGAAAATGGAAAACTTCTGCCAAAATTAACGACGATGCCAATCCTACCTAAGGAAACATCTATCCTTAGCAACTGCAGTTGTAGGAAAGGTAAATATTATTTCGAATATCAGATCCGTCAATATTCTTTATGAAATGGAAATTCTCATTTCAGATTGCACAGGATCAATGTGTTCCTGTAAAAGAAAACAAATTCCGTGTATTGGCTCCTGCAAATGTATGGCCCAAAAAACATGTGCAAATACGAGTACTTCAAATTTTTCAAATCTTCCTTCCCTTGATGATTCTTCATGTGATAGTGATAGTTGAATTAGATGAATCATGACATGTAAGAAATTTTTAGGCCCTAAATATCATAGATACCAACTATATACCTTCTTAATTCTTTTCTAGATTTTTGGTCTAGGATTCAGGAAATCTTGTTACTACTAATGAGAATGAACGATGATTTCAAAAATGTGTTAATATTACGTCACAAAATTGATTTATGAAGTAATGAATATAAGTTTGAACTCGCATATTTGCATATTTATTAACGAATTAACAAAATTAAATTAAATATATATGAATTATCTGTAAAATTCTCATATACTTACATAAAAAATTAGGAATTTAAACAATATCTTCAAAATGATGATTCTTCATCTGATAGTGATAGTTGAATTAGATGAATCATGACATGTAAGAAATTTTTAGACCCTAAATATCATAGATACCAACTATATACCTTCTTAATTCTTTTCCAGAGTTTTGGTCTAGGATTCAGGAAATCTTGTTACTACTAATGAGAATGAACGATGATTTCAAAAATGTGGTAATATTACGTCACAAAATTGATTTATGAAGTAATGAATATAAGTTTGAGCTCGCATATTTGCATATTTATTAACGAATTAACAAAATTAAATCAAATATATATGAATTATATGTAAAATTCTCATATATATAAAAAATTAGGAATTTAAACAATATCTTCAAAATGCGTTCTGAAGGCACGCAGGAATAGTACTGTAAAGTTGGTCGGATAGATATAACGAACCTTATGTGCATAGATCAAAGCTCAAATCCATAAGGTCGCCACTAACATGGACTAACGCTACAAATTGCGCCTTACTAGCGTCTCCAGGTTCGGTTTCGGTTAATGGGAGTTAATAACACAATTTCTTATTTTGTGAGGAAACTATTCTACCTATTGTAATTTTGAAAGAAGCATCTGAATCGTTGGTTTTCGGAGCAGACCTTTCATATAAAGCATTTTTTCGATAATCCTAACAGATCTCGAGTAAAACCGAGTGGAACATATTAGTTAATATGGGTGTTCAGGGCAAGCGTTTATATCTTAAGGAATTCCATTTAAGAGCATTGTATCCGACTTTTTTGACAATTAATGAAAAATATTTCTGAATCGTATATTTCAACAGAAGTTTGTGTGAGTGATGTTCACCGTATATAGATGACCATGAACAGAAAAAAATTTTTTGTCAATTTTTGGAAAAATTCCCCCCACCCCTTCCTGCACACGACGATTTTTTGACGACCAGTTGAATTTACATTGTAAGGGTATGGAAAATGATACCCAGTGGTCTATACATTTTAGCAATGAAGGTCCCACGAAAATCTGTTTTAGAGCTCTTTTCATGCCTTGTGAACTCTACTATTGTACTGTATTTTTGCGCAAACGCCGGCCGTTTGGCCGTTGACACGATAACTTTCGAACAGAAAGAGATAGCGATTTGAATTTTCAGGGTAGATTGCACATCCAAATGTGACGGACAAGTTTATTAATGGGCATAATTGGCCTAACGGTTTCCGAGTACAGTTTTTTTTTGAACAATACATAACCATTCGAATTAAAGCTAGGTAGTTAGTTGTAGAATGCCAACACAAATATTTGTGTGGAATTTCGTGCGTATCGTATCTCTTAGAAATTTTAAAAAAATTATTGAATATGCGTGTAAAATATTCTGTAGGTATCTCAAAAGCTATCAGTCTGATATTGTTGAAATTTTGCAAGAGCCTTCAAATCCTAATTCTAAGCCAAGTTTCACATTTGAACACGATCGAATCTATATTGTAGAAGTTATATAAGAAATACTGGAAACCGAGAATCGTTGAGCGAGTTCAGTTTCTGACAAAGAACGTTTAGAATTTTACTTAGGGAAAATTTGTGTAAATGAGGGGACGTCTCAAGGGAAAGAGGTGGAAAAAGAGGGGATTTTCAGGTTACGTGGGGGAAAGGGGATAGTTGAAATTGCCGATAAGGCTATAGTGCCGATCTGTGGAAAAATTTCATATAATTTAAAAAAATTCCGAAATTGGCGTATTTTCCTACGTAAATCGGAAAATTTGGGAGTTTATTTTAAAATTTAAGGATCGTCTCGAGGGCGGTCAAGTAGTGTTGAGTAGGACACGACTTGAAAAAGAGTTTGTAAGAGTAGCCTCTTTTTTGTCCTGAGCCAGTACAATGTCCCACTTCAAAAGAGGCGAGGCGTACTGAACCATTTGAAGTTATTATAGTACTACAGTGACTATATTCTTACAGTGGCGACATAGGTGGTTCGATTTTCTATTGGTTGAACACGGTCACGTGGTACAAATCCGCCATGTTTCGTCGAGCGTCAAAATTTTGTACACAGAAATCACAGAATGCATATTCTATGCAACTTCGTCAAAACATTTGTGTTTGTTTATGTTTACGTTCATTTGAATAGAATCTTTTTTTGGAAAAGGTGTTGAGTTTGTGCAATTTAGCGACTTTGGCGAATATAAATAGTTTTCAAAATGCCCGGTTGTGTAGCTGTTGGATGTTCTAATTCGTCAGTAAAAGGTTTCGTTATGAAATGCTTTCCGAGAAATCTTACCTGACGACATGAATGGACAATAAGAACAAGACGAGCTAACTGGATCCCTACAAATAATTCTTATTTGTGTGAAATAATTCCATTTAATTTTACTAATTTACCTTTACGATATCGAAAGTTTTAAGAAAGGTAATTTCCCTGGAATTAGTATTTATTTTTTATTATTATTTATTTATTTTTATTTATACATAGTAGATTTTAATATACATTAAATATTTCAGGTACACTTTGCCCCTGATATGTGGGAGAAGGTGAGAGTTGATGGAAAAAGAAAGTTGAAACACAACGCTGTTCCTACAATATTTTCTTCCATACAAAATACTGAAGTAATATTGAATGGGCCATTAATGTCTGAGGAAGGTAAGACATAATTTTAAGATGAATTGATTTAAATGTAAATTATGCTGATAAAAAATTCAAAAAGCAAACACATTTCCTAATATTCTAGGAACAATACCTTTTCTGGTCTGAGATGAAGTGTTCTAATCACATAGTCGCACATGATATTTAGCTATATAAATGAATGACAAAGACTTAT
Source organism: Halyzia sedecimguttata (assembly GCA_937662695.2). Classification (NCBI taxonomy): domain Eukaryota; kingdom Metazoa; phylum Arthropoda; class Insecta; order Coleoptera; family Coccinellidae; genus Halyzia; species Halyzia sedecimguttata. The sequence continues at coordinate 24,072,208 of OW569416.2, forward strand.
TTTCAGTTGTTCCTCAGCCAGATATTACAAAAATATCCAATATCACGCAAAACAAAATTGGAGTACCAACTGAGAATATACCATCGGATAGCAGCAATGGTAACATCACTGCGCCTAGAGTCCACATGGAACAAAAAGAATTGAAGCAGAAACTAGCCAAGTACGAATTATTGTTTCTAAAGGAACGACATAGAAGTATGAAATATAAGAAAGCATTGCGGCATATGAAGAAAAAGTTTTCTCAGCTCAGATTGAAATATGAACAGCATTCGTTATTGAGCAAATTGTACAATCCTGATCAGATTGAAGTATTGATAAGTAAAAGGAAAAACAAGTTAGCAAAGTTTTCCAGAGTATCAAATTTAACGATTACAAGAGACCTTCGTTTAAAATTCAGCTGTGGTAAATGAAAAGGGATATCACTTCGTTTGGAAAATTTGTTTTCAATTCTGAGAAGCAAGCAGATAGTACCCAATGCTCTGCAAGTATTTGAAAAACGCAACTAATAGTAGTTACGACGAGGATGACAGAGAGTTTTTATCAGGATTTTTAGACACTATTACCACAAAGGTCCAAAAATACGATGAACCGAAAATTCCAAGAAACATTGAACATAAGGATATACAATGGAGTGGTAGTGAGCTCAACTCTTTTTATAACGTATGTGGATACCTCATAACAAGTATCAGAAGTACTTCGAGAGTGTGTAACACCTGCATCGCCTCTGTTGGATCAAAGACCCCCCTATCCATACAAGATTCTCCAAATTTTCACAGTTGAAAAGATTCAGGCCTCATACATTGTTCTTTTGCAACGAAGCAACATTTAATAGAATTAGAATCTGACTTTGTTCTTTATATAAAATTCATTGAAAATCAACATATTGACCTGAAACAATTCTATGTCGATAAAATGAATTAAATCGACTCGGATATTCTTAATTATTGTCATAATCTAAAAAACAAAATTATAAAACGTTTTATTGTCTACAGATTAAAAATAAGGACGAAAAATAATAAATCTTTTAAGAGTTATGGCCAGTAAGTCTATGGCTGGTCATTCGAAGTAATAGTATATAGTTGAAAAATATTCATTATTTACTTGTGTTATAGCTTTTATAATTTATAATGGTATTTGTTTTATATTGTACCTGTAGTTTGAACAAGAAATAAAAAATAGCCCAATGTTCAGAACTTTTAATTCTCTCCTTATTAGAATTCAGTCTATGAAGTTTCGTAACGAACGCATATGGATATAATAATTCCATTATGATGAGCTAAAATTTCTATGGAGTTGCACATTCTGCCGAATTATTGCATCTGTCATCTTTCCTATTCAACCGTAGATTATAAATAGTTGTAAATACTAGTTTATTTTTTTTTTTGTGCAACATGAATATTGGAAATAATATACTGTGGTAAATCTAAAAATAATATATCTTAGATTAAAAAATTTAATTTCAAACTACATAGTTATACGAATATTGTAAAACGATCAGCAATCAGGAAGGAAAATCAAAATTCATCAATTAATTCTATCTATTTCAAACTCTTCCTACCTATATTTGCGATATCTACCTTCCTAAATAATAATTCATATTATGACTTAGATAATTTAAAACAACATACACTGAATCGAATTCATATACCGTAATGTCACTTCCTACAGAAATTGAGACCAAAAATTCGAGAAATGCACTTATGAGGAGTCAAGAGCTCTTGCACGCATGTTCTTTTGTCTATTCACGTCTAACACAGGAAGAATATTTGAAGAAACAAAAATATATTTTTTTCTAGTGATAGGATCCTGATGAAATCTTGCAAAAATTTGTGAGTCTGCATTCTACAACATGATTACTAAAGTTTCGATTCAATCCAATCTGTATTTTTTGAGCTACTAAAGGAAAAATATACAGAAACCAGATCATCTTATTTTAATAATAATTCCTAAAATACAATACCGATCGAGGTGGCATTTGCTACTCGAACGTAAATATACATATACCCATATATATGTAATTCAAAAATACCGCCAAAATGATTTGACGAAACATGGCGGACTTTTGACAGATTTATGACCCCTTGTCGCCACTGTGAGAATATAGTCACTGTATATAGTACGAATTATGCGCGCCTCCTGGCGCCTCAAATGTTAGACGCGACGTGCTTTTGTCACTGCGGTATTGATGAGTAAGCTCTCTAGGAGGTTTGTCACTCGAACTTGGAAAGTTGTAAGAGTGCTTAGCTTATGTAATGAGGGTTTCGGCAAGAACATATCTAACGGACAGATATTAGGAGGATGAACCACATTTGATTGTTTAGTACAATTATTATGAAATTAGGCAATTCTACTACCCTCACATCAAAGGTTCCGACACAAAATGGAATTTCTTTATCTGCCTCTGCCTCGCTCGACCGCGACAAATAAATTGAAGTAGTACAATTTTAAATTTCGAGGCACTCTTACATTTTGACGTCATGTCCGGGACAAATGAAGCGCCTCTTGTATGTCCTACTCAACACTACGGTCAAGCTCACGACCGAAACTTTGGAACGGTAAGAAGCGAAAGCTGATGACGAAATTTCGATATCTATTACCATTTTCGAAGGATTTACGAAAGAAATTTTGTTCACGTGCGGACCTCAAATCAAGACAAAATCGAAAGTCAAAAAGTAGAGTGATATGGATGCACGCTCCAAAGTAGGATTTGCTCGCGAGTTTATGTCGAAAGATCGATCCGCTCAATAAAATCTGTGGGGTTTTCCTTTTCGAAACGTTTATATTTGAAATCACGAAAGGAAAGCTGGTATTTTTCGAAAGAATTTCAAGTATGTAATTTCAAGTAATAAAATTCATTCATATACCCCTTTCATAGCAGATTCTACATACAGCTAATATAGCGCATGGGTTAATATGTTGCACTAATAAGCTCAAGGTACCGAAGCCGTAACTGTCTTTTCCGTTTTTTTCGCGCATGTTCTGGGAAACAGCGTGCTATCATTTTGCCCAGATGTCTGTAACGTTCGAAGATGGTCTCAAACGATCAGGTTTGACTCTGTGATGAAGAATTGGAGGTCAAATTTGATTCTCTCCAGCCGGCCATTGCCACGATAACTTGAGAAAGGAAAGTGATAACGACTTGAAATTTTCAGAGTATGTGGCGCTTACAAATAGCACGGAAAGTTTCATCAATGGTCAAAATCGGCTTAACGGTTTCCGAGTACTAATTTTGACTTCAACCAATACAGATCTGATCGAATTGAAACTTGGTAACTAGTGGTAGAATACCACTATAAAGACGGTAGCGAAAATTTGGTAGGATCGTGTTACTAAAATATTTTAAAAAAATTATTAAAAAATATTATTTATCTCACGGTAACTTGAGAACGGGAAAAGATAGCGACTTGCCATTTTTAGGGTGGGTTGCGAATCAGAATGCGACATTTTACTTTGTTAATAGGTATAATCGGCCAAAAGGTTCAGGAGATATATTCATCTAAATAATTTTTCTCATTGCCCCAATTTCTCAAAAGATACTTAGCCGATTCTAATAGAACATGGTAATTAATCGAAGAATGCCGTCGCACAAATTCTTACGAAATTCCGTGAAGATCGTATCACTAGAAAATTTTAAAAGAATCATTGAAAGTCATTTAAAAAAATTCTATATATCAAAAACTATTCGTTCGACATCGCGGACATTTTGCTCGGACCTTCAAAACCCAACTTTACAGGCAAATTCCCAATTTGATCACAATCGTATTATTTTTTTTCAAGTTCCTTCAACAAATATGGCTATCAATACAGTTTGGCTGTTAGCTTTACCGTAGATCGAAAAAAAATGCGGTTATGGGACCTCCGTTAGGAACGCACTTGCCTCTTCTCCAAATCCGAACGTAATTTAATATAGATCTAACGAATATAGTTATTTATAAATTTGCCTCAGGGCCACGATACAGACATTTCAACTCGGAAATAAAGCTATTTCCCCGAAACTGACTTGTCCGTGCACAGAATTGCCACGAAATTTCTCTTAAAACCTTAAAATGACGGCTCACCACCAAATCCATCACTGCTAGACGCAAACCACTCCCCAGATAAGCCATACAGTCCAAACGTCTCCTCTACGCTTACGCAATCTACTCGTGGCTTAATCCCCTGAAAATAACACTTCACACAAAATTCTGATTCTTCAACACCATTGGTTCAGGAGATATCACTGCTCCAATCCACGCATGCACAGACACTTTCAAGAGGATTCTATGGAGGAATAGCATACAGCACCTGAAAACTCCAATCCTCTCAGAAGAAAACTCCAGCAGTTAAATCACTTCTTGTCTGCTCACGCGTGCTGGGGCGGATCTACACATGGGCATTATGGGCTGCAGCCCAGGGCCCCGTGGATACAAAGGGCCCCCAGCCCGAATTGAAAAAAAATGGACGATATTGTAAAAAAATAATATCGACAATTAAAAAGAAACAATCACAATTCTAGCGAATGCCTCTATAACAGGGGCTTCTGTTTTCATCGCCAAAGTGAGAAATTGCCTTTGTTATTATAAGAGATGTGTTTTTTGAGTGTTTATGGTAGTATACTCAAATATAAAAAAATTAGTTCAAGCACTGACTGGAAGTCAGGATCTTTTGCGCACATGTTCATTTGTCTATTCACCTCTGTCGGACACTCTTACTCGAATTTACCATCGATATAATATACCGTTTCTCAGCTTTTATAAGATATGAATACATTTCGTACCATTTTAATGACGGACTTGAGTAATGAGAGAATCGTGTCAGATCACAGAATTTTTAATTCTGACGTGGATTATATCAGAATTGAAATTCATTAAATATCCAATATCATACGAAAAAACTTACGTCTCAAGTAGTTTCAGGATACGATATTCACAAAATTCCGCGCAAATCAGCGCGCTGGCATTCTACAAGTAATTGCCGAGTTTTAATTGGATCGAATTTGTATATTTAGAGTTTATGAGGTACCTAATAACAACAAAATTTCAGATGTGTAAACTCCAAAACCTTTAGGTTGATTATGTCTAATCCGAACACGGATGTGCAGGGAAAGATCTATATCATAAGGCCTTATTTCTGGTGGAACTATTTATTTATGACTACAAAGATTTTTGTCTGCTCGACTAGTTTCGGCGGTACAAACACGCCATTCTCAAGAGTTGAGTAACAAGACAAAATACAGTAGTCCTGTCACAGTTCCAAAATTGGGCAGAACAATCGACGAGGAAACATTTAATATAGAAAACGTCACAATTTAAAATAGAATATAGTCGATGTGTAACCTATCCTGAAAATTGCTAGTCGCTATCTCTTTCCGTTCTCATGTTACCGTGAGATAGATAATATATAAGTATAATTTTTTTAGAATTTTCTAGTGATACGATCCTCACAAAATTTCACATACTTTATGATGGTAACTAGTTACCAAGTTTCAATTCTATCAGATCTGTATTTTTGGGCAACCTACCCTGAAAATTGCGTCGTTATCTCTCTCCGTTCGAAAGTTATCGTGGCAACAGTCACTTATCCAGCTATGGAACTCGCCCCCTGCTCGGATCTCCAAAAATATAGATCCGATCGTGTTCAAATTTCGAAGTTGACTGTTTCTCGCAGAATTTCAGCCATTTCGGACGAATAGTTTCTGATATGTAAAATATTCTTCAACAATATTCAATGTTTTTTTTTAATTTTCTAGTGATACGACCCTCACGGAATTTCGCAAAACATTGCGTTTCGGCATTCTACAACTAATTACCATGTTTGAATACAATCGGTTTCGTATTTATTGAGCTATTGAGGAAATAACAAAATTTCATATTAGTATAACTCATAAACCGTTTGGTCGATTATGCCTATTAACAAACTCAATAAGTGTATTCGGATGCGCAAACTTCCCAAAAATTGCAAGTCGCTACTTTTTCCGTTCTTAAGCTATCGTGAGATAAATAATAGTTTTCAATATTTTTTCTTTTCATTTTCTGGTCAAACGATCTTAACAAAATTTCACATACGTCTTTATGTCGGTATTCTACAACTAGTTACCGCGTTTCAATTTGATCGGATCTGTAATTGGTTAAAAACAAAATTTTTACTCGAAAATCGTTGGGTCGATTATGTCCATTAACGAACAGGTCCGTCGCATGGCACTGTTCTCTAGAACATGCGCATTAATAATATTTTTTTGTAGATGAGCGAAAAGAATTGAAATAATTATATTTTTTTGTTATTATTTTATTTTTCATGACTTATTAAGGATTCTTCAATCGATTTTTGGCGAGCTTGTTCTTCGAAATAATCAGATAACTTGAAACAGAAAAAAATTCGAAAACTTTGTTTTCCCAATTACTGAACGAATTATGATCTGGTAGAATTGAACCTTGGCAGTTAGTAAGAAATACCGACACGAAGAGTTAAATGAATTTCTCGGGGATCGTAGCAGAATTCAATATAAATATTCTCTATCTCAGAAACTCCCGTCCGATATTGCTGCAATTTGCAAGATCCTTCGAAAACTTATTACATAGCCAAGTTTATCTAACCTCGATGGAATCTATATTATTGGAAATAATGGGAAAATATATCGAAGACGATCTTGGAGGTACGATAATTCGTTCATGTACAGCCATCCCACTACCCTTACTGCAGTTCCGTGGCAGTTGGTTAAGCAGTCTGCTTCACGCTCAGGCGGTAGTGACGGTATCAGGTTCGATTCCCCCAGCGGAAGTAATTGTTTTTTAATTGTTTTTCATTTTGGCTGACGGGGACCCCCTAAATAATATTAGCCCAGGGACCCACAAATGCATGATCCACACCTGCACGCGTGAAACGAAAAATCTCCGAAAGGGGTTACATGAATTTCTAATTAGGAACGAAATTTCTTCGCCGATTCTCCAAACCCGAAAGTAATTTAAAATTGATCATCCAAATATAGTTATTTATAAATTTGCCCATTTCCTCGAAACTGACTTGTTCGTTCACAGAATTGCCTTGACATTTCTTTTAAAAACTCACAATATTGGCTCAGCACAAAATCAATGACCGCTAGACGTAAACCGCACTCAACATAAGCCATATAACCCAAAAAGAGCCACGTCACCACTGCGCATGCGCAATCTACTCATGTCTGAAAGTCCTCTCAAAATCACACACCGCACACTAAACTCTGATTCTTCCAAACCATTGGTTCAGGATAGATCGCACCTTCCATCCACGCATGCGCGGATACTCCCAAGGGGATTCTGTTAAATAATAGCATCCTGCACCTCAAATTCCCAATCCTCTCAGATGAATACTCCAGCAGTCAATCCAATGGAAAATTCTGATTGAATTGATTTGATAATTTTAGGTTTTCTAATATTTTCTGTACGTTTCGAACACTTATCGTCTGCTCATGCGCACCATCAATCCACGCATGCGCGGATACTGCCAAGGGGATTCTGTTAAGTAATAGCATCCTGCACCTGATATCCCCAATCCTCTCAGATGAAAACTCCAGCAGTTAATTTGCTTATCGTCTGCTCATGCGCATAACAAAAAATGCCCGTAAGGGGTAACTTCAATTTCAAAATTAGCCCTAGGGCAACGGTAAGCACACTTCAACTCGGAAACAACAATATTTCCCCCAAACTGACTTGTGTTCGTGCACTGAATTGACATGAATACTCTTTTAAAACCTCACAATATCGGCTCAGTACTCCCAACATAACCCATACAACCCAAAAACAGTCACTTCTCTTTTGTGCATGCACAATCTACTCGCGGCTGAAAGTTCTCCCAAAATCACACACCTTACAAAAAACTCCGATTCTCCAACACTAGTGGTTCTGGAGATATCGCATCTTTAATGCACGCATGCACAGACCCTCACCAGGGGATTCTATGGAGGAATAGCATCTGCCACCCCAAAACCCCAAACCTCTCTGACGAAAACAACAGCAGTTGAATCACTGATGGTCTACTCATGCGCATAACGAAAAATGCCCGTAAGGGGTAACATCAATTTCAAAACTAGCCCCAGGGCCACGGTACGGACACTTCAACTCGGAAACAACGCTACATCTCCCAAACTGACTTGTCCTTGCGCTGAATTGCCATGAATATTCATTTAAAACTTCACAATATCGGCTCAGCACTCCCAACATAACCCATAGAATCCAAAAACAGTCACTTCTCTTCTGCTAATGCGCAATCTACTTACGGCTAAAAGTCCTCTCAAAATCACACACCTTACAAAAAACTCCGATTCTCCAACACTAGTGGTTCGGGAGATATCGCATCTTTAATCCACGGATGCGCAGACCCTCATCAGGGGTCTGGATTCTATGGAGGAATAGCATCCGCTACCCCAAAACCCCAATCCTCTCTGAAGAATACTACAGCAGTTAAATGACTTCTCATCTGCGCATGCGCATAACGAAAAATGCCAGGAAAGGGCAGCATGAACTCCAAAAAAATAGGTTTCGGCATTTCAAGCAAAGTATTCCGCAAAATAGTAGTAACTTTTTGAATTTTTTCATGTCACGTGATCTTCACGAAATTTTGTGGAAGTGTTTGCTTTGGTCTTTTGCATCTAACTACTGAGTTTCAATTCAATCAGATCAGTATTTTTCGAGTTATCGTGGAAACAAAATTTCAAAATGTTTTAAATTTTTTTTTGGCGCTTTATGCACATCCGGTCAGTACAGAACTTCGCAGGCATATTAAGGTCATGATTCTACAATTTGATGCCAAATTTCAGATAGATCGAGTGATCGGTTCCGGAAAGATTCATAAAAAACTTTTTTACTAAAAACGGCCTTAACTCCGAAACCGCTTGGTGGATTTCGCTGTTAATGAACTTGTCCGATATATTTACGCTACAAAACTACCTTGCAAATTTGAACACTCTAACTCGTTCCGTTCGAGAGTTATCGTGCTAACGGCCGGCCGGACCGGACGGACAGAATTGAATTTGACCCCGAATTCTTCATCAAGGAGTCGAACCCAATCGTTTGAGACCATTTTCGAAAAAATATTTGAAAAATACAGACATTGTGTCGAAATGAGAGCACGCTGTTCCTTGCGGAACACGCATGCGCGGATACTGCCAAGGGGATTCTGTTAAGTAATAGCATCCTGCACCTGATATCACCAATCCTCTCAGATGAAAACTTCAGCAGTTAATCCACTTATCGTCTACTCATGCGCATAACGAAAAATGTCCGTAAGGGGTAACATCAATTTCAAAATTAGCCCCAGGGCCACGGTAAGCACACTTCAACTCAGAAACAACAATATTTCCCCCAAACTGACTTGTGTTCGTGCACTGAATTGACATGAATACTCTTTTAAAACCTCACAATATCGGCTCAGTACTCCCAACATAACCCATACAACCCAAAAACAGTCACTTCTCTATTGCGCATGCCCAATCTACTCGCGGCTGAAAGTCCTCCCAAAATCACACACCTAACAAAAAACTCCGATTCTCCAACACTAGTGGTCTTTTGCATCTAACTACTGAGTTTCAATTCAATTAGATCAGTATTTTTCGAGTTATCGTGGAAACAAAATTTCAAAATTTTTAAAAAAATTTTTGTCACTTTATGGCCGTCCGGTCAGTCACAAAAAACTCCGATTCTCCAACACTAGTGGTTCAGGAAATATCGCATCTTTAATCCACGTATGCGCAGACCCTCACCAGGGGATTCTATGGAGGAATAGCATCTGCCACCCCAAAACCCCAATCCTCTCTGACGAAAACAACAGCAGTTGAATCACTGATGGTCTACTCATGCGCATAACGAAAAATGCCCGTAAGGGGTAACATCAATTTCAAAAGTAGCCCCAGGGCCACGGTACGGATACGTCAACTTGGAACACGCGCGTAAAAATTGGAGTAACTATGGAAATTTTCCACTTTTGTTTGTATTAGTTAATGAATTCACAGTTTTCCAAAGTTTTTTACAATTTAATTTAAATTCTGAAATTTTATTAGCAAAGTATATGTTTTCATTTTGTTTTATTAACTTATTCAAAGAGTTCTCTCTCTTGTCTCTTTTTGCGCGCGTGTTCCGCAAGGAACAGCGTGCTATCATTTCGTCACAATGTCTGTATTTTTCGAATTTCGACTCCCTGATGAAGAATTCGAGGTCAAATTCAATTCTGTCCGTCCGGTCCGGCCGGCCGGCCGGTCCGGCCGTTAGCACGATAACTCTCGAACGGAACGACTTAGAGCGTTGAAATTTGCAGGGTAGTTTCGTAGCGTAAATATCTCGGACAAGTTCGTTAACGGGCAAAATCGACCGAGCGGTTTCGGAGTTAAGGCCGTTTTTAATAAAAACGTTTTTTATGAATATTTCCGGAACCGATCACTCGATCTTTTTGAAATTTGGCATCAGATTGTAGAATCATGACCTTTATATGCCTGCAAAGTTTTGTGTTGAACGGACGGCCCTAAAGTGGCAAAAAAAAAATTTGAAAATTTGAAAATTTTATTTTCACGATAACTCGAGAAATACTGATCTGATTAAATTGAAACTCAGTAGTTAGATGCAAAAGACCAAAGCAAACACTTTAGCAAAATTTCGAGAAGATCACGTGACATGAAAAAAATAAAAAAATTACTACTATTTTGCGGAATACTTTGCTTTTAATGCCGAAACATATGTTATTGAGGTTCATGCTGCCCTTTCCGGGCATTTTCCGTATTGCGCATGCGCAGATGAGAAGTCCTTTAACTGCTGTAGTTTTCGTCAGAGAGGATTGGGGTTTTGGGGTGGCGGATGCTATTCCTCCATAGACTTCAGATCCCTGATGAGGGACTGCGCATGCGTAGATTAAAGATGCGATATCTTCCGAACCACTAGTGTTGGAGAATCGGAGTTTTTTGTAAGGTGTGTTATTTTGAGAGGACTTTTAGCCGCCAGTAAATTGCGCATGCGCAGAAGAGAAGTGACTGTTTTTGGGTTGGATGGGTTATGTTGGGAGTGCTGAGTCAATATTATGAGGTTTTAAAAGAATATTCATAGCAGTTCAGTGCAAGGACAAGTCAGTTTGGGGGATGTAGCGTTGTTTCCGAGTTAAAGTGTCCGTACTGTGGCCCTGGGGCTAATTTTGAAATTGATGTTACCCCTTACAGGCATTTTTCGTTATGCGCATGAGCAGACCATCAGTGATTTAACTGGTGGTGTTTTCGTCAGAGAGGATTAGGGTTTTGGGGTGGCGGATGCTATTCCTCTATAGAATCCCTTGTTGAGGGTCTGCGCATGCGTGGATTAAAGATGTGATATCTCCTGAACCACTAGTGTTGGAGAATCGGAGTTTTTTGTAAGGTGTGTTATTTTGAGAGGACTTTTAGCCGCGAGTAGATTGCGCATGCGCAGAAGAGAAGTGACTGTTTTTGGGTTGGATGGGTTATGTTGGGAGTGCTGAGTCGATATTATGAGGTTTTAAAAGAATATTCATAGCAATTCAGTGCAAGGACAAGTCAGTTTGGGGGATGTAGCGTTGTTTCCGAGTTAAAGTGTCCGTACCGTGGCCCTGGGGCTAATTTTGAAATTGATGTTACCCCTTACAGGCATTTTTCGTTATGCGCATTAGCAGACCATCAGTAATTTAACTGGTGGTGATATCGTCAGAGAGGAGTAGGGTTTTGTGGTGGCGGATGCTATTCCTCTATAGAATCCCCTGTTGAGGGTCTGCGCATGCGTGGATTAAAGATGTGATATCTCCGGCACCACTAGTGTTGGAGAATCGGAGTTTTTTGTAAGGTGTGTTATTTTGAGAGGACTTTTAGCCGCGAGTAGATTGCGCATGCGCAGAAGAGAAGTGACTGTTTTTGGGTTGGATGGGTTATGTTGGGAGTGCTGAGTCGATATTATGAGGTTTTAAAAGAATATTCATAGCAATTCAGTGCAAGGAAAAGTTTGTTTGGGGGATGTAGCGTTGTTTCAGAGTTAAAGTGTCCGTACCGTGGCCCTGGGGCTAATATCGAAATGGATGTAACCCCTTACGGGCATTTTTCGTTATGCGCATGAGCAGACCATCAGTGATTTAACTGCTGGTGCTTTCGTCAGAGAGGATTGGGGTTTTGGGGTGGCGGATGCTTTTCCGCTATAGAATCCCCTGGTGAGGGTCTGCGCATGCGTGGATTCAAAAAGCGATATCTCCTGAACCACTAGTGTTGGAGAATCGGAGTTTTTCATGAGGTGTGTAATTTTGGGAGGACTTGCAGCCACGAGTATACTGCGCTTGCGCAGACGAGAAGTGAATGGTTTTGGGTTGTTTGGGTTATGTTGGGAGTAAAGAGCCGATATTGTGAGGTTTTAAAAGAATATTCATGTCAATTCAGTGCACGGACACAAGTCAGTTTGGGGGAAATAGCGTTGTTTCCGATTTGAAATGTCTGTATGGTGGCCCTGAAGCGAATTTATAAATAACTATATTCGGTAGATCTATATTAAAATGCGTTCGGATTTGGAGAAGATGCAATTGCGTCCCTAACGGAGGACCCACAACCGAATTTTTTTCTGATCTACGGTAAAGCTAACAGCCAAACTGTATTGATAGCTATATTTGTTAAAGGAACTTGAAAAAAAAAAAAAAAAAGCACTAACGTGAAGTCAGTACTCTTTGGCGCGCGTGTTCACGGTGGCTAATTTGAATTGAATGATTCAAAAATTAACAGTGCTGTATCTAAGCTGCCATCAGGATAGAGTAACAAAACTGGAAAAGAACACAAGTGACTCTCCTTAGTCGCACAAGCTCCTAGAAGATTTGGGAGGGTCAGTATAATCCTAATCATGTTTATAGCACGCGCGCAAAAGCAGATTGACTTAACAATGAAAGAAAAAGTGTAAAAAGTCAATCTGCTTTGGCGCGCGTGCTATAAACATGATTAGGATTATACTGACCCTCCCAAATCTTCTAGGAGCTTGTGCGACTAAGGAGAGTCACTTGTGTTCTTTTCCAACTTTGTTACTCTATCCTGATGGCAGCTTAGATACAGCACTGTTAATTTTTGAATCATTCAATTCAAATTAGCCACCGTGAACACGCGCGCCAAAGAGTACTGACTTCACGTTAGTGCTTTTTTTTTTTTTTTTTTATTACTTATAATTCTTTCAGTTGTACATTCACGACCGATAACCCAATAAAAGCTTTGTAAGATATTTCCACAGATTCCACATCCTCATATACTTCGATCCATGATTTATATCTAAGTATTTGCAATGATTTATTATGATTCAGTATTTTATTAATTTGAAATGCATCCGCATCATTACATTCTGCAGGCTTACCCCAATACCGAAGTGGTCAGTTATTGAGCTCTGAATAACAAATGGTCTGATGCTATCTTTTTGTCTTCGAAAATCAGGCATCTTGAGAAATAAATGATCTATACCCGATGCAGAGTTTGCACACACCCTAGTTGGCATGTCAATGCATGAAAAGAAACCATTTTCAGCTATGATATTCAAATACTCATTGACGTCACAACAAGGGCGTAGCCAGGAATTAATTTCGGGGGGGTGGGGTGCTTTGGGGGTGTAAGGGCCACTTTCTGCAGCAAAAAAAAATTTTTTAAGAGAAAAATAACATTTCGGGGGGGTTTGAAACCCCAACCCCCCCCCCCCCCTGGCTACGCCCTTGCGTCACAATAACCATCGACCTCCAAAGTGATATTCAAATCACCTCAAAATAAAAAAACTCAGTTGCTCTCATATCTAAGTTAGAAGAATAATTCTGAAATATCTCCAAGAAAATCACCAGGTTTGAATGTGGTGATCTATAACAATCTGGCAGTCCATATGTTCCATTACCGACTTTCAATGAACATCTTGATTAATTTATTTCACTGAATTTACATATTTCACATTTCACATGAGCAGCTATTTTATCCCTAACATAAACCACCAAACCATCATTTTTTGCGCGCGTGTTCCGCAAGGAACAGCGTGCTATCATTTCGTCACAATGTCTGTATTTTTCGAATTTTTTTTCGAAAATGGTCTCAAACGATTGGGTTCGACTCCCTGATGAAGAATTCGAGGTCAAATTCAATTCTGTCCGTCCGGCCGGCCGGTCCGGCCGTTAGCACGATAACTCTCGAACGGAACGACTTAGAGCGTTGAAATTTGCAGGGTAGTTTCGTAGCGTAAATATCTCGGACAAGTTCGTTAACGGGCGAAATCGACCGAGCGGTTTCGGAGTTAAGGCCGTTTTTAATAAAAACGTTTTTTATGAATATTTCCGGAACCGATCACTCGATCTTTTTGAAATTTGGCATCAGATTGTAGAATCATGACCTTTATATGCCTGCGAAGTTTTGTGTTGAACGGACGGACCTAAAGTGGCAAAAAAAATTTTTGAAAATTTGAAAATTTTGTTTTCACGATAACTCGAAAAATACTGATCTGATTAAATTGAAACTCAGTAGTTAGATGCAAAAGACCAAAGCAAACACTTTCGCAAAATTTCGTGAAGATCACGTGACATGGAAAAAATAAAAAAATTACTACTATTTTGCGGAATACTTTGCTTTTAATGCCGAAACATATGTTTTTGAGGTTCATGCTGCCCTTTCCGGGCATTTTCCGTATTGCGCATGCGCAGATGAGAAGTCCTTTAACTGCTGTAGTTTTCGTCAGAGAGGATTGGGGTTTTGGGGTGGCGGATGCTATTCCTCCATAGAATTCAGATCCCTGATGAGGGTCTGCGCATGCGTAGATTAAAGATGCGATATCTTCCGAACCACTAGTGTTGGAGAATCGGAGTTTTTTGTAAGGTGTGTTATTTTGAGAGGACTTTTAGCCGCCAGTAGTTTGCGCATGCGCAGAAGAGAAGTGACTATTTTTGGGTTGGATGGGTTTTGTTGGGAGTGCTGAGTCGATATTATGAGGTTTTGAAAGAATATTCATAGCAATTCAGGTCAAGGACAAGTCAGTTTGGGGGATGTAGCGTTGTTTCCGAGTTAAAGTATCCGTACCGTGGCCCTGGGGCTAATTTTGAAATTGATGTTACCCCTTACAGGCATTTTTCGTTATGCGCATGAGCAGACCATCAGTGATTTAACTGGTGGTGTTTTCATCAGAGAGGATTAGGGTTTTGGGGTGGCGGCTGCTATTCCTCTATAGAATCCCTCGTTGAGGGTCTGCGCATGCGTGGATTAAAGATGTGATATCTCCTGAACTACTAGTGTTGGAGAATCGGAGTTTTTTGTAAGGTGTGTTATTTTGAGAGGACTTTTAGCCGCGAGTAGATTGCGCATGCGCAGAAGAGAAGTGACTGTTTTTGGGTTGGATGGGTTATGTTGGGAGGGCTGAGTCGATATTATGAGGTTTTAAAAGAATATTCATAGCAATTCAGTGCAAGGACAAGTCAGTTTGGGGGATGTAGCGTTGTTTCCGAGTTAAAGTGTCCGTACCGTGGCCCTGGGGCTAATTTTGAATTTGATGTTACCGCTTACAGGCATTTTTCGTTATGCGCATGAGCAGATCATCAGTGATTTAACTGGTGGTGCTTTCGTCAGAGAGGATTGGGGTTTTGGGGTGGCGGGTGCTTTTCCGCTATAGAATCCCCTGGTGAGGGTCTGCGCATGCGTGGATTCAAGAAGCGATATCTCCTGAACCACTAGTGTTGGAGAATCGGAGTTTTTTGTGAGGTGTGTAATTTTGGGAGGACTTGCAGCCACGAGTATACTGCGCTTGCGCAGACGAGAAGTCAATGGTTTTGGGTTGTTTGGGTTATGTTGGGAGTAATGAGCCGATATTGTGAGGTTTTAAAAGAATATTCATGTCAATTCAGTGCACGGACACAAGTCAGTTTGGGGGAAATAGCGTTGTTTCCGATTTGAATGGTCTGTATGGTGGCCCTGAGGCGAATTTATAAATAACTATATTCGGTAGATCTATATTAAAATGCGTTCGGATTTGGAGAAGATGCAATTTCGTCCCTAACGGAGGACACACAACCGAATTTTTTTCTGATCTACGGTAAAACTAACAGCCAAACTGTATTGATAGCTATATTTGTTAAAGGAACTTGAAAAAAAAAAAAAGCACTGACGTGATGTCAGTACTCTTTGGCGCGCGTGTTCACGGTGGCTAATTTGAATTGAATGATTCAAAAATTAACAGTGCTGTATCTAAGCTGCCATCAGGATAGAGTAACAAAGTTGGAAAAGAACACAAGTGACTCTCCTTAGTCGCACAAGCTCCTAGAAGATTTGGGAGGGTCAGTATAATCCTAATCATGTTTATAGCACGCGCGCAAAAGCAGATTGACTTAACAATGAAAGAAAAAGTGTAAAAAGTCAATCTGCTTTGGCGCGCGTGCTATAAACATGATTAGGATTATACTGACCCTCCCAAATCTTCTAGGAGCTTGTGCGACTAAGGAGAGTCACTTGTGTTCTTTTCCAACTTTGTTACTCTATCCTGATGGCAGCTTAGATACAGCACTGTTAATTTTTGAATCATTCAATTCAAATTAGCCACCGTGAACACGCGCGCCAAAGAGTACTGACTTCACGTCAGTGCTTTTTTTTTTATTAAATGAGGATTCATTATAAAAAAATTCGAACCCCTAAATCTTAAAGTCATCTGCATCCTCCACAATGAAAGTTTCGGATAGCACAATTACAGCAATGTTAGTTAATTCAATTTGACCAAGATAATAATAATAAATATAATAAATAATAATAGTAATAACTTTATTCGACCAATCATTAAACAGATTACACAGTCTATATAACAAGCTACAGGTAAGAATAAAGTGATTCTCAAACAAATTAAGTGTTCTATAAAAAGTGCAACTAAATAGTACCATGGAAGGAAACCCTTGTGTATGGTAAGTATAGTGATCTCAAATATAAACACAATAGCGTACGTATAAACAGAAGCAGACCAGTTGAGAAATAATGACAGATCTGACAAATATTACATATTCTGGTGAACGCAGATCGACAAAACAATAATAAAAACTTCATGAATTACATACAAGAAAGTGCCTCAGGAGGAACACGGGTGCATAGGAGAACATTCACTTGATAGGAGCATTTTTCAGATCAATCAGATCAGCCATAGCTTGCCGTGGTTGTAGGGATATCCAACTTTTGATTGATTTCTTGAAGGAACTATAGCTGTTTGACTCTCTTATTTCAACTGGCAAGATGTTTTAGGTTCGTGGTGCTAAGTATGTAAAACACCTCTGTCCGATTGCCTTCGATATTCTTGGTATGAAGTGCCCCTTAAGGGCATATCGTGTCCGAAATTTGTGTTCGATTATTATTTTTTCACATTTATATCTATGGAACAACAAGAAGCTCTGACAGAATAGTTGTCTAGAGTCGAGAACTCCAGCCTCTCTGAATAACTCATCAGAGGGGTGGGTAATTTTTCTGTTATAAATTATCTTCAGGATTCTCTTCTGCAAGATTTCTAATTTCTTCAGGTTGACAGCATCAACACCACCCCACACAAGAATACCATATGACAGCAGTGACTGCACCAACGAAAAGTAAAGTATTCTGAGATCGGCCAGATTGCAAAATCCCCTCATATGCCTGAATAAGCCTAGATGACGTCTCAATTTAGTGCAAAGATGTTCAATTTGACGATCCCATCGCAGATGGGAGTCTATAACTACTCCGAGGTACCTGGTATTTTGTTTCCTTATAATATGAACTGTCTCATTGTCCAGGTGGATAGAAAGTTCTGCAAATTCAGGAAGTGTGGACACGTTATTAGTGAACGGCAAATAACAAGTTTTCTCGAAGTTGACAGTAAGTAGCCTTTCTCGGAAAAAGTCCAAAATCAACTGGAAGTCTTTTTCAGCCTTTATCCTGAGGGAATCCCAGGAGGGCAAGGTGTAGAGTACTGCTGTGTCATCTGCAAACGAAACCACATCCCCACAGGTTGGCAAATCGAACAGTTGATTGATGTACAGGCAGAATAATAATGGACCGAGAACCGTTCCCTGCGGAACACCGTATCCCACATATCTCTCAGAGCTCCATTTACCGTCCAGCACCACGACCTGCCTTCGGTTCTCTAAATAATTTTACATCAATTTGTATGATTTCCCTCTGAAACCCACATTTTCCAATGTTAACAGCAGATCACGGTGCGAGACGGTATCGAATGCCTTCGACAGATCAACGAAGATGCACAAGGCTGGAACACCCTCTTCCAGTGCGTCGTAAATTTTTGCTATCAATCTAGCCATCGCATCCTCCGTTGTCGTATTTTTCTGGAATCCATACTGTCTATTGGACAGAATCTCATATTTTTCCAAAAATTTGATTATTCGCGTCTTCAAAACTTTTTCAAAAATGTTTCCTATGAACGAATTTACTGAAATTGGCCTATAGTTTGTTAGAAGTGTCCCGTCTCCAGCCTTGAATACTGGGGTCACCTTGGCAACTTTAAGAATTTCTGGGTAAATCCCTTTCTCCATACATTTATTAAAGATAAAAGTTAATGGTTCAGATATAATGTTACTTACATTCTTCAATAATTCCGCCTTCAAGTCATCCAAGCCCGCCGATCTACCGATTTTGAGATGATCTATGACAGATTTAACTTCTTCCGCCGATGTATCCACGAGACCAAATGAATTAGCCAATCTTCTGGTTCGTGTTACAGGATGGGTAGGTTGCTGTATCTTGTGACCAGCTCCGAACCTATTCTGGAAAAATACTCGCCGAAACAGTCCACAATTCCTTGACGATTTGTGATAGCTTTGTCTTCTCTCGGTTTCAGACACTCAACTCTTTCCCTTCTTTTATTCTGACACCCAACTCCCTAACACACTTCCATAATTGTTTAGTTCACGTTCTTCCCTTACTTTTGCGCTCATATTTCAGTTTTTTGTGACCTTTATCAGATGATTTAATTTATTTCTGTATTTTTTGTAGTATTCTTTGAGCTCTAAATTATCTTGATGTCCTTGAACTAGCTTGTGTAAAAGATTTTTCCTATGTATCGATCTAGCAAGCCCGTTGGTAACCCACGGCTTTCTCTTTGCGTTCTTACTTGGTATTTTCACTTCTCTTGTACATTTCCTGACATTCCTAGTTAAAACTTCTATCAACATATTCATCAGCTTATTACAGTCTTCTTCTGCATACATTTCTTGCCAGTTCTCCCCACTCAGACCGTTCCTCAAAGCTGAAAAATCAGTCACTGCCCGATATTTGACTCTCCCCGGGGAGCCCTCCGGTACACCATCTATAGCAACATTCAACATAATTGGTTGATGGTCTGTTATACTGTGTCTCCACACAACAGGGAGAAGATCATCCAAGGGGATTGTACTCTTAATAAAAAGATGGTCAACGCATGACTTTGTCTGTCCTTGTACCCTAGTGTAAGTGTTTACTGATGATATATATCCATGCTCGTACATAATGTTGAGGTATTCCTGAACCAGCCTATTTCCCCTTTGCAGTAGGTCCACATTGATGTCGCCGACAAATAATGACAGGCTATGGTTACCTGTGCGATTCACAAAAAAATCTTCCAGTCCCTCCAGAAAATTCGTCACTGGTTCGCTCGGAGGTCGATATAGGGCAAAGATTTGTATCGATAGTGTAGCAGTAATGTGGATAACTAATTCTATTATCCGTATGTTGAACGCTTCAATAATGTTAGACGTCCACTTGTAGTTATTCCTAATATATATTATCGTACCATCGTTTTTATTGATCTTTCCTTCATTATAAAATGCACTGTACCCGTTCAGTTGGTAGGCGTTCACATTGTCAACTTCGAAGGTCTCGGTAAGTATTATAACATCGAATTCTCACTCAAACTGAGATAGCGTAATCGCAAGTTCTTCGAAATTTTTAGATATGCTCCTTATATTATTATGAAATATATTGAGTCCATTCCTGTCCTTTCTCATTACCCTGTCAAAATCTTTTAAATCCTCAATCTCTTTGGCTTCAATTTGGTTTGTCGTGAAATCTCTTACATATGCATCCATGTTCAGGCAATTAGTTTCGATCTAGTCGTGAACGAGTTTTCGGCCCTCCCGTTTTTTTAGTTTCAAGGGTAGAACCAAACTCCTTCAGAATATCCTTCACAAAGCCACTATCCTCCGCCGCAGTGTTACCCTCTCTCTGCTGGTGGCTGTCAGTTCCAGTTTCAACAGCACGAAGCTCCTCCAACTGATCCAGAGTGTATGTTCTTCCATCAATAATCAACTTGTTTCCTTTAATTTGTGAACTCCTTCCTCTACTCCTAGCTTCTTTTAGATGGACATATGGAGCTTTGTTGTGTAATCGCTCTTCTGGGGTATAGTCTGGAGTAATGAAAACTCCACTGCCTTTCAACTTCTTACCGTTTCTTAGTAACTTGTTTTTTTCCTTGAAGGAATCTAACTCCACGATAAATGTTTTAGCTTCATCCCTTCCTATTCCATATATATCCTTGATTGAATTTGAATTAATTTCAACTTCCAAAATATTCTCTATTAGGTGCGATGTCGCTTCTTCGGTGCTCTTATCTTGAAGATTTAAACCATGTATCACTAAGTTGTTTTTATTCTGTTTTTTCTTAATTCGCGATACTTCAGAGCGGAGGAGTGAGTTTTCATGTTCAAGCTTACCAACTTTTTCTTCAAGAATCTTGATCTTTTTACCAGTATCCAATTTCACTTCTTCAAGTTTTCTGTTTAAATTTGTTTCAAGTTCATCAAATTTATTGTTTATTGAAAGGTTCAGTTCCGCTATCAACTCCTTTAGATACTTCTTCTGGTTTTAACTGAATTCACCCATTTAAATTTATTCGTAGATAGTTCGTAATTTGTCTCAACTTGTGTGGACTCCTTTATCTTGTTGCTATCAGTCGGAACAGACTTCAGCATATTATGATAATGTCTCCAATCTGATATAAGACGAGTGACGACATGATACATTTGATGTTATTATTCTAAATAAACTAAATTTTGCCAGTTCAGAAAAATAAACTAGCTGATCAGCTACTATCTGAGGACAGTTTAAATTTGTCTCAACTACTCACTAGATTTTTATTTTTTGATTGCAGCCTAATGAAACAGATTTTGTTGATTTTTCAGGAGCGAATTAAAAACGTAGTGAACCCTCTAAATAAATCACACACATTAAGATAAATCATTAGGTCCTCTAAGTTATTTCTGATATTATGGATATTAAAATGTAATATATTATTATTAAAGTTATCGTTAGAAAAGTACTTTACCTCATGAATTCCCCCAAAAACATCAGCGCTCACACTGCCATACCCATCCACCTCATCAAAATGATCTACAGACATTTACACAAAAATTATACTGTATTCACTCTCTGAAAATAAGACAACAGAATTTGAATCTGATTGATTGGATTGTCTCCGTAACCTAAAGTATTCTCATTACAATATCAAGTGAAATTTAAAGTCATAACCAAAAATTCTTGTTTTTGCGCCGTATGTTCTGGAGAACATCCCGCTATCATTTTGACCAAATATCTGTAATTTTCGAATTTTTCGCCGAAAATGGTCTCAAACGATTGAGTTCGAATCCCTGATGAAGAATTCAAGGTCAAATTTGATTCTGTCCGTCCAGCCGGCCGTCTGGCCGTTGACACGATAACTTGAGAACGGAAAGAGCTAGCGACTTAAATTTTCAGGGTAAGTGGCGGTGCCAATACGACGGAAAAATTTGTTAATGGGCATAATCGGCCCAATGGTTTCCGAGTAATAATTTTGTTTTCAACCAATATAAATCGGATCGAATTGAAACTTGGTGAATAGATGTAAAATATAATCTTAAGCACGTTTGTGAAATTTTGTAAGAATCGTATCACTAGAAAATTTTAAAAAAATATTTTTTATGACACTATAACCTGAGAACGGAAAGATATAGCGACTTGAAAATTCCAGGTTAGGTTGTGCATCTAAATGCCACTTTTGAGTTTAATTATAAGCATAATCAGCCAAACGGTTTTGGAGTTATATCCATCTAAAATTTGGTTGTTATTTCCTCAATAACTCGAAAAATCCTAAACTGATCTAATTTAAATATGGTTATCAGTTGAAAAATGCCAACGCGAAAATTCTTGAAAAATTTTGTGAGGATCGTATCACTATAAATTTTTTAAAAAATCATTGAAAATCATTGAAAAAAATTCTATATATCAGAAACTGTTCATCCGACATGGCTGAAATTTTACGAGAGCCTTCAGAACTACCAAGTTCCAAGTTTGAACACGATTGGATCTATATTGTTGGTGATCTGAGCAGCCTTGTGTGAGTTCAGTAGCTGGATGGGTGACCTTTGCCTCGATAACTCCCGAACGAAAGGAGATAGGGACTTGCAATTTTCAGGGTAGGTTGCGCATCTAAATGGGAGAGTTAAGTTCGCTGTTGGCCATAATCGGCCCAACGGTTTCGGAGTTATACCCATCTGGAATATCATTTCCTCGATGACTCAAAAAACGTACACCCGATCGAATTGAAGCTTGCTAACTCGTTGTAGAATATCGACATAAAGACGTGTGTAAAATTCTGTGAGAACCCCTAGAAAATAAAAAAAAAATTACGAAAAAGGAAAATTGTTTCAAGCACTGACGTGAAGTCAGGAGCTTAGGCGCGTATGTTCTATTGTCCATTCTCCTGTATTGGACACTCTTAATCGAATTTACCATGGAGAATTCTATTGTCCGTTCTCCTGTATTGGACACTCTCTCAATCGAATTTACCATGCTATATTTACTTTGTTAGGTGTGAGGAACCCATAATTTGCATTATTCTAGGATATGCACCCCCATAATTGGCATTATTTTAGGATATGCACCTTCTTTGATTGATCCCAATCCTTCAAAACACATGGGATACTTCTCAATCACTTCTGAGTCAAAATGAGTTCAAATCAAATTTTAACATAATCAATTCTTTCAACTGAATTTAATTTTATGCAATGTCTCAAACAATCTTCTCTACACAAGAGATTGATCCAACCAATAGTCTTTAGTTTAAACTGTGAATCACCATAAGAGATCAATGATACATTAGATTTTTTTTAATTGCTTTTTTAAATTCACTCTAAACTTTATTAGAGTCTTATAAGGCAAAACGCTTACATCTTCCACCGTGTCTACCTTGAATTCTATTTTAACATTCTGAATTTCAACTTTCTTCTTCAGTATCTTCAGTAAATTAATCCGTTTGATACGATGCGCCCGATACGTACGATGCGGATATGTGGACGTTTACCTTTAGGGAGTCAGATCTGGAGACTGAGCCACCATTCAATAAAACCTCGATGACCAATCCACCTGTTCGGAAACACTTCTTTCAGAAAATCACGAACATTTTGAAAACGATCGGGTAGATCTCCATCCTGTTGAAATCATAGCATTTAATTTGGGAGATCTGGTTCTGCGTCATTCGGAAATGACGCCGGATAGGGTCAGCCCGTAATAAATCCAAATATTTTGGACCTGTTAACGGTCCTTAACCCTGTTCTTAACAGTTCCAGCCCATACATTCACTTTTTCAGGAAATTGTGTATGTGCCTCAAGCATCCAGTTTGGATTGTGATCTGACCAAAAGCGACAGTTTTGTCTGTGGACAGTTACATTTAAATAACATTTTGGAAATCCCTCATAGGAATTGCAAAGGTCCATATTATTTGTTCGCAAAACTGAGTTGTGCGGTCAAAATCATCTCCATTCAGTTCATGCACTAAATTAATCATTTATGAAATTTTAAATTTATCAAAACCGATTGTTGTGATATATCGTTATTTGCCGCTATGGCTTTCGTAGACAAATGAAGATGTTGCTCCAACTCTAATAAAATATTGGTCAACCAGTTTTTGGATGAGTCTTCACGTATCCTCATACTTCCTGATTATTTTACTCACAGCTGAGCAACAAGTTCAACTTTTTGAAGGGTACCTACGTGTTCTATCTCCACTACCCCTAATAATCATCATTTCTATTTTGGCTGATGGATATAAACGCCGAACCATTTTTAGTTTAGTTCTTGTCAATAGGTAAATAAAAAAAATTGGTTCAAGCACTGACGTCAAGTTAGGAGCTTTTGCGCATATGTTCTATTGTCCATTCTCCTGTATTGGACACTCTTAATCGAATTTACCATGGTGAATTATATTGTCTGTTCTCCTGTATTGGACACATCGAATCGAATTTACCATGGTAAATTCGGAGTATCCAATACAGGAGAACAGACAATAGAATTCACCATGGTAATTTTTTTAAGATGCAGTTCCACCATAATAATCCTCTGATATAATTTTCAACTCTAACAAGCTAATACTTTCGGAGATATTTATTTTCACAGAGTGCAAATGCTATCTGGTCTGTGTTCTATCTGTGTTCACTGTTCATACATGCCATCTTATCCACCTATAAGAGACATGTCGAATTTATTTCTGTACTTGTTTGTTTATAATTCGTACTGGAAATATTTTGTGTTGAAAACCAAGTATCCGAATCTTGAATTTGTGATTACATTCAAGACTGTTTTGATACCGAAAAAAATATTGACTTGTTGCATATTGAATAATTTATGTATAAATATTGGGATGATGCTTCAGAAAATTTAGAATTGAATCATTTTAATGATGTAGTTTATGAAGGCAATAGGAAAGAACAACATAATGGAATCATCAAAAGAAATTTCTGTTCGTTGAACACCGAGGTTAATATTACCTTTTAGTTACTTGAGTAGTGAGACATGTTCCTATATAGAGTATTAAAAAAATGCTTAATTAGTGATTTGTGTATCGAATATTTTTTCTTACATCACAGATGCTTTTATTTTATTAATACATTTTGTCGTATAATGAGTTTTCACATAAAGAAAAACAAGAATATACATATTCATTCTTTCAAACAAATGAAATGAACTATTAAAATAATTTGTTCGTCAGCCTATACCTATTCAAATATCAGGAATAAATGGACAATCTGCTATGATTATCTCCAGCCTTGCTCTAGACATTTCGTATTTCGATGATACTTTCCTTAGGTATTTCGAGTTGTGAAAACTATGCACCGAGTGTAAGTTGCAACAACCCATTCCGCAAGGTTAAATCATTGCAGATTGCTCATTTAATCTTTATAAATAAACTTTTATTTTAATTTAATTTCTTTTAAAAATTAAAAAAAAAAAAGCATTGACGTGAAGTCATTCCTCTTTGGCGCGCGTGTTCAAGGTGGCTAAGTTGAATTGAATGATGAGTACTTCAAGCTCAGTGGATAGAGCGAGCTGAAGATCTACCCAAAGGATAGTGGACACCATTCACTGTCAGTTCAAAAATTAACAGTGCTGTATCTAAGCTGCCCTAAGGATAGAGTAACAAAGTTGGAAAAGAACACAACTGACTCTCCTTAGTCGCACAAGCTCCTAGAAGATTTGGGAGGGTCAGTATAATCCTAATCATGTTTATAGCACACGCGCCAAAGCAGATTGACCCCACGTCAATGCTTTTTTACACTTTTTCTTTCTTTGTTAAGTCAATCTGCATTTGGCGCGCGTGCTATAAACATGATTAGGATTATACTGACCCTCCCAAATCTTCTAGGAGCTTGTGCAACTAAGGAGAGTAAGTTATGTTCTTTTCCAACTTTGTTACTCTATCCTTATGGCAGCTTAGATACAGCACTGTTAATTTTTGAACTGACAGTGAATGGTGTCCACTATCCTTCGGGTAGATCTTCAGCTCGCTCTATCCACTGAGCTTGAAGTACTCATCATTCAATTCAAATTAGCCACCGTGAACACGCGCGCCAAAGAGGACTGACTTCACGTCAGTGCTTTTTTTTCGAGTTCCTTTAACAAATATAGCTATCAATACGGTTAGACTGTTAGCCTTACCGTAGATCGAAAAAAATTGCGGTTATGGGACCTCCGTTAGGAACGCAATTGCCTCCTCTCCAAATCCGAACGTATTTTAATATAGATTTACCGAATATAGTTATTTATAAATTTGCCTCAGGGCCACCATAAAGACATTTCAACTCGGAAACATCGCTATGGGTTATGTTGGGAGTGCTGAGCGATATTGTGAGGTTTTAAAATAATATTTATGGCAATTCAGTGCAAGGACTAGTCAGTTTGGGGGAACCAAACTGACTAGTCAGTTTGGGGGAACCAAACTGACTAGTCCTTGCACTGAATTGCGATAAATATTATTTTAAAACCTCACAATATCGCTCAGCTTTCCCAGCATAACCCATACAACCGAAAAACAGTCACTTCTCTTCTGTGCATGGGCAATCTACTTGCGGCTGAAAGTCCTCTCAAAATCACACACCTTAAAATAAACTCCGATTCTCCAACACTAGTGGTTCAGGAGATATCGCATCTTTAATCCACGCATGCGCAGACCCTCACCAGGGGGATTCTATGGAGTAATAGCATCCGCCACCCCAAAACCGCAATCCTCTCTGTCGAAAACTACAGCAGTTGAATGACTTCTCATCTGCGCATGCGCATAACGAAAAATGCCCGGAAAGGGCAGCATGAACTTCAAAAAAATAGGTTTCGGAATTTCAAGCAAAATATTCCACAAAATAGAAGTAATTTTTTGAATTTTTTCATGTCACGTGATCTTCATGAAATTGTGCAAAAGTGTTTGCTTTGGTCTTTCGCATCTAACTACTAAGTTTCTATTCAATCAGATCAGTATTTTTCGAGTTATCGTGGAAACAAAATTTTAAAATTTTTTAAAAATTTTGTTGTCACTTTATGGCCATCTGGTCAGTCACAAAAAACTCCGATTCTCCAACACTAGTGGTTCAGGAGATATCGCATCTTGAATCCACGCATGCACAGACCCGCACCGGGGGATTCTATGGAGGAATAGCATCCTCCACCGCAAAACCCCAATCTTCTCATAAGAAAACTCGAGCAGTTAAATTATTTCTCGTCTGCTTATCCGAATAACAAAAAATGTCCAAAAGAGGCAGTAACACACCCAGTCGTTCACCGTTCAGTCAAATTTTGAAAACCAATTTAAAATTCCACACATCGTTTACGCATTAATTCTTTTGCCATGCTAGTAAGTGGTCCATATTTTAATCAGTTGCCCTCGAACATATCGACTTGATTCAGATAAACGCGCAAAAAATACTTCGGAACGAAATCTGATCTCCAGATGTTACAGATATTCCATGTAGAAATTAGAAATGAAATAATTTGTCGAGTTTGGGAGTTGAAAATTATAATTTTTTTTTATGCTCCTAGTGGTCTCAGTGAAATGTTGCACACCCCAAGAGGTCATAATTCGTCACCGAAGTGCCAAAACTGAACTCATTCCGATATTTTGTTTCGGAATTTCAAGCAAAATATTCCGCTAATAGTTAAAATTTTTTTCTACTCATGCTATCCCCACGAAATTTTACACAAGTGTTTCCATTGGTACTTCGCATCTAACAACTGAGTTTCAATTCAATCGGATGAGTATTTTTCGAGTTATACTGAAAACAAAATTTCAATTTAATTTTCAAATATTTAACTTTTTTTTTTTAATTTAGAGCCCTCCGACCAATACAAAACTTCGCAGGCATATAAAGGTCATGATTCTACAATTTGATGCTGAATTTCAGATAGATCGAGTGATCGGTTTCGGAAATATTCTTGAAAAACGTTTTAACTAAAAATGGCCGTAACTCCGAAACGGCTGGATGGATTTTGCCCATTAACGAACTTGTCCGAGATATTTACACTGCAACCATGCCCTGCAAATTTCACGCTCTAACTCGTTCCGTTCGAGAGTTATCGTGCTAACGGCCGGACCGGCCGGCCGGACGGACGGACAGAATTGAATTTGACCTCGAATTCTTTTTCAGGGAGTCGAATCCAATCGTTTGAGACCATTATCGTAAAAAAATTCCAAAAATACAGACATTGTGACGAAATGATAGCACGCTGTTCCTTGCGGAACACGCGCGCAAAAAACAAATTACTGCTGAAACAGGAGAAAATAAATCCATTATTCCATACTTGATGCTCATGGTAGGTATATTCATGAGCGTGCCACTATATTTATTACTGATGAATTATCTTAATATATATATTTCTTGTGTGCGTGTGTATGTGACTGAACTCCTCCTAAACGACTGGACCGATTTTGATGAAATTTTTTGTGTGTGTTCGTGGAGATTCGAGAATGGTTTAGATTTACAATTTGGTCTACTGGAAAATGTTTTTGGCGTTGGAGTTTGAGTTGGCGTTGAAGTTGGCGTTGGGGTTGGAGTTGAAGTTGGAGTAGGTATTGTGGTTGGCATTGGTTATGGAGTTGGCGTTGTAGTTGGAGTCGGAGTCGGATTCGGAGTCGTCGGAGTCGGAGTCGGAGTCGTCGGAGTCGGAGTCGGAGTCGGAGTCGGAGTCGGAGTCGGAGTCGGAGTCGGAGTCGGAGTCGGAGTCGGAGTCGGAGTCGGAGTCGGAGTCGGAGTCGGAGTCGGAGTCGGAGTCGGAGTCGGAGTCGGAGTCGGAGTCGGAGTCGGAGTCGTAGTCGGAGTCGGAGTCGGAGTAGGAGTCGGAGTCGTAGTTGGAGATGGAGTTGGAGTTAGAGTTGGATTTGGATTTGGAGTTGGCGTTGGCGTTGGCGTTGGGCAGGCGTTGAGGAGGCAGTACGAAGTCTGCCGGGCCAGCTAGTACTTTATATTTATTATTCTTGCATTTGAAAGATTTTCCATACTTTGTATTCTATATCAATGGTGACTTGTAGCACTATATTCATTCTAAATGTACATTTTTGCGCGCGTGTTCCGCAAGGAACAGCGTGCTATCATTTCGTCACAATGTCTGTGTTTTTGGAATTTTTTTACGGAAATGGTCTCAAATGATTGGGTTCGACTCCCTGATGAAGAATTCGAGGTCAAATTCAATTCTGTCCGTCCGTCCGGCCGGCCGGTACGGCCGGTCCGGTCCGGCCGTTAGCACGATAACTCTCGAACGGAACGAGTTAGAGCGTGAAATTTGCAGGGCATGGTTGCAGTGTAAATATCTCGGACAAGTTCGTTAATGGGCAAAATCCATCCAGCCGTTTCGGAGTTACGGCCATTTTTAGTTAAAACGTTTTTCAAGAATATTTCCGAAACCGATCACTCGATCTATCTGAAATTGTAGAATCATGACCTTTATATGCCTGCGAAGTTTTGTATTGGTCGGAGGGCTCTAAATTAAAAAAAAAATGTTAAATATTTGAAAATTAAATTGAAATTTTGTTTTCAGTATAACTCGAAAAATACTCATCCGATTGAATTGAAACTCAGTTGCTAGATGCGAAGTACCAATCGAAACACTTGTGCAAAATTTCGTGGGGATAGCATGAGTAGAAAAATTTTTTAACTATTAGCGGAATATTTTGCTTGAAATTCCGAAACAAAATATCGGAATGAGTTCAGTTTTGGCATTTCGGTGACGAATTATGACCTCTTGGGGTGTGCAAAATTTCACTGAGAACATACCACGAGGAGCTTAAAAAAAAATTTATAATTTTCAACTCCCAAACTCGACGAATTATTTCATTTCTAATTTCTACATGGAATATCTGTAACATCTGGAGATCAGATTTCGTTCCGAAGTATTTTTTGCACGTTTATCTGAATCAAGTCGATATGTACGAGGGCAACTGATTAAAATATGGACCACTTACTAGCATGGCAAATGAATTAATGCGTAAACGATGTGTGGAATTTTAAATTGGTTTTCAAAATTTGTCTGAACGGTGAACGACTGGGTGTGTTACTGACTCTTTTGGGCATTTTTTGTTATTCGGATAAGCAGACGAGAAATAATTTAACTACTCGAGTTTTCTTCTGAGAAGATTGGGGTTTTGCGGTGGAGGATGCTATTCCTCCATAGAATCCCCCGGTGCGGGTCTGCGCATGCGTGGATTCAAGATGCGATATCTCCTGAACCACTAGTGTTGGAGAATCGGAGTTTTTTTGTGACTGACCAGATGGCCATAAAGTGACAACAAAATTTTTCAAAAATTATGAAATTTTGTTTCCACGATAACTCGAAAAATACTGATCTGATTGAATAGAAACTCAGTAGTTAGATGCAAAAGACCAAAGCAAACACTTTTGCAAAATTTCGTGAAGATCACGTGACATGAAAAATTTCAAAAAATTACTTCTATTTTGTGGAATATTTTGCTTGAAATTCCGAAACCTATTTTTTTGAAGTTCATGCTGCCCTTTCCGGGAATTTTTTGTTATGCGCATGCGCAGATGAGAAGTCATTCAACTGCTGTAGTTTTCGTCAGAGAGGATTGGGGTTTTGGGGTGGCGGATGCTATTACTCCATAGAATCCCCCTGGTGAGGGTCTGCGCATGCGTGGATTAAAGATGCGATATCTCCTGAACCACTAGTGTTGGAGAATCGGAGTTTTTTTTAAGGTGTGTGATTTTGAGAGGACTTTCAGCCGCAAGTAGATTGGCCATGCACAGAAGAGAAGTGACTGTTTTTGGGTTATATGGGTTATGCTGGGAGTGCTGAGCGATATGGTGAGATTTTAAAATAATATTTATCGCAATTCAGTGTAAGGACTAGTCAGTTTGGTTCCCCCAAACTGACTAGTCCTTGCACTGAATTGCCATAAATATTATTTTAAAACCTCACAATATCGCTCAGCACTCCCAACATAACCCATAGCGTTGTTTCCGAGTTGAAATGTCTTTATGGTGGCCCTGAGGCAAATTTATAAATAACTATGTTCGGTAGATCTATATTAAAATACGTTCGGATTTGGAGAAGAGGCAATTGCGTTCCTAACTGAGGTCCCATAACCACAATTTTTTTCGATCTACGGTAAAGCTAACAGCCAAACTGTATTGATAGCTATATTTGTTAGAGGAACTCGAAAAAAAAAAGCACTGACGTGAAGTCAGTCCTCTTTGGCGCGCGTGTTCACGGTGCCTAATTTGAATTGAATGATGAGTACTTCAAGCTCAGTGGATAGAGCGAGCTGAAGATCTACCCATAGGATAGTGGACACCATTCACTGTCAGTTCAAAAATTAACAGTGCTGTATCTAAGCTGCCATAAGGATAGAGTAACAAAGTTGGAAAAGAACACAACTGACTCTCCTTAGTCGCACAAGCTCCTAGAAGATTTAGGAGGGTCAGTAAAATCCTAATCATGTTTATAGCACGCGCGCCAAATGCAGATTGACTTAACAATGAACGAAAAAGTGTAAAAAAGCACTGACGTGAAGTCAGTACTCTTTGGCGCGCGTATTCACGGTGGCTCAGTGGATAGAGCGAGCCGAAGATCTACCCAAAGGAGAGTGGACACTATTCACTGTCGGTTCAAAAATTAACAGTGCTGTATCTAAGCTGCCATCAGGATAGAGTAACAAAGTTGGAAAAGAACACAAGTGACTCTCCTTAGTCGCACAAGCTCCTAGAAAATTTGGGAGGGTCAGTATAATCCTAATCATGTTTATAGACGCGCGCCAAAGCAGATTGAATTTTTACACTTTTTCTTTCATTGTTAAGTCAATCTGCTTTTGCGCGCGTGCTATAAACATGATTAGGATTATACTGACCCTCCCAAATTCTCTAGGAGCTTGTGCGACTAAGGAGAGTCACTTGTGTTCTTTTCCAACTTTGTTACTCTATCCTGATGGCAGCTTAGATATAGCACTGTTAATGTTTGAACCGACAGTGAATGGTGTCCACTATCCTTTGGGTAGATCTTCGGCTCGCTCTATCCACTGAGCTTGAAGTACTCATCATTCAATTCAAATTAGCCACCGTGAACACGCGCGCCAAAGAGTACTGACTTCAAGTCAGTGCTTTTTTTTTTCAAGTTCCTTTAAAAAATATAGCTATCAATACAGTTTGGCTGTTAGCTTTAGCGTAGATCGGAAAAAAATGCGGTTGTGGGTCCTCCGTTAGGGACGCAACTGCATCTTCTCCAAATCCGAACGTATTTTAATATAGATCTACCGAATATAGTTATTTATAAATTCGCCTCAGGGCCACCATACAGATATTTCAAATCGGAAACAACGCTATTTCCCCCAAACTGACTTGTGTCCGTGCACTGAATTGACATGAATATTCTTTTAAAACCTCACAATATCGGCTCATTACTCCCAACATAACCCAAACAACCCAAAACCATTCACTTCTCGTCTGCGCAAGCGCAGTATACTCGTGGCTGCAAGTCCTCCCAAAATTACACACCTCACAAAAAACTCCGATTCTCCAACACTAGTGGTTCAGGAGATATCACTTCTTGAATCCACGCATGCGCAGACCCTCACCAGGGGATTCTATAGCGGAATAGCATCCTCCACCCCAAAACCCCAATCCTCTCTGATGAAAGCACCAGCAGTTAAATCACTGATGGTCTGCTCATGCGCATAACGAAAAATGCCCGTAAGGGGTTACAATTTCGAAATTATTCCCAGGGCCACGGTACGGACACTTTAACTCGGAAACAACGCTACATCCCCCAAACTGACTTTTCCTTGCACTGAATTGCTATGAATATTCTTTTAAAACCTCATAATATCGACTCAGCACTCCCAACATAACCCATCCAACCCAAAAACAGTCACTTCTCTTCTGCGCATGCGCAATCTACTGGCGGCTAAAAGTCCTCTCAAAATAACACACCTTACAAAAAACTCCGATTCTCCAACACTAGTGGTTCGGAAGATATCGCATGTTTAATCTACGCATGCGCAGACCCTCATCAGGGATCTGAATTCTATGGAGGAATAGCATCCGCCACCCCAAAACCCCAATCCTCTCTGACGAAAACTACAGCAGTTAAAGGACTTCTCATCTGCGCATGCGCAATACGGAAAATGCCCGGAAAGGGCAGCATGAACCTCAAAAACATATGTTTCGACATTAAAAGCAAAGTATTCCGCAAAATAGTAGTAATTTTTTATTTTTTTCATGTCACGTGATCCTCACGAAATTTTGCAAAAGTGTTTGCTTTGGTCTTTTGCATCTAACTACTGAGTTTCAATTTAATCAGATCAGTATTTTACGAGTTATCGTGAAAACAAAATTTTCAAATTTTCAAAATTTTTTTTTGCCACCGTCCGTTCAACACAAAACTTCGCAGGCATATAAAGGTCATGATTCTACAATCTGATGCCAAATTTCAAAAAGATCGAGTGATCGGTTCCGGAAATATTCATTCAAGCACTGTTAATTTTTGAACTGACAGTGAATGGTGTCCACTATCCTTTGGGTAGATCTTCAGATCGCTCTATCCACTGAGCTTGAAGTACTCATCATTTAATTAAAATTAGCCCCCGTGAACACGCGTGCCAAAGAGGACTGACTTCACGTCAGTGCTTTTTTTTTATTGATGTACATAATAATGAAGTGAGTTTATTGTCACTTGAAACATTAATTCACTATAACTTATTAATAGATATTTTAATTGTTTCAAATAGCAATTAACTGTATTTCCACAGATGCTGCTGATTTGTACGGCATTGTGCTTACTAATTTACCTTTTCCTAATAAAACCATACACCTACTGGAGTAGCCGAAATGTTCGTTCAGGCTTCATTATTCCAATATTTGGAGAATGTATTTACTTAGTCCTTGGAATGGAAAATATGATAGATATGACAATAAGAATTTACAACAAGATATCTGGTGTTAGGTAAGAAATTTAACAGTGAGAAAAAAAACGTTTTAATCGTTATTATTCAGATTCCATGGGAGTTTCCAATTTACCACCCCAATTTTCATTGTGAAATCACCAAAACTCATCAAGCACATTTGTGTGAAGGACTCTGAGCATTTTTTAAATCACCAAGCAGTGTTTCCGGAAGATGAGGAAGTTTTCAGTAATACTATTCTCCAATTGAAAGGTAAAACTATATTTATTAACAAGTATACTGAATTTTTGTCGCTCTTGTTCATCGAAACAGACTGCTTATCAATTTGCCCAAATGTCTGTGATTTTGGAATTTTTGATGAAAATAGTCTTACGATTTGGATCGACTCTGTTCGATTCTGTCCAGCCGGTCCGGCCGACCGTTAACTCTCGAACGGAATGAGCTAGACAGTTGAAATTTTCAGTGTAGGTTTGGAAAATAAAAATCTCAGTTCCTTATTGGGTAAAATCAATAATCAAATCAATGGTTCCGGAGTAACAAAAAAAATTTTTTTTTACATTACAAATTTAGAACTCATCATATGAATCCTTTTATATTATTTCCAATTCTAACAAACTTATACTTTCGGCGATATGATTTTTCGAAATTTCAATAATAAATCGTACTTCTATGTTTTCACAGAATGCTGTAATTATTCTATCTATGAATTATTATATGTATTCATATATGTCTTATCCACCTATAAGAGACATGTCAAATTTATTTCTGGTTCGTTACTCATGATATAAAATACTCCTCCTGTTCTAGAAAACAAAGTATGATTGAATATAAAATGACCAATTGGTCATTTTGATAATATAATGCCCTGGCATAATCCATATGATGAATTGCAATTGATATAATATAATTTTCAGAGTAGATTTGAGAAATGAATATCTCGGACATTTTTACATGTAAATCCCCATAAGGAAATCTAAGGTCCATTTTGCAAAAATTCTACCCTTTTGAACGCGTAAGCCAGCGTTTTCAAGGTCATTTGTTTTGGACGGCTGAAGAGTGAGTTGCGCAGCGCCACGCCCTCTCCCCTGAAGCTAGATATCTTGATAGGGTGGAATTGAAGCACTGACGTGAAGTTAGGAGCTTTTGCTCGCATGATATATTGTCCATTCTCCTGTATTGGAATTGGATTGTTAATGGGGACTCGTATCGGTCTCAGGGACCCCTTTTCAGATTATTAAAATTCAGATATTCAGATAGTTAAAAGATATTTGTAGAATTTTCAGCATCTCTAGGCGATTGGAAATTATTAGAGTATTATTTAATGATTCTATCCAAGGCGTCATATGAAGTTTGATGCATTTGGAATGAGTCGCAGGTACTAGATCCTTTTTTCGAATTATTATTGGGGGGGGGGGGGACATTTATCGTTTATTTGAAAAGGAATACTTATAACATGGAATGTTTATTATCTGAACCGAACAATTTTTGGTTTACGCAGACGAGAAATATATGGGAACTAATTCTTGTGTTTTGTGAAACAATTTATGTGGTGATTTTGAGCAGACCCATTACGAAATAATGCAGAAAGAATTTTGTGTATCTTTTTTATTTTCAAGGGCGACAGTTATCATAAAAATAATTTTGGACTAATATATTGGAACGCAATTGATTGTGTGAGAACAGGTCAGATGGAACTTGTGCATAAAAAAACAATTTTAAGGACATGTATTATTTTTATTGACATGAAAAATCTACATTATTTAACACTTTATTCTTATAAAAGTACATGCATTTTAAGATTACATAACTTTCAACAGATGGATTAATTCTACAAAAGGAATTTATTAAATCTTCAATCGAATTTTGATTATTCTTCTGAGATAGATCTTTCATGATATCTAGGAACTTGTAATAGTAAAATGATATTTTTAGATTTTTCAACATCTCTAGGCGCTTGGAAATTATAACAGTATTCAATTAGATCATTTTATTCAAGTCGGTATCACTGCAATACATACATCCCATTTGGCAACGCTTGTCATCACACCTTTGTATCTTTTACCTTCAACGCCACAATCTCTTTGATCAGCATCATTTTCAATTAATGCAATAAACGATTCCCATTGCCAATCGTCAAAAGATATCATACAGTCATTAGATATGAGCATGTTCAAAATGAGCAGGCTCAAAATTTCTTGCGGGACTTATGCCACAATCAATAGAAGCAGACCCACATTCCATTTCCAGGTGAAATTGCTTGTTTAAAAGGTACTGTCTCTCGTTTTTTACAGCTGCATCATATTTTTCTAGTACACGCTCCACATTAAATACATTGACAGAGATCATCTAACCCTAATTTATTAACGGGAAAAAAATATATTCTTGTAGGAACGAAACAGTTTCTCAATCAATGTCTACATATTATTCATCAATAGTCATAATATAATATTACATGTGCAATCATAAATCCGGTATCTTTTGAAGCAAAATTACGCTTGAGAATGGAATGCCCAGATTGATATAACTTTAGAAGTTAATGACACCTGCACAAAATACCCTCGAAATATTTGACCATAAACACAACCACCTGCTACGATTACAGGTTGCTGCGGTTTTAGGGTAAATACCCGAAAACCACAGCGACACTGCATTGTCGAGGAACACGAAAGCTTGAGTTATTTATTGGCCATAATAAATAAATAATGATAGAAATCATTGGGTGGGATCTTGATCGCATCCCTTAAAAGGCAGGTATATGTATTTAATTTGAATAGCCGGCATGAAAGAGGGTGAATATTAAATCTTCTTTATGAGGCCCTTGGGATATAATATAATGGATAATAAAAAAACAACCAAAAATTTTTATTGTAGGAAAATACAAGATTGGAATTCCAGACGCAACTCTTTGTATTGGGATAAGGGTCATTTTGTGAAATAATGTATGTGATATTTATGGTGATTTTCGTTATATAAACCCGAGCATTGGAATTCCGAAAAACAGTTCTCAACGAGTTTCGAGTCTAGAAAACCGGCGTTCTCTTCACAAATTATTCGATTAAAGTATATTTGACGGATTTTTCTATATGTGCTCTGTGCTAGTGCTTGACATGTAAGTATTAATTTGGAAATTATATTGGGGCAACTTGTGAAATGTCCACTTTCTCTTTGCAGTACCAACAACAACAAGATAAAGTCTCAATAATAATCTTTTAAGGACGCAACTTTTCTATATAAATAAAAGTAAGTTATTGTACATTCTTTTTTATCGAATTTTGATTATTCTTCTGAAATATATCTAAAATGATATGAGCTTGACTCCAGGTTCAAAAAATCTTGAATGTTTTATCCAAGTCATCACATAAGTTTGATGCTCTTGGAAGGGTCGTATCTGGCGCAGGTACTCGACCCCTTTTTTTCAGATTATTCTTGGGTCATTTATCGTTAATTTGAAAGGGAATATTTATAACGTGGAATGTTTATTATCTGAACCTTATAATTTTTGGTTTACGCAGACGAGAAATATGACTTTGAAAATATGATTGTACGTTTTTCAAACTTCAGTATCCTAATGAGCGAAATAGATGGAAGTTCACATTCGTTTTTATTCGCTAAAAGGTCAGGGTTTTCAAGATATTAGTAAATAAAGAAATAATATTCATTTCATTGTGATAATAAACTAGTAAATTTTTATTTGACAGTATGTAAGTGATCCAACTAGGTAAATTAGACAAATATTTATCCCTAAACTAACAAATTCAATGTTGATGTATTATGATTTCCATACTTTAACAGAGCATAGTCGTCGAGCCATAATTTTATTTCTGTCATTTAAACGTAAGCACAATCATTGTTTTTTTTTAAACTTTGGGTTCTCAATATAAACATTTTGGAAAATAGATTTAAGTTCAAGTAAAAAGATTGAATATTTGCTCAGCACTCAGAATAAAATATGTCCATTCGGAATTTTATATTCTTACTGGCTCAAAAGTACAGGTCAAGCCTAGTTGAGCTCAAATAGCTAGATTGCATGGGTGTTCATTGGGAAATCGATGAGGTAATCTTGCCATATCAAGAAAAATTATTCTTATGGGAACAGAAAGTTTATCAAGGAATGTCTACATATTGCTTGAATACGTCATAGTAATAATATAACTTGCAGGTGCGCCTGGGTGGTCTTCATGATGAAATAAAAATCTACTATTCTGACGGATCATAATTTTCGATTTTAGTGAACATTGAGTCTGTTGAGTATCTATTCCATCTCCACTCAAAATGTAGAGGTTGGTTTTATTGTATTTTCCAAAATAAATCATTCATTAATCGCATATTTCACAATCCAATAAGTTTAGTAAAGATATCGCATAAGTACATTCCCATGATTAATTGAATTACCTACACTTCATGAGTAATTTCTCAGAAATATATTCAGAACACAAACTCGTCATGGTGTTCAACCCACTTTTTTTACTAGACTTTTTGATGATACCAGGAATTGCTCTATAATTCATTGAAAATATCTGTTCTGAAACAACAAAACAAGAGAAATTGCAGTATAACACTTATCTGAGAGAAACATTTACTATCTAGTAACAAAAATAAAAAAAAGCACTGACGTGAAGTCAGTACTCTTAGGCGCGCGTGTTCACGGTGGCTAATTTGAATTCAATGCTGAGTACTTCAAGCTCAGTGGATAGAGCGAGCCGAAGATCTACCCAAAGGATAGTGGACACTATTCACTGTCGGTTCAAAAATTAACACTGCTGTATCTAAGCTGCCATCAGGATAGAGTAACAAAGTTGGAAAAGAACACAAGTGACTCTCCTTAGTCGCACAAGCTCCTAGAAGATTTGGGAGGGTCAGTATAATCCTAATCATGTTTATAGCACGCGCGCCAAAGCAGATTGACGTTTTACACTTTTTCTTTCATTGTTAAGTCAATCTGCTTTTGCGCGCGTGCTATAAACATGATTAGGATTATACTGACCCTCCCAAATCTTCTAGGAGCTTGTGCGACTAAAGAGAGTCACTTGTGTTCTTTTCCAACTTTGTTACTCTATCCTGATGGCAGCTTAGATACAGCACTGTTAATTTTTGAACCGACAGTGAATGGTGTCCACTATCCTTTGGGTAGATCTTCGGCTCGCTTTATCCACTGAGCTTGAAGTACTCATCATTCAATTCAAATTAGCCACCGTGAACACGCGCGCCAAAGAGTACTGACTTCACGTCAGTGCTTTTTTTTTTTTCAAGTTCCTTTAACAAATATAGCTATCAATACAGTTTGGCTGTTAGCTTTACCGTAGATCGGAAAAAAATGCGGTTGTGAGTCCTCCGTTAGGGACGCAATTGCATCTTCTCCAAATCCGAACGTATTTTAATATAGATCTACCGAATATAGTTATTTATAAATTCGCCTCAGGGCCACCATACAGACATTTCAAATCGGAAACAACGCTATTTCCCCCAAACTGACTTGTGTCCGTGCACTGAATTGACATGAATATTCTTTTAAAACCTCACAATATCGGCTCATTACTCCCAACATAACCCAAACAACCCAAAACCATTCACTTCTCGTCTTCGCAAGCGCAGTATACTCGTGGCTGCAAGTCCTCCCAAAATTACACACCTCACAAAAAACTCCGATTCTCCAACACTAGTGGTTCAGGAGATATCGCTTCTTGAATCCACGCATGCGCAGACCCTCACCAGGGGATTCTATAGCGGAATAGCATCCGCCACCCCAAAACCCCAATCCTCTCTGACGAGAGCACCAGCAGTTAAATCACTGATGGTCTACTCATGCGCATAACGAAAAATGCCCGTAAGGGGTTACATCAATTTCGAAATTAGCCCCAGGACCACGGTACGGACACTTTAACTCGGAAACAACGCTACATCCCCCAAACTGACTTGTCCTTGCACTGAATTGCTATGAATATTCTTTTAAAACCTCATAATATCGACTCAGCACTCCCAACATAACCCATCCAACCCAAAAACAGTCACTTCTCTTCTGCGCATGCGCAATCTACTGGCGGCTAAAAGTCCCCTCAAAATAACACACCTTACAAAAAACTCCGATTCTCCAACACTAGTGGTTCGGAAGATATCGCATCTTTAATCTACGCATGCGCAGACCCTCATCAGGGATCTGAATTCTATGGAGGAATAGCATCCGCCACCCCAAAACCCCAATCCTCTCTCACGAAAACTACAGCAGTTAAAGGACTTCTCATCTGCGCATGCGCAATACGGAAAATGCCCGGAAAGGGCAGCATGAACCTCAAAAACATATGTTTCGGCATTAAAAGCAAAGTATTCCGCAAAATAGTAGTAATTTTTATATTTTTTTCATGTCACGTGATCTTCACGAAATATTGCAAAAGTGTTTGCTTTGGTCTTCTGCATCTAACTACTGAGTTTCAATTTAATCAGATCAGTATTTTTCGAGTTATCGTGAAAACAAAATTTTCAAATTTTTTTTGCCTCTTTAGGGCCGTCCGTTCAACACAAAACTTCGCAGGCATATAAAGGTCATGAGTCTACAATCTGATGCCAAGTTTCAAAAAGATCGAGTGATCGGTTCCGGAAATATTCATAAAAAACGTTTTTACTAAAAACGGCCTTAACTCCGAAACCGCTCGGTCGATTTCGCCCGTTAACGAACTTGTCCGAGATATTTACGCTACGAAACTACCCTGCAAATTTCAACGCTCTAAGTCGTTCCGTTCGAGAGTTATCGTGCTAACGCCCGGACCGGACGGACAGAATTGAATTTGACCTCGAATTCTTCATCAGGAAGTCGAACCCAATCGTTTGAGACCATTTTCGAAAAAAAATTCGAAAAATACAGACATTGTGACGAAATGATAGCACGCTGTTCCTTGCGGAACACGCGCGCAAAAATGATATATTTTTTGAATACCAATCTTTAGCTAATTCGAAATCTGTGACTGTGTGTGATTGTTAATAGCCATTCTCCTTTATCGTCGAGTCTTTTGAATCGGGTATATTCGGATATTCTCGTATGTATTCAGGTATTTTTATGAATCTCTTAAAGTTGAAACAAAGATGATTTCATTTCAGTTGTATCGGAAGGTTCAACATGGAAGGTTGTATTCGAGCTATAAAGTCGTTGATGACTCTATTCATTGCAACAAATGATGAAAATATATTTGTCGGTGGATTGAAGCAGTGTTCTTTGGCTGTGCGAGAATCAACAAAAAACTGAAAAATGCTACGACTGTTGGAGAAAAGCAAAGTCTCTTAAGTACCTTGAATCACGTAAAAATTGAAATACTTGCGTAAAAAGGGATCTGGCATCAAAGATCGAGGGGAAACAGCAACAAATAGAGTTAAATGGTGTGAATCGACATCTGAATTCGAGTCACGAATTCGAACTGGAGTTATTACTAATTTAAAACATAAAGAGATAAATGACTTCCTGGTAGATACCGGGGCTCTCTTACGTAGACGATTGATGAATGCTCTCAAAAAAAAAAGCACTGACGTGAAGTCAGTACTCTTTGGCGCGCGTGTTCACGGTGGCCAATTTGAATTGAATGATGAGTACTTCAAGCTCAGTGCATAGAGCGAGCCGAAGATCTACCCAAAGGATAGTGGACACCATTCACTGTCGTTTCAAAAATTAACAGTGCTGTATCTAAGCTGCCTCAGGATAGAGTAATAAAGTTGGAAGAGAACACAACTGACTCTCCTTAGTCGCACAAGCTGCTAGAAGATTTGGGAGGGTCAGTATAATCCTAATCATGTTTAAAGCACGCGCGCTAAAGCAGATTGACTTTTTACACCTTTTCTTTCATTGTTAATTAAATCTGCTTTTGCGCGCGTGCTTTAAACATGATTAGGATTATACTGACCCTCCCAAATCTTCTAGCAGCTTGTGCGACTAAGGAGAGTCAGTTGTGTTCTCTTCCAACTTTATTACTCTATCCTGATGGCAGCTTAGATACAGCACTGTTAATTTTTGAAACGACAGTGAATGGTGTCCACTATCCTTTGGGTAGATCTTCGGTTCGCTCTATCCACTGAGCTTGAAG
Organism: Halyzia sedecimguttata; assembly: GCA_937662695.2. Classification (NCBI taxonomy): domain Eukaryota; kingdom Metazoa; phylum Arthropoda; class Insecta; order Coleoptera; family Coccinellidae; genus Halyzia; species Halyzia sedecimguttata. The sequence goes on from OW569416.2 coordinate 24,113,886, forward strand.
TACTCATCATTCAATTCAAATTGGCCACCGTGAACACGCGCGCCAAAGAGTACTGACTTCACGTCAGTGCTTTTTTTTATTTTTTCAAGTTCCTTTAACAAATATAGCTATCAATACAGTTTGACTGTTAGCTTTACCGTAGATCGAAAAAAATTGCGGTTGTGGGACCTCTGTTAGGAAAGCAATTGCCCCTTCCCCGAATCCGAACGTATTTTAATATAGATCTACCGAATACAGTTATACATAAATTCGCCTAAGGGCCACCATACAGACATTTCAACTCGGAAACAACGCCCTTTACCCCAAACTGCCTTGTGTCCGTGCACTAAATTGACATGAATATTCTTTTAAAACCTCACAATATCGGCTCATTACTCCCAACATAACCCAAACAACCCAAAACCATACACTTCTCGTCCGCGCAAGCGCAATATACTCGTGGCTGCAAGTCCTCCAAAAATTACAAACCTCACAAAAAACTCCGATTCTCCAACACTAGTGGTTCAGGAGATATCGCTTCTTGAATCCACGCAAGCGCAGACCCTCACCAGGGGATTCTATAGAGGAATAGCATCCGCCACCCCAAAACCCCAATCCTCTCTGACGAAAGCACCAGCAGTTAAATCACTGATAGTCTGCTCATGCGCATAACGTGAAATGCCCATAAGGGGTAACATCAATTTCGAAATTAGCCCCAGGGCCACGGTACGGACACTTTTACTCGGAAACAACGCTACATCCCCCAAACTGACTTCTCCTTGCACTGAATTGCCATGAATATTCATTTAAAACCTCACTATATCTGCTCAGCACTCCCATAACCCATAAAACCCAAAAACAGGCACTTCTCTTCTGCGCATGCGCAATCTACAAGCGGCTGCAATTCCTCCTAAAATCACACACCTTACAAAAAACTCCGATTCTCCAACACTAGAGGTTCAGAAGATATTGCATCTTGAATCCACGCATGCGCAGACCCTCACCAGTGGATTCTATGAAAGAATAGCATCCGCCACCCCAAAATCCCAATCCTCTCCGACGAAAATACCAGCAGTTAAATCACTGATGGTCTGCTCATGCGCATAACGAAAATGCCCGTAAGGGGTAACATCGATTTCAAAATTAGCCCCAGGGCCACGGTACGAACACTTCAATTCATAATATCGACTCAGCACTCCCAACATAACCCATCCAACCCAAAAACAGTCACTTCTCTTCTGCGCATGCGCAATCTACTCGCGGCTAAAAGTCCTCTCAAAATAACACACCTTACAAAAAACTCCGATTCTCCAACACTAGTGGTTCAGGAGATATCACATCTTTGATCCACGCATGCGCAGACCCTCATCAGGGATCTGAATTCTATGGAGGAATAGCATCCGCCACCCCAAAACCCCAATCCTCTCTGACGAAAACTACAGCAGTTAAAGGACTTCTCATCTGCGCATGCGCAATACGGAAAATGCCCGGAAAGGGCAGCATGAACCTCAATAACATATGTTTCGGCATTAAAAGCAAAATATTCCGCAAAATAGTAGTAATTTTTTTATTTTTTTCATGTCACGTGATCTTCACGAAATTTTGCAAAAGTGTTTGCTTTGGTCTTTTGCATCTAACTACTGAGTTTCAATTTAATCAGATCAGTATTTTTCGAGTTATCGTGAAAACAAAATTTTCGAATTTTCGTTTTGCCACTTTTAGGCCGTCCGTTCAACACAAAACTTCGCAGGCATATAAAGGTCATGATTCTACAATCTGATGCCAAATTTCAAAAAGATCGAGTGATCGGTTCCGGAAATATTCATAAAAAACGTTTTTACTAAAAACGGCCTTAACTCCGAAACCGCTCGGTCGATTTCGCCCGTTAACGAACTTGTCCGAGATATTTGCGCTACGAAACTACCCTGCAAATTTCAACGCTCTAAGTCGTTCCGTTCGAGAGTTATCGTGCTAACGGCCGGACCGGCCGGCCGGCCGGCTGGACCGGACGGACAGAATTGAATTTGACCTCGAATTCTTCATCAGGGAGTCGGATCCAATCGTTTGAGACCATTTTCGAAAAAAAATTCGAAAAATACAGACATTGTGACGAAATGATAGCACGCTGTTCCTTGCGGAACACGCGCGCAAAAAGCCTGCGTCAATGTGAAGAATGAGGATGAAGCTTGTTTTGCATGGGCTGTAACTTCTGCATTACACCCCGTTCAGGAAGATCCGCAACGTACTTTAAAGTACCCCCATTATTCGAAGATATTAAAACTGAAAGGAATACAGTTTCCAATGACACTTAAACAGATACCGAACTTTGAGAAACAAAACCAAATATCTATTAATGTTTACATCCTAAAGAAAGAAAAACATTTCATCACACTACCAACCTACCTAACTAAGAACAAAATGGACACACATGTTAATTCACTCCTAATACAAGATAGCAGATGAAATTCCTGTCCGATACCATTACGTATGGATAAAAAAATTTTTTCTCCCCCGGGATGAAAAGTTCACTTTTCGTCCCTGTCACGCGCGAGAAAAGTACCAGATTCTCTCCCGGTGAGATGGCAAATTTACTTTATCTCCCGGCGGTTACCTAGCAACCGCGTGTTTGTATCTCAAGTTGTTGACAGCTGATTCAAAATAATTAATTATTTCAGTGAATACTGACAAATATAAAATAAATGGATTTGATTAACTCTGATGAAAGTGAAATAGACGGAGAAGAAAAACTTTTCATCCCGGTTGAGAAAAAAATCGTATACGCACCTAGGGAGAAAAGTAGGACATCCTCGCCCGCGATTGTCACCCTCGCCTCCGGCTCGGGAGACAATCATTCGCGGGCGTGAATGTCCTACTTTTCTCCCTCGGTGCGTAATATACTATATCACGACTTGTATCGACTCAGTTGAGTAAACACAAGGGCCAGAAATTTATTTGGGATAGATGTCTACGATACTTTCGATCCAACGAAAACCTTGATAACAATTCAGAAGATTGTGGTAATATGAATGAAACAGCTATCAAAATGCCTACATCAAAGGATAATATTCTGAAATTTAAAAATCATAAAAACAAGGAGAGGGTTCCTTTTGTTATTTATGCGGATCTCGAAAGTATATTGATACCAACAAATACCAAAAATAATTATCAAGAACATAAAGCTGCATCAGTTGGCTATCATGTGAAGTGTTCATATGATGATACTCTGAGTTTCTATCGTTCATATCGAGGCCCCAATTGTATGAAATGGTTTGCAGATGAGCTGAATCAATTTGCTGAAGATGTTGAAACTGTTTTCCTATGTCCCTATGATATCGATATGTCACATCAGCAGGAAGCTGAATTTCTGAAAGCAACACAATGCCAAATCTGTGAAGAAATGTTCAAACCTAAAGATAAAAGGGTACGCGACCATAATCATCTTATAGCAGGAAACAATTATCGTGGAGCAGCTCACGAAGGATGCAACATCAACTATAAAGATAGCCATATGATTCCTGTAGTATTCCACAATCTGAGTGGGTATGATGCCAATTTTCTGATAGAAGATATGGAAGGAAAGATCAGCTTGTTACCCATAACGAAGGAAAAATATATCAGCTTTACTAAACATATCAACAGTTAAAAAATCAATTTCAGATTCATTGATAGCTTCAGATTTATGGCTTCCTCACTAGACCAGTTATCATCAAACTTGGAAGATTTCCCTAATCTCAAATCACAATTCCCTGATGAGTCCGAAAAACGTATCAATCTCATCACGAAAAAGGGGGTTATGCCATATGATTATATTGACTGTAGCGATCGATTTAATGAAACATCTTCACTACCCATTGAAGCATTTTACAATAAATTAGAGGACAGACCATGTCCTCGAAGGATGTATATGAGAGCCCAGCTGGTATGGGAAGAATTTCATTGTCAGAACTTGGGTGAATATTCAGATATTTATATGAAAACAGACATTCTATTGTTGGCCGATGTATTCAAGCAATTCCGTTCAAGCTGTTATAAAACTTATGGATTGGATCCCGCTCATTATTTCACTTGACCAGGATATACGTGGGATTCAATGCTGAAACATACGAAACAGGAATTGGAACTTCTCACAGATATTGACATGTTTTTGTTTGTTGAAAGAGGTATCCGTGGTGGTCTGAGTCAAGTTTGTGAAAAACGACGGGCTCATGCAAACAACAAATACATCCCTAACTATGATCCAACTAAACCAGAAAACTATCTTATGTACTTCGATATCAATAATCAATATGGATGGGCTATGTCGCAATATATACCATATGGAAAATTCAGATGGTCTGATACAAATATAGATGTTACTCAAATGGCTGATGATGCTCCAGAAGGATATATTTTGGAAGTTGACCTTGAATATCCTAGAGAATTACACGATAAACATATAGATCTGCCTTTCTGCCCTGAACATTATCATTCTAAATCTCGAACACCATGTTATGCCTCTCAACCAAATGTGAAACTTATGACAACGGTGAATTCCAAGAAGAAATATATTTATTCACTATCGAAATTTGAAGATGGCATTAAAGAATGGATTGATTCTAACAAAAATACATCGAGTACTCAAGTTCAAACAATCTGCATGGCTCAAATCATATATCGACATTAATACCAACTTGAGAAAAGAAGCTAAGAATGAGTTCGAGAAAAATCTCTTTAAACTGATGAATAACGCTGTGTTTGGTCAAACGATGGAGAATATACGGGTTAAGAGGGTTAATGTTCATCTTTGCACAAAATGGGAAAATCGTTTTGGAGCAGAAGCTTATATTTCCAAGCCGGAATTCAAGAATTCTGTTATTTTCAATGAGAACTTAGTGGCAATTGAGCTTCGAAAACTGGAAATATATTTGAATAAGCCAATTTATGTGGGAATGAGTATTCTAGATTTAGCTCAAACCACTTTATATGATTTCCATTATGATTATATGAAAGAAGCTTTCGGAGACAGCTGCATAGCACCGTATACTGATACAGATTCTGTGATGTATGAATTATTCAAAGATCCATATGAAATATTGAGAAGAGATTGCCATAAATACTTCGATTCTTCAGACCTTGCTAAGGATAATCCTTATGGAATTCCTCTGGTTAACAAAAAGGTATTAGGGATGATGAAAACAATGCTATTCCGATGACCGATTATGTGGGCCTAAGATCAAAACTATACGCATTGAAAAACTCAAGAACGATTGATGAAATTAATCTGAAGAAACTTCAGTGGGAAAAGGAAGAGTATGATCCTGAGGAGATTCATTCTATGCTCAAGAATTATTGTACCTCGAAAAAAGCAAAGGGTGTGAAAAAATCAATCATCAAGAATGAGATATACTTTGATTATTATATAGAATGCTTAGAAACTTGGAAACATAAAATTATCTCTCAAAATTTGATTCAGGCGAAGGAACATAGAGTGCATTCGTCCACGCAACAAAAGATAGCTTTGAGTCCAGAAGACGATAAAAGATATTTGGTACCTGGAACATTTGAAACATTACCATGGGGGCATTATTCTCTCAATAAACGAAAGAATGAAGAACTCGATGAACCTAAGAAGAAGATTTCTATATTAGAAATATTATTAACAATGCAATTGATTTTTTTTCTGCGATTGTACAATAAACGATAGATTTCTTCTTTTAGTTTCAATTTACCTACCTATATTCTATTACAGAACAGCTTGTATATTAGATGTGATCAAGGTTGAGTTTCCATTCGCGTCATAATGTCTCAGAGAGAGAAAATAGCTTTATTGAAGTTATAGAAAATCAGTATATGTACATATTTTTCTTACGAGAAATAACTATCCCCTATCAACCAAAAAAGATATCAGGTATATTATCATGATATATCTTCGTAAAAGAACTACTATCTACTCTCTGGTATATGCTATCTATTCTTTACTATCTGCTATCTACTACCTACTATCTACTATCATCATAAAATATTTGAGCAGGCATTCTACAACTAATAACAATGTTTGAATTGGATCAGTTTCGTATTTTTCAAGTTATTTTTTGGATATATGTATACACTCATACACTTTCATAATTTATAAAATTTGAATACTTCGGTATTGAAAACCGGTAAATCAAGAAGCAATTTCAAATGAGGTGAAACGCTTCTGAATCGTTGCTATGACGGATGACGTAATCAAAATTTATAAATTGTGAAAGTGTATGAGTGTATACATGATGATCTGGTATGAAGTATATTCAGATAAACATATACATATGGTATTTCGTGTTACATGCAAGAGACCTATTATCATCGAAAAAACGCAACCTCGGGAAATACCCTCCGATTACCAATTAGTTAAGAATTTCTTTGAACTATGCATTGAACAATTTGCTGATTACTGCTCCTCTGTTGGTAAGTCCAAGAAATCATAGAATGAAAGGAAACTCATCACGAAGGTCAACTAGTTCTGCGTTGTTTGCTTCTCTTTTAGATTAATCGGAATAATTAGAAGGGATTATCTAATCGCAAAACAATTTCAATCGAAAATCCTATTATTGAGAATTTTCGACCCTACTTCATTATATTTTCGATAATAATTAATACCTACTGACCATTGAGGCTGACCTTATACAGCCGGAATGTCTCTCTAAATTTCTACTCTTAAATCATATCATTAATTCAGAAAACATGGAATTGTATAATAATTAATTATTCTCCACACACCTTCTGATTTTTGGCGCTCTTGTTCCTCGGAACAGAGTGTTTATTAATTTACCCAAATGCCTGTAATTTCCGAATGTTTAGATGAAAAATTGGTTCAAGCCATGCATGGACATGAGCTTTGTCGCTCTTGTTCAAACTTTGACAAATCATCTATCCTTCATAAAGTTAATGATAATGGCTACACGCTTGACGCATGTTTTTCCATATTTTTCTTTGTTACGTATGTATGTAGGTTGTATATTGATCTCAAGCTATCATCAAGCTATCATCAAGCTATCATCAAACTATCATCAAACTATCATCAAATTATCATCAAACTATCATAGCAACTACTTTATGTACAGTTTATAACAGTATTGTGTATTTTCGTAGACTTTCGAGCATCTTCGTGTACATGTCTTGATAGTCCCATGCTAAACGGATAGATTCATGAAGGTATACGAAGATGCACGAATGTATACGAAGGTGCTCGAATGTCTACGAAAATACACAGAGGAGCAGTAATCAGCAAATTGTTCAATGCATTGTTCAAAGAAATTCTTAACTAATTGGTAATCGGAGGGTATTTCCCGAGGTTGCGTTTTTTCGATGATAATAGGTCTCTTGCATGTAACACGAAATACCATATGTATATGTTTTTCTGAATATACTTCATACCAGATCATCATGTATACACTCATACACTTTCATAATTTATAAATTTTGATTACGTAATCCGTCATAGCAACGATTCAGAAGCGTTTCACCTCATTTGAAATTGCTTCTTGATTTACCGGTTTTCAATACCGAAATATTCAAATTTTATAAATTATGAAAGTGTATGAGTGTATACATATATCCAAAAAATAACTTGAAAAATACGAAACTGATCCAATTCAAACATTGTTATTAGTTGTAGAATGCCTGCTCAAATATTTTATGATGATAGTAGATAGTAGGTAGTAGATAGCAGATAGTAAAGAATAGATAGCATATACCAGAGAGTAGATAGTAGTTCTTTTACGAAGATATATCATGATAATATACCTGATATCTTTTTTGGTTGATAGGGGATAGTTATTTCTCGTAAGAAAAATATGTACATATACTGATTTTCTATAACTTCAATAAAGCTATTTTCTCTCTCTGAGACATATTATGAGGCGAATGGAAACTCAACCTTGATCACATCTAATATACAAGCTGTTCTGTAATAGAATATAGGTAGGTAAATTGAAACTAAAAGAAGACATCTATCGTTTATTGTACAATCGCAGAAAAAAAAAATCAATTACATTGTTGATAATATTTCTAATATAGAAATCTTCTTCTTAGGTTCATCGAGTTCTTCATTCTTTCGTTTATTGAGAGAATAATGCCCCCATGGTAATGTTTCAAATGTTCCAGGTACCAAATATCTTTTATCGTCTTCTGGACTCAAAGCTATCTTTTGTTGCGTGGACGAATGCACTCGATGTTCCTTCGCCTGAATCAAATTTTGAGAGATAATTTTATGTTTCCAAGTTTCTAAGCATTCTATATAATCATCAAAGCATATCTCATTCTTGATGATTGATTTTTTCACACCCTTTGCTTTTTTCGAGGTACAATAATTCTTGAGCATAGAATGAATCTCCTCAGGATCATACTCTTCCTTTTCCCACTAAAGTTTCTTCAGATTAATTTCATCAATCGTTCTTGAGTTTTTCAATGCGTATAGTTTTGATCTTAGGCCCACATAATCGGTCATCGGAATACCATTGTTTTCATCTTTCATCATCCCTAATACCTTTTTGTTAACCAGAGGAATTCCATAAGGATTATCCTTAGCAAGGTCTGAAGTATCGAAGTATTTATGGCAATCTCTTCTCAATATTTCATATGGATCTTTGAATAATTCATACATCACAGAATCTGTATCAGTATACGGTGCTATGCAGCTGTCTCCGAAAGCTTCTTTCATATAATCATAATGGAAATCATATATAGTGGTTTTAGCTAAATCTAGAATACTCATTCCCACATAAATTGGCTTATTCAAATATATTTCTAGTTTTCGAAGCTCAATTGCCACTAAGTTCTCATTGAAAATAACAGAATTCTTGAATTCCGGCTTGGAAATATAAGCTTCTGCTCCAAAAAGATTTTCCCATTTTGTGCAGAGATGAACATTAACCCTCTTCCGTATATTCTCCATCGTTTTACCAAACACAGCGTTATTCATCAGTTTAAAGAGATTTTTCTCGAACTCATTCTTAGCTTCTTTTCTCAAGTTGGTATTAAGGTCGATATATGATTTGAGCCATGCAGATTGTTTGAACTTGAGTACTCGATGTATTTTTGTTAGAATCAATCCATTCTTCAATGCCATCTTCAAATGTCGATAGTGAATAATATATTTCTTCTTGGAATTCACCGTTGCCATACGTTTCACATTTGGTTGAGAGGCATAACATGGTGTTCGAGTTTTAGAATTATAATGTTCAGGGCAGAAAGGCAGATCTATATGTTTATCGTGTAATTCTCTAGGATATTCAAGGTCAACTTCCAAAAGATATCCTTCTGGAGCATCATCAGCCATTTGAGTAACATCTATATTTGTATCAGACCATCTGAATTTTCCATATGGTATATATTGCGACATAGCCCATCCATATTGATTATTGATATCGAAGTACATAAGATAGTTTTCTGGTTTAGTTGGATCATAGTTAGGGATGTATTTGTTGTTTGCATGAGCCCGTCGTTTTTTACAAACTTGACTCAGACCACCACGGATACCTCTTTCAACAAACAAAAACATGTCAATATCTGTGAGAAGTTCCAATTCCTGTTTCGTATGTTTCAGCATTGAATCCCACGTATATCCTGGTAAAGTGAAATAATGAGCGGGATCCAATCCATAAGTTTTATAACAGCTTGAACGGAATTGCTCGAATACATCGGCCAACAATAGAATGTCTGTATTCATATAAATATCTGAATATTCACCCAAGTTCTGACAATGAAATTCTTCCCATACCAGCTGGGCTCTCATATACATCCTTCGAGGACGTGGTCTGTCCTCTAATTTATTGTCATCATCATCATCATCATCATCCAGTCCTTTCAGTCCACTGCTGGACATAGACCTCCCCCATGGCTTTCCAGTTCGCTCTATCTTGTCCGGCCTGGATCCAGTTACTCGTCACCCTCTTTAAGTCATCGGTCCAGCGCGTAGGCGGTCTTCCTCTACTACGCTTATCTGTGCGTGGTCTCCACTCCAGTAGTCGCTTTGTCCATCTATCATCTTTGAATCTAGACACGTGTCCCGCCCAGCTCCACTTCAACTGTGATATTCTTTCGACTACGTCCGTCACTCCTGTTCTCTGTCTCAGGACGTCATTTGGCACATGATCACGTAAGGAGACACCAAGCATTGCCCTTTCCATCTTACGCTGGGCAACTTTCAATTTTCGTGCAGATGTGGTAGTCAACGTTAAAGTCTCGGCACCATATGTAAGGACAGGCAAAACGCACTGGTAGAATAGTCTCCTCTTGAGACACACTGGGAGACCGCTCCTGAATGCATTTGACAGCTTTCCGTAAGCTGCCCATCCCAATTGAATTCTTCGATGTAATTCGCAGGTTTGGTTGTCTCTAGATATCCTGATTTCATGTCCTAGATAGTTATACTTATCGACCAGTTCAATACTCCTACTCTCTATAGTGATGGGCTTGCTCATGACCAAGTTTGTCATAACTTTAGTTTTTCCATAATTCAACCTCAAACCAACCCCCATGCATGCCTCAATGAGTTCCCTCAACATTTGCTCCGCATCTCCCAAATTGTCTGCCATCAAAACTATGTCATCCGCAAAGCGTAGATGATTAATATTAGTTCCGTCTATTCTTATGCCCCTCTTTTCCCAGTTAAGCTTCTTGAACGCTTTTTCTAATACCGCTATGAATAGTTTAGTTGACATAGGGTCTCCTTGTCTAACTCCTCTTCCGATTGGGATTTTACCACTGTTTTTATGCAGGTGAATTGAAGTTGTTGCCTTCGCATAAATAGTGCGGATAAGCCTGGCATATCTGTAATCGATACGACAATCCGTCAGGGCTTCCATAACAGCATTTCGCTCAACAGTGTCGAAGGCTTTGTGGAAATCTATGAAAACAAGAACTAGTGGCTTATTGTATTCGATGACTTTCTCGATAAGTATTTTGATACTCTGCAAATGGTCATTTGTTCCGTATCCAGATCTAAATCCAGCCTGCTCCACGGGTTGATAGAAGTCGATTTTGTTCTCTAGTCTTGAGGTAATTATTCGTGTAAATAATTTATATAGATGGCTGAGCAAAGTTATCGGTCGATAGTTCTCCAGATCAGTCCTGTCTCCTTTTTTATGTATCAAGATAGTTATTGCATGATTCCATTTTTCAGGGATATTACCATATTGTATGCAAAGATTGAACAGTGTCTGTATTTCTCTCAACAGTAGCGTTCCCCCTGCCCTCACAGCCTCGACCAACACAAAATCCTCTCCAGGTGCTTTATTTGACTTCATCTTTGTAAGTGCCCTCTCTAATTCGCCCATTGTTATGTCTGGTATCTCTTCTGATCCCTGGTTAATAACTCCGCGTTTCGAGGTAAGGTTTTCTGGGCCGTGGTTATATTCTTGCAGACTTGTGTATAGTTCTTTATAGAAATCCTCTACTATGTTCACCATTTCCTCCCTATTAGATGTGAGTTCACCGCGTTTGTTCTTAAGCTTATACATTTCCGCATTTCCCTCCTTCAGGCGTCTTCGCAATACTCTCATACTTTTATTTTGTTCTATTGTGTTGTTAATATTTCTGGTGTTATAATTCCGGATATCCTTTCTGATGGCTTTGGATATTTTTTTTATTCATCTCCTTTAATACAGTATCGTTCCCGCCTCTACTTCTCCTCATCTGGCTGCGTTCCTGTAACATATTAATTGTGGTTTTAGTAATCTTTTGCTGTCTTTCTGTAGCGGAACAAAATTTTGCCTGGCATGTCTGGAGAGTCTTCGTTATGACGTCGTTCAAATTATTTATGTCCTGATCCGAAGGATGAATGTCAGCCCCTCGAAGCATATCCGTAACTTGGTCTTGAAATTCCAGTGGGTTTGAGAGTGTGGTCCAGACAGTTCTGTTGTTTTTCTTGATCAATTTATATCTTTCCCTGTTTAGCTCTATCCGAACTCTGCATCTAACCATTCTGTGATCGCTACCTGTGTTGCAATCATTATCATTAATTTATTGTAAAATGCTTCAATGGGTGGTAAAGATGTTTCATTAAATCGATCGCTACCGTCAATATAATCATATGGCATAACCCCCTTTTTCGTGATGAGATTGATACGTTTTTCGGACTCATCAGGAAATTGTGATTTGAGATTAGGGAAATCTTCCAAGTTTGATGATAACTGGTCTAGTGAGGAAGCCATAAATCTGAAGCTATCAATGAATCTGAAATTGATTTGATAACTGTTGATATGTTCAGTAAAGCTGATATATTTTTCCTTCGTTATGGGTAACAAGCTGATCTTTCCTTCCATTCTTACAGCGATATCTTATATCTTCTATCAGAAAATTGGCATCATACCCACTCAGATTGTGGAATACTACAGGAATCATATGACTATCTTTATAGTTGATGTTGCATCCTTCGTGAGCTGCTCCACGATAATTGTTTCCTGCTATAAGATAATTATGGTCGCGTACCTTTTTATCTTTAGGTTTGAACATTTCTTCACAGATATGGCATTGTGTTGCTTTCAGAAATTCAGCTTCCTGCTGATGTGACATATCGATATCATAGGGACATAGGAAAACAGTTTCAACATCTTCAGCAAATTGATTCAGCTCATCTGCAAACCATTTCATACAATTGGGGCCTCGATATGAACGATAGAAACTCAGAGTATCATCATATGAACACTTCACATGATAGCCAACTGCTGCAGCTTTATGTTCTTGATAATTATTTTTGGTATTTGTTGGTATCAATATACTTCCGAGATCCGCATAAATAATAAAAGGAACCCTCTCCTTGTTTTTATGATTTTTAAATTTCAGAATATTATCCTTTGATGTAGGCATTTTGATAGCTGTTTCATTCATATTACCACAATCTTCTGAATGGTTATCAAGGTTTTCGTTGGATCGAAAGTATCGTAGACATCTATCACAAATAAATGTCTGGCCCTTGTGTTTACTCAACTGAGTCGATACAAGTCGTGATAAATTTTTTATCCATACGTAATGGTATCGGACAGGAATTTCATCTTATAGCAATCTTGTATTAGGAGTAAATTAACATGTGTGTCCATTTTGTTCTTAGTTAGGTAGGTTGGTAGTGTGATGAAATGTTTTTCTTTCTTTAGGATGTAAACATTAATAGATATTTGGTTTTGTTTCTCAAAATTCGGTATCTGTTTAAGTGTCATTGGAAACTGTATTCCTTTCAGTTTTAATATCTTCGAATAATGGGGGTACTTTAAAGTACGTTGCGGATCTTCCTGAACGGGGTGTAATGCAGAAGTTACAGCCCATGCAAAACAAGCTTCATCCTCATTCTTCACATTGACGCAGGCTTTTTTATTTCGAATTTGAGGGGGAAGTTCGATGTATGAAGATCCGAGTTGCGGTGTGAACTTGTTTATATTGACACCCAAGCTAACAATATTCGAAAGACTCCAGCCACTATCTTTTTCTTGGAATTCCTGGAGCTCTGTAAGAATTGGTGCTTTAACTTTCTCTTGAAACCAGTCACTCAAATTGGTGCTTCTGTATATAGCAGCGTTAGATGTAGTAAAGTATTTATATTCTGTTTGAATTTTATTAGCTGTCATTACTTTAAACTCTCCACAAAACACCGCGTTCACCTTTACTGCCTCATTTTTTTTGAGAGCATTCATCAATCGTCTACGTAAGATAGCCCCGGTATCTACCAGGAAATCATTTATCTCTTTATGTTTTAAATTAGTAATAACTCCAGTTCGAATTCGTGATTCGAATACAGATGTCGATTCACACCATTTAACTCTATTTGTTGCTGTTTCCCCTCGATCTTTGATGCCAGATCCCTTTTTACGCAAGTATTTCAATTTGGATCTGTAACTTTTCACGTGATTCAAGGTACTCAAGAGACTTTGCTTTTCTCCAACAGTCGTAGCATTTTTCAGTTTTTTGTTTATTCTTCGCACAGCCAAAGAACACTGCTTCAACCCATCGATAAATATACTTTCATCATTTGTTGCAATGAATAGAGTCATCAACGACTTTATAGCTCGAATACAACCTTCCATGTTGAACCTTTCGATACAACTGAAATGAAAACATCTTTGTTTCAACTTTTAGAGATTCATAAAAATACCCGAATACATACGAGGATATCCGAAGATACCCGATTCAAAAGACTCGATGATAAAGGAGAATGGCTATTAACAATCTTCATTTTTCTCGCAAAAGAGTCGAAGATTTCGAATTAGCTAAAGATTGATATTCAAAAAATATTTCATTTTTGTTACTAGATAGTGAATGTTTCTCTCAGATAAATTTAATACTGCAATTTCTCTTGTTTTGTTGTTTCAGAACCGATTTTTTAATGAATTATAGAGCAATTCCTGGTATCATCAAAAAGTCTCGTAAAAAGTAGGTTGAACACCATGACGAGCTAGTTCTAAATATATATCTGAGAAACTACTCATGAAGTGTAGGTAATTCAGTTAATCATGGGAATGTACTTATGCGATATCTTTAATAAACTTATTGTATTGTGAAATATGCGATTAATGAATGATTTATTTTAGATAATACAATAAAACCAACCTCTACATTTTGAGTGGATATGGAATGGATACTCATCAGACTCGATGTTCACTAAAATCGAAAATGATGATCCGTCAGAATAGTAGATTTTTATTTCATCCTAAAGACCACCCATGCGCACTTGCAAGTTATATTTTTACTATGTCGTATTCAAACAATATGTAGACATTCCTTGTAAAACTTTCTGGTCCCATAAGAATAATTCTTCTTGATATGGTAACATTACCTCATCGATTTCTCTATGAACACCCATACAATCTAGCTATTTGAGCTCAACTACGCTTGATCTGTATTTTTGAGCCAGTAAGAATATAAAATTCCGAATGGACATATTTTATTCTGAGTGCTGAAGAATATTCAATCTTTTTGACTTGAACTTAAATCTATGTTCCAAAATGCCTATATTGAGAACCCAAAGTTTTTTTAAAAATACAATGATTGTGCTTACGTTGAAATGATAGAAATAAAATTATGGTTCGACGACTACGCTCTGTTAAAATATTGAAATCATAATACATCAACATTGAATTTGTTAGTTTAGGGAAAAAAATTTGTCTAATCTACCTAGTCGGATCACTTACTTACTGTCAAATAAAAATTTACTAGTTTATTATCACAATGAAATGAATATTATTTCTTTAATTACTAATATCTTGAAAAACCTGACTTTTTAGCGAAAAAAAAAACTAATGTGAACTTCCATCTATTTCGCTCATTAGGATACCAAAGTTTGAAAAACGTACAATCATATTTTAAAAGTCGTATTTTTCATCTGCGTAAACCATCCACGTTATAAATATTCCCTTTCAAATTAACGATAAATGACCCAAGAATAATCTGAAAAAAGGGGGTCGAGTACCTGCGACTCATTCCAACAGCATCAAACTTATATGACGACTTGGTTAAATCATTCAAGAAATTTTGAACCTGGAGTGATGCTCATATCATTTTACTCTTACTATTGTCCTAGATATCATGAAAGATACATTTCAGAAGAATAATCAAAATTCGATAAAAGAGAATGTACAATAACTTACTTTTATTTATATAGAAAAGTTGCGTCCTTAAAAGATTATTATTGAGACTTTGTCTTGTTGTTGTTGTTGTTGTTGGTACTGCAAAGAGCAAGTGGATATTTTACAAATTACCCCCAATATGATTTCTAAATCAATACCAACTTACATGTCAAACACTAGCACAGAGCACAGATAGAAAAATCATCTAAATTAGTCGAATAAATTGTGAAACTCGTTGCGAACTGTTTTTCAGAATTCCAATGCTCGGGCTTATATATCGAAAAAAGACAATATATTATATCACAAAATGACCCTTATCCCAATACAAAAATGTGCGTCTGGAATTCCAATCTTGTATTTCCCTACAATAAATTCTCAAGGGACTCATAAAGAAGATTGTTAATAGCCCTTTGTCATGCTGGCTATTCAAATTAAATACATACACCTGCCTTGTAAGGGATGCGATCAAGTTTATTTCATTTTTATCGGTCAATAAATAACTCAAGCTTTTGTGTTCCTCAACAATGCGGTCTACCGTATCTGAAAGAATAATCAAGGGTTTCATAATATTCCTTAAAATTTGATATTCCGAGAAGGTAAATATAAATCAAAACCGCATCCAGATGACAAATCGCCTTCCAATTAACATCACTCGCCGACATCTCACCTTACCTGAATATCTAGCCTCAGGGGAGGGGGGCGTGGCGCTGCGCAAACACTGTTCAGCCGTCCAAAACAAATGACCTTGAAAACGCTGGCTCCGCGTTCAAAAGGGTACAATTTTTGCAAAATGGACCTTAGATTTCCTTATGGGGATTTACATGTAAAAATGGGGCATTTTACGCCAAAAGTCTCCTAGGACATCTACTATCATTGAAATTTATTGAAAAAAATTCTATAATAATGAATTTTTGTGCTTTTATAACATTTTTTTTGATATATTATATAAAAAAAATGTTATAAAAGCAAAAGTACGTTAATTCCTATTCGATCCTTAGAGCGGCCGTACAGAGACCATATATTTGCATTTCAGAAAACAACAAAATTGTGGTCACGTCGACTGCATATTGCTGTTGACCCGGCAACATTTTCGTGGTAGACATGCGGTCAATTGAACTGCACTTGTGGTTGTGGCAAGTGGCAACTGAAACCAGATTCCAACGGACTAAATAGGAACGTTTTTGGGCGCATGTTCTAGGGGAACATCGTCCTATCATTTCGTCCAAATGTCTGTAATTTTCGAATTTCGAGCTGAAAATTGGCTAATAGACTAATTCGGACTCCCTGATCACGAATCCGGTGTCAGATTTTTGGGTGCCGTCCGGCCGGCCGGCCGGCCGGCCGTACTTCCGGCCGTAGGCACGATAACAGGAGCACCGAAGGTCCTATCGACTTCAAACTTTCAGGGTAGGTTTCTGATCAAAATGCGACGGTTAAGTTCGTTAACGGGCAAAATCGGCCGGACGGTTTAGGAGTTATAGACATTTAAAATTTTGAGGTTATTTCCCTGATATTTCAGGAACTAAAGAAGATGTTGAATCTAAACTTGGTAGTCAGTTCGAGGATATAAACGCGCAACTTTTGGCAAAATTCTGTTATGATCGAAATGTTGGTAATTTTTAAAAAAATATTTCTTTTAATTTTTTCGAAAAAAAAATTTTTTTTTCGTGAACTATTCATCAGATTGCAACAAAAACTTGTACTTACGTCAATTGTAGTATTTTGCAACATTGTGCAAAATTTTGGCTCTATACGATTTCAATTTCTGGAGATATAAGACAAAATGTGTCAAATTTCCTGGGTCTCTCTCAGTATTTTCATCGATTATTCTATGAACTCTTTGAATTCCACCGAAAACAAATTCAAAGACATAAACATAAAGAATCAAGTCATAGTTTAGACGTCGAAAGAAGGACGATGTTGATCGACTTGAAAAGGTACCTATTTCAAGAAATGCAATAATGAAATGCTTAATTTATGGATATAATATTATCTAAGTATTGTTGGGATCGGGCAGTTGGAAAATTTTTTAATAAAAAAATTTGTACCGACGTTAAATCAAGCATTCTACACGAGTGTGCAAAATTTCAGTTCGATACGATCTCAATTCCAGAAGATATTGCTTAAAATTCACATTCCAGCGTGTTTTGACGTTCTATGGTCACAGAAAATCGTCACAAAAATCTATTTACCTCATTTGACGGCTGTTTGTCAAATCAATTAATTCCAATAATTGATGTCAGATTTCCTACATACCAAGTTCAAACACATTTTATTATATGGAAAACACTTATTATGATCACGTTCTACAGGAATTGATACTAAATAGAAGCTAGATGAAGATTATTGTAATGGAAAATTTGTGTTCCAGAATAATATTAAGGTATTCAACATGATACTGCTTTTTTTCTTTACTGGTCAGTACGGGCCACAAGGAAGATGAACATGCGCCCAAAAGCTCCTGTCCACAGGGCTTGAACCAATTTTTTTATCCTATACCTATATTATGGGGCGTCAGTTTGTAGTGCCAGTTTCAATACGGATTTCGATGAAGAGGCACTGCAATTTCATATTTTTTTTCCTTTACCGATTTCTCTGCAAAATTTGCTGCGAACTTCTGTAATAGGTAGGTATATCAACCCATTAATTATTTTCATCAATTTGTTGATATAAGATTAGAATTTGTAATTCCATATGCATGAATAACTTTGGATTTCACTGATAATGAATGAATCCGTATAAAATAAATTGTTCATATGATTGTTTTCATTGTAGACGTCCTTTCGCTGTGCAAGTGACGAGATAAATCATAGAGAAATAGAAGGAAGAGATAGTTCGATTGCCTACCAAACATAGGCGGCAAGTTGTTGAGGAATCCCGTCGGTTTTGGTATAATTTATACCTACTTATTTGTATACCGCGGTATACCGAAGGGCGCATGCGTAATTTACCCGCGCTCTTTAAATTTATTGTTATTGGGCAGCTTCCCGCTAGTCATAACCGAAGCAAAGTAATTATTAAATCATCTTTTTAATCAGCCAAAAACATGAAATAATAACTTATAGAAAATAGCCATAGAAGTGTAAATATAGCCTCTTAAAAAAGGTTACACCAAACCGAAGCGCATTTCAAAGTAATTAGGCCAATTAAATAGATGAAATAATTATAACTACGATATAAGCTTCGGAAGGTGTAAATAGCCTCTGAAAGAAAGGTAGGAGAAATAGAAAAAGAGGTGCTTTGATCAGTTTGTTTATATTAGAACCTTTGTGCGATAACATAATACATAAAATATAAATATTATGTAATTTGATGAGGTATAAAATAGTCAATGACTGAAATAATTTTGATACATAAACATAACAATAGTATTAGATTTAAACAATCAATGCAATGAAATCTATTGTGTAAATACATTCACCTGGCAATGCTCCAATAAAGGAGAGGGATGTTTCCAGCATAGCTGCAATTGTTTGACTTAAACATTTGGCAGCAATAAATACTTTCATTTCATATTGGGGAAATTGTTCCTAATTGATATATTCTTTCCGCATTTTGGGAGCGGAACAAAATGTTCTTGTTTAATCCTAAGGGGAAACCGCTGACAAAAATTTGTACACCAGAATTCCAATTCAACCGGAATTCCATTGGAATTCAAAAGGAATTCAATAGGAATTCTATTGGAATTCTATCGGAATTCTATTGGAATTCTTTTGGAATCTAGGGAAAACGAATGTAATCGCAAAAAAACCCATTACTTTAGACTGACTGATGAACATTTGACACATTTGATTTCGAAAGGATCGAATGACTAGTGAAACTTCGAATACAAATATCTTTTGTTATTTTCGAGGATTGACATTGACTGCCCTTGAAATTTTACGTGTAGGTGTGAACGTTGTGATATCATCAGAATGTCGTAGGGATTATATCTCCAAACGCAAAAAAAATTCCAATAGTAAATTCCATGTTATTTTACTTCTTTCTTTGGAAATGCTTGTATGATTTCTAGATATTTGGTATTTAATTAGGCAACGGGTATTAAATGAGAACAAATCAAAAAAGTACATACTGCTTCAGCACACTTGTTCACATTCTACTCCAATCGGTCCACATGAACAACCGCACCAAAGCAGACTGACCTTATGTCAGTACTTTCAAATTTTTTAAAGCTGTAAGGAAAAATATTCGAAGAAATCATAAATCAACAATTAATTTCTACGCAAAGTGCAGTAATTGTTTTCTTACAAATTTGAACAGTTGAAATTATAACACTTCGCTTTAGGATATTTAATAAAGCTTCGTAGATAGTGTTCGGTCGAAGCATTTTGGCTCTATCTTTTGTATGAGACCTAAAATAGACTAGAAGATTTCACCATTGCAACGTGATTGGCTGAGTGATTAGAACGTTCGATACAGGTGCCGGGGGTCCCGAGCTCAATCTCGGGCCTGGATAACGTATTTTCTAGTCACGGCAATCGCCACCATTCACTGTTGGGTCGAAAATTAATAGTGCTGTTCCAAAGTTGACGCAAGGACACAGTAACGAAGCCTACACAGAACACAACTGATTCCCCTAACTCGCTCAAGCTCTTGGGGATTCTCCTTGGGAAGACATTGGAGGATCAACCGGTGTGAAAACAGCAAACCGAGATAGCAAACTTTGACCTTGAAATCCTCGTGCGCGATTCAATGATTGCACGGATATCCATGCAAAAAACTCATTATTTCACCGAACATAGGATCGAATTCAATTTTTTTTATATGTTCAGGGCACAGCAGCCTCTTAGCTCATATATAGCATTTACTGACTCCTCCAAGGGGTAGCTGGGGGACATACTAAGAGCGAAATGAGCATTTTCTCAATAACTAAGCATATCATTGAATTCAAGGTTGGTCGTGTTATCAAGGACCTACAGCACCCAACAACTGAATAAATAAATAAAATAAATGAATTGCATAGACGGCATTAACTCACACCTTGAGGGGGTGGATGGGGGGCATCGAATGTGACAAATTTGCGATTTCTTCATAACTATACATAGGATCGAATCCAAATTTGGTGGTGACGTTAAGGACCTATAGCGCCTAATAACTACATATGCGGCATTACTTACACCTCGAGGGGGTCGATGGGGGGCATCAAATGTGACAAATTTGCGATTTCTTCATAACTATACATAGGATCGAATTCAAATTTGGTGATGACGTTAAGGACCTATAGCGCCTAATAACTACATATGCGGCATTCACTTACACCTCGAGGGGGTCGACGGGGGGCATCAAATGTGACCAATTTGCGATTTCTTCATAACTATACATACGATCGAATTCAAATTTGGTGGTGACATTAAGGACCTATAGCGCCTAATAACTACATATGCGGCATTTACTTACACCTCGAGGGGGTCGACGGGGGGCATCAAATGTGACAAATTTGCGAATTCTTCATAACTATACATACGATCGAATTCAAATTTGGTGGTGACATTAAGGACCTATAGCGCCTAATAACTACATATGCGGCATTTACTTACACCTCGAGGGGGTCGATGGGGGGCATCAAATGTGACAAATTTGCGATTTCTTCATAACTATACATAGGATCGAATTCAAATTTGGTGGTGACGTTAAGGACCTATAGCGCCTAATAACTACATATGCGACATTTACTTACACCTCGGGGGGGTCGATGGGGGGCATCAAATGTGACAAATTTGCGATTTCTTCATAACTATACATAGGATCGAATTCAAATTTGGTGGTGACGTTAAGAACCTATAGCGCCTAATAACTACATATGCGACATTTACTTACACCTCGGGGGAGTCGATGGGGGGCATCAAATGTGACAAATTTGCGATTTCTTCATAACTATACATAGGATCGAATTCAAATTTGGTGGTGACGTTAAGGACCTATAGCGCCTGATAACTACATATGCGGCATTTACTTACACCTCGAGGGGGTCGATGGGGGGCATCAAATGTGACAAATTTGCGATTTCTTCATAACTATACATAGGATCGAATTCAAATTTGGTGATGACGTTAAGGACCTATAGCGCCTAATAACTACATATGCGGCATTCACTTACACCTCGAGGGGGACGACGGGGGGCATCAAATGTGACCAATTTGCGATTTCTTCATAACTATACATACGATCGAATTCAAATTTGGTGGTGACATTAAGGACCTATAGCGCCTAATAACTACATATGCGGCATTTACTTACACCTCGAGGGGGTCGACGGGGGGCATAGAATGTGACAAATTTTCGAATTCTTCATAACTATACATACGATCGAATTCAAATTTGGTGGTGACATTAAGGACCTATAGCGCCTAATAACTACATATGCGGCATTTACTTACATATCGAGGGGGTCGACGGGGGGCATCAAATGTGACAAATTTGCGATTTCTTCATAACTATACATACGATCGAATTCAAATTTGGTGGTGACATTAAGGACCTATAGCGCCTAATAACTACATATGCGGCATTTACTTACACCTCGAGGGGGTCGACGGGGGGCATCAAATGTGACAAATTTGCGAATTCTTCATAACTATACATACGATCGAATTCAAATTTGGTGGTGACATTAAGGACCTATAGCGCCTAATAACTACATATGCGGCACTTACTTACACCTCGAGGGGGTCGATGGGGGGCATCAAATGTGACCAATTTGCGAATTCTTCATAACTCTACATACGATCGAATTCAAATTTGGTGGTGACATTAAGGACCTATAGCGCCTAATAACTACATATGCGGCATTCACTTACACCTCGAGGGGGTCGATGGGGGGCATCAAATGTGACAAATTTGCGATTTCTTCATAACTATACATAGGATCGAATTCAAATTTGGTGGTGACGTTAAGGACCTATAGCGCCTAATAACTACATATGCGACATTTACTTACAACTCGGGGGGGTCGATGGGGGGCATCAAATGTGACAAATTTGCGATTTCTTCATAACTATACATAGGATCGAATTCAAATTTGGTGGTGACGTTAAGGACCTATAGCGCCTAATAACTACATATGCGACATTTACTTACACCTCGGGGGAGTCGAGGGGGGGCATCAAATGTGACAAATTTGCGATTTCTTCATAACTATACATAGGATCGAATTCAAATTTGGTGGTGACGTTAAGGACCTATAGCGCCTGATAACTACATATGCGACATTTACTTACACCTCGGGGGGTCGATGGTGGCATCAAATGTGACAAATTTGCGATTTCTTCATAACTATACATAGGATCGAATTCAAATTTGGTGGTGATATTAAGGACCTACAGCGCCTAATAACTACATGTGCGACATTTACTTATACCTCGGGGGGATCGATGGGGGGCATCAAATGTGACAAATTTGCGATTTCTTCATAACTATACATAGGATCGAATTCAAATTTGGTGGTGATATTAAGGACCTATAGCGCCTAATAACTACATATGCGACATTTACTTACACCTCGGAGGGGTCGATGGGGGGCATCAAATGTGACAAATTTGCGATTTCTTCATAACTATAGATAGGATCGAATTCAAATTTGGTGGTGACGTTAAGGACCTATAGCGCCTAATAACTACATATGCGGCATTTACTTACACCACGAGGGGGTCGAGGGGGGGCATCAAATGTGACAAATTTGCGATTCCTTCGTAAATATGCATAGGATCATATTCAAATTTGGTGGTGACGTTAAGGACCTATAGCGCCTAATAACTACATATGCGGCATTCACTTACACCTCGAGGGGGTCGATGGGGGCATCAAATGTGACAAATTTGCGATTTCTTCATAACGATAAATAGGATCGAATTCAAATTTGGTGATGACGTTAAGGACCTATAGCGCCTAATAACTGCATATGCGGCATTCACTTACACCTCGAGGGGGTCGATGGGGGACATCAAATGTAACAAATTTGTCACATTTGATGCCCCCCATCGACCCCCTCGAGGTGTAAGTAAATGCCGCATATGTAGTTATTAGGCTCTATAGGTCCTTAATGTCAGCACCAAATTTGAATTCGATCCTATGTATAGTTATGAAAATATAACAAATTTGTCACATTTGATGCCCCCCATCGACCCCCCCGAGGTGTAAGTAAATGTCGCATATGTAGTTATTAGGCGCTATAGGTCCTTAATATCACCACCAAATTTGAATTCGATCCTATGTATAGTTTTGAAAAAATCACAAATTTGTCACATTTGATGCCCGCCATCGACCGCCCCGAGGTGTAAGTAAATGTCGCATATGTAGTTATTAGGCGCTATAGGTCCTTAATATCACCACCAAATTTTAATTTGATCCTATGTATGGTTATGAAGAAATCGCAAATTTGTCACATTTGATGCCCGCCATCGACCCCTTCGAGGTGTAAGTGAATGCCGCATATGTAGTTATTAGGCGCTATAGTTCCTTAACGTCACCAGCAAATTTGATTTGGATCCTATGTATAGTTATGAAGAAATCGCAAATTTGTCACATTTGATGCCCCCCATCGACCCCCCCCCGAGGTGTAAGTAAATGTCGCATATGTAGTTATTAGGCGCTAAAGGTCCTTAATATCACCACCAAATTTGAATTCGTTCCTATGTATAGTTAATAAGAAATCGCAAATTTGTCACATTTGAAGCCCCCATCGACCCCCCCGAGGTGTAAGTAAATGTCGCATATGTAGTTATCAGGCGCTATAGGTCCTTAACGTCACCACCACATTTGAATTCGATCGTATGTATAGTTATGAAGTAATCGCAAATTTGTCACATTTGATGCCCCCCATCGACCCCCTCGAGGTGTAAGTAAATGCCGCATATGTAGTTATTAGGCGCTATAGGTCCATAATGTCACCACCAAATTTGAATTCGATCGTATGTATAGTTATGAAGAAATCGCAAATTTGTCACATTTGATGCCCCCCATCGACCCCCCCGAGGTGTAAGTAAATGTCGCATATGTAGTTATTAGGCGCTATAGGTCCTTAATATCACCACCAAATTTGAATTCGATCATATGTATAGTTATGAAGAAATCGCAAATTTGTCACATTTGATGCCCCCCATCGACCCCCTCGAGGTGTAAGTAAATGCCGCATATGTAGTTATTAGGCGCTATAGGTCCTTAATATCACCACCAAATTTGAATTCGATCCTATGTATAGTTATGAAGAAATCGCAAATTTGTCACATTTGATGCCCCCCATCGACCCCCATGAGGTGTGAGTAAATGTCGCATATGTAGTTATCAGGCGCTATAGGTTCTTAACGTCACCACCAAATTTGAATTCAATCCTATGTATAGTTATGAAGAAATCGCAAATTTGTCACATTTGATGCCCCCCATCGACCCCCCCGAGGTGTAAGTAAATGTCGCATATGTAGTTATCAGGCGCTATAGGTCCTTAACGTCACCACCAAATTTGAATTCGATCCTATGTATAGTTATGAAGAAATCGCAAATCGCAAATTTGTCACATTTGATGCCCCCCATCGACCCCCTCGAGGTGTAAATAAATGCCGCATATGTAGTTATTAGGCGCTATAGGTCCTTAATGTCACCACCAAATTTGAATTCGATCGTATGTATAGTTATGAAGAAATCGCAAATTTGTCACATTTGATGCCCCCCATCGACCCCCTCGAGGTGTGAGTAAATGCCGCATATGTAGTTATTAGGCGCTATAGGTCCTTAATATCACCACCAAATTTGAATTCGATCCTATCTATAGTTATGAAGAAATCGCAAATTTGTCACATTTGATGCCCCCCATCGACCCCCCCGAGGTGTAAGTAAATGTCGCATATGTAGTTATCAGGCGCTATAGGTCCTTAACGTCACCACCAAATTTGAATTCGATCCTATGTATAGTTATGAAGAAATCGCAAATTTGTCACATTTGATGCCCCCCATCGACCCCCTCGAGGTGTAAGTAAATGCCGCATATGTAGTTATTAGGCACTATAGGTCCTTAATATCACCACCAAATTTGAATTCGATCCTATCTATAGTTATGAAGAAATCGCAAATTTGTCACATTTGATGCCCCCCATCGACCCCCCCGAGGTGTAAGTAAATGTCGCATATGTAGTTATCAGGCGCTATAGGTCCTTAACGTCACCACCAAATTTGAATTCGATCCTATGTATAGTTATGAAGAAATCGATAATTTGTCACATTTGATGCCCCCCATCGACCCCCCCGAGGTGTGAGTAAATGTCGCATTTGTAGTTATTAGGCGCTATAGGTCCTTAATATCACCACCAAATTTGAATTCGATCCTATGTATAGTTATGAAGAAATCGCAAATAAGTCACATTTGATGCCCCCCATCGACCCCCCCGAGGTGTAAGTAAATGTCGCATATCTAGTTATTAGGCGCTATAGGTCCTTAATATCACCACCAAATTTGAATTCGATCCTATGTATAGTTATGGAGAAATCGCAAATTTGTCACATTTGATTCCCTCCATCGACCCCCCCGAGGTGTAAATAAATGTCGCATATGTAGTTATCAGGCGCTATAGGTCCTTAACGTCACCACCAAATTTGAATTCGATCCTATGTATAGTTATGAAGAAATCTCAAATTTGTCACATTTGATGCCCCCCATCGACCCCTTCGAGGTGTAAGTAAATGCCGCATATGTAGTTATTAGGCGCTATAGGTCCTTAATATCACCACCAAATTTGAATTCGATCCTATGTATAGTTATGAAGAAATCGCAAATTTGTCACATTTGATGCCCCCCATCGACCCCCCCGAGGTGTAAGTAAATGTCGCATATGTAGTTATCAGGTGCTATAGGTCCTTAACGTCACCACCAAATTTGAATTCGATCCTATGTATAGTTATGAAGAAATCGCAAAGTTGTCACATTTGATGCCCTCCATCGACCCCCTCGAGGTGTAAGTAAATGCCGCATATGTAGTTATTAGGCGCTATAGGTCCTTAATATCACCACCAAATTTGAATTCGATCCTATGTATAGTTATGAAGAAATCGCAAATTTGTCACATTTGATGCCCCCCATCGACCCCCCCGAGGTGTAAGTAAATGTCGCATGAGTAGTTATCAGGCGCTATAGGTCCTTAACGTCACCACCAAATTTGAATTCGATCCTATGTATAGTTATGAAGAAATCGCAAATTTGTCACATTTGATGCCCCCCATCGACCCCCCCGGGGTGTAAGTAAATGTCGCATATGTAGTTATTAGGCGCTATAGGTCCTTAATATCACCACCAAATTAGAATTCGATCATATGTATAGTTATGAAGAAATCGCAAATTTGTCACATTTGATGCCCCCCATCAACCCCCCCGAGGTGTAAGTAAATGTCGCATATGTAGTTATTAGGCGCTATAGGTCCGTAATATCACCACCAAATTTGAATTCGATCCTATGTATAGTTATGAAGAAATCGAAAATTTGTCACATTTGATGCCCCCCATCGACCCCCCCGAGGTGTAAGTAAATGTCGCATATGTAGTTATCAGGCGCTATAGGTCCTTAACGTCACCACCAAATTTGAATTCGATCCTATGTATACTTATGAAGAAATCGCAAATTTGTCACATTTGATGCCCCCCATCGACCCCCCCGAGGTGTAAGTAAATGTCGCATATGTAGTTATTAGGCGCTATAGGTCCTTAATATCACCACCAAATTTGAATTCGATCCTATGTATAGTTGAGAAGAAATCGCAAATTTGCCACATT
The DNA here is from genome assembly GCA_937662695.2 of Halyzia sedecimguttata. Taxonomy (NCBI): domain Eukaryota; kingdom Metazoa; phylum Arthropoda; class Insecta; order Coleoptera; family Coccinellidae; genus Halyzia; species Halyzia sedecimguttata. The sequence goes on from OW569416.2 coordinate 24,141,192, forward strand.
TGATGCCCCCCTTCGACCCCCCCGAGGTGTAAGTAAATGTCGCATATGTAGTTATCAGGCGCTATAGGTCCTTAACGTCACCACCAAATTTGAATTCGATCCTATGTATAGTTATGAAGAAATCGCAAATTTGTCACATTTGATGCCCCCCATCGACCCCCCCGAGGTGTAAGTAAATGTCGCATATGTAGTTATTAGGCGCTATAGGTCCTTATTATCACCACCAAATTTGAATTCGATCCTATGTATAGTTATGAAGAAATCGCAAATTGGTCACATTTGATGCCCCCCATCGACCCCCTCGAGGTGTAAGTAAATGCGGCATATGTAGTTATTAGGCGCTATAGGTCCTTAATGTCACCACCAAATTTGAATTCGATCCTATGTATAGTTATGGGTAAATCGCAAATTTGTCACATTCGATGCCCCCCATCGACCCCCTCGAGGTGTGAGTTAATGCCGTCTATGCAATTCATTTATTTTATTTATTTATTCAGTTGTTGGGTGCTGTAGGTCCTTGATAACACGACCAACCTTGAATTCAATTATATGCTTAGTTATTGAGAAAATGCTCATTTCGCTCTTAGTTTGTCCCCCAGCTACCCCTTGGAGGAGTCAGTAAATGCCATATATGAGCTAAGAGGTTGCTGTGCCCTGAATATATAAAAAAAAATTGAATTCGATCCTATGTTCGGTGAAATAATTATTTTTTTGCATGGATATCCGTGCAATCATTGAATCGCGCACGAGCATTTCAAGGTCAAAGTTTGCTATCTCGGTTTGCTGTTTTCACACCGGTGGAGGATCAGTATAATAGTGTCAATAGCAATAATTGTGATCTGCAAGGATGTATTGAAATATATTAAAACAAGAGCGCCAAAAAAAGAGAATTATCAATTTTACTATCCAACATAGAGACAGACGCAAACACAATGAAATATTCACGACAATATCTATTGAAAGCTCTTTACTGGATCTTTATCAGGGGTGGAATATTTAAAACTCCACGAATTGAAGAATATTGTAACAATACTCACCGTATTCAATAATACGTAAATTTGTCTTTTTATTGCCAAGTATATTTTTGTAGATTAGGAAAAGCAGAGGGAAAAGCATCCACTTCTAACTGCTAAAATCCGGTTCAAACCAACTATTTGGAGTTTTTTACATGATTGTCCGATAGGTGTCGCACTCTAACATCAATAGGGATGATTTATAATTCAATAGGAATTCTGCAGAATTCAATGGTAATTATACGGAATTCAATAGAAATTCTGCGGAATCCCATGGAATTCAATAGGAATTCTACGGAATTCGATAGTAATTCCTCAGAAATCGATAGGAATTCAACGGAATTCAATAGTAATTCCTCAGAAATCAATAGGAATTCAATAGGAATTCCATTGGAATTCTACATTCTTGTACACCAGAATTCCTAGTGGTTTAACCCTCAGTTTGATCTAAATCCAAATATTGTTCAACGTAACATGATTTTTCAATTTATTATAATATGGTCTTGAGACTGAATATTATATTTGAGAAAAGCATTTCTTGTTGATTTTAGTAGATGAGGGGGATCGAATAAGCAAATTTTTCATTTACCCTGTAGTAATAATCAGTTCAAGCTGTTGAGTATTACAAAGTTGCCTGATTGCTGCTCGATTGGTTGCCCCCTGGGGGTCTATTCTCGACCATTCGCAATTTTAACGATCGGTCGCATATGCTATATATTTCTATAGAGATGCGCACGATCGTGCAAATTGCGAATGGTCGAGAATAGATCCCCTGATCGTAAACAGTCCCCATTACCTCCAACCCAATGCTTTGCAGACTTGCAACTATTTCGAACAATAAATGCTTCATATCATGCTGTTTGTATGGTACCTCTGGTAAAATAAGAAGCCAGAGGTTGTTTACATGTCCCTGGGTCGAAAAAACAAGAGGTTGGTTGGCTAATTCGTTTCTACGACCCAGAGAACCCAAATCAACAAATCCAACAATTTTATCAGTTACTCGATCCAGCACAGCTGGCTCTAACAAAGTTATTTACTAAGAAGCAACTTAACAGCATTTGTTCAAAGCACCAAACTTCGATATAAGTTTTACAATAGGAATGCCTCACAAAACTTTCTGAATAATATTTTTGGAAGGAAGTGGTAAGCAACACTTTAACCCTTAAGCGGTGACGTGGAGTCTCTCAGACTCCTTGTGATTTAAATATATCAAAATCTCTTGAAACGTTTAAGCTACAGTGACTATATTCTCATATATATATATATATAGATGTATATATCTATATATAGTTACTGAATTATTGGGTACTCGGCAGATAGGGCTATTTAAATCAATTCAAACAACCATTTGTCATGTACATCTATATTTCGGTCCTAGTTTAGGTCCTTCATCAGGATGCTACAAAAAATCTCATATAGGAACAAACACTTAAAACTTATATGATGGAGAAGCCATCAGAATAGATAACTGAAACAACTTACATCTGACTAGTTGTGTGTAGAAAGGCAAAAAGCAGTTACTATCATATTCAAACACAAACAAACAATAGCACTGTTTGAAAACATGTACAATATTACTTTAACATGGAAACAAATCAATGATTAAGCCAAAAAATCGAACTTTACTTTAAACCGTTACAATTTCGAAAAGACGCCGGCATGGTCATGTCAAAGTCAGGTGATCAACAAAAACGACAACCAACTGACAGATCACAGAACATGTTCTGTGATCTGTCATGCCGGCGTCTTTTCGAAATTGTAACGGTTTAAAGTAAAGTTCGATTTTTTGGCTTAATCATTGATTTGTTTCCATGTTAAAGTAATATTGTACATGTTTTCAAACAGTGCTATTGTTTGTTTGTGTTTGAATATGATAGTAACTGCTTTTTGCCTTTCTACACACAACTAGTCAGATGTAAGTTGTTTCAGTTATCTATTCTGATGGCTTCTCCATCATATAAGTTTTAAGTGTTTGTTCCTATATGAGATTTTTTGTAGCATCCTGATGAAGGACCTAAACTAGGACCGAAATATAGATGTACATGACAAATGGTTGTTTGAATTGATTTAAATAGCCCTATCTGCCGAGTACCCAATAATTCAGTAACTTGGAAAATACGGCAATACTCCTTGTATAAATATCTATATATATATATATATATATATATATATATATATATATATATATAGACGTATATTGCTACCTTAGCACGCCAAAAACGCCATACTTCGCAGTCTATTCCCGCCCATATACAAATTTTTCTAGCCCGATCCGGGCTTCGAAAAAATTCGCGTGTATATTTTATCGTAGAGGCTTCCTGATGGCTCAGGGAAGCCATAGGCGAATTTTCGACTGGGCTGGGAATTGACGATATAATATCGCAATATATACACGCTTAGTTCACCAGTCGTGCCTTGTATAAGTATATACATTGTGCAGTTACAACTCTGATCATTCCAAACCCGCAATACTTTGGTGTATACTTGAAGCCCTTAAGTTTGACAACAACGCATTCGATGTGAGATAATCATTCCTTTTCCGTAACTCAGACTGAAATGAAGGAATCAGGTGTTAATATAATGACTCACTTCTAACACCTCGAATTTGGCTGAATTCCGAATTGTCTAATATATTTCCATTAGACGCGGAGCATTTCTTTCCAATTTTGAGTCACAGAATAGTAATGCTTATGTTAGATTTTATTAAATTGAATCATTGAGTTTAAAATCGTACTAGAGTATGATCTTCAGTGAGAGCGTTGGAACAGGGGTTAGACTTTTTGGCGGTGTTTGTGGCGTTCTTGTGATATGTGTTTTTGAGTCCAATTTCTTCTATATTTGATCAAAACTTCAGAGTACCCCGTTTTATGAAAACTGATAGGTTAATGCAGTCACAATACATAAGCATATCTAATTAATTTTTTTCTTATACATTCAAATGAATTCACATGAATTTTTCAAATTTAACTGTAGATTAAAACCAGATTATAAATATAAAACCAAAACCACTCTTTTCACTAGCTATATTTTCACTAGGCACTCTGGCCCAATCAAGAAAATTGCCGGAAAAGATAATCGCCTGTAATTCTCGAGTGTCAAAAAGTAAACTTCAGATGCGTAAACGAAGGTATTACTTAAAGAACATGTTAGATAGGAAAATTAGTCAGATTTAGATATTATGTTATTGTCATTTCTACGGTGAAAAATCGAGTAATGTAATACATAAACTTCCTTGAATTTTGAAATCACAATTTTAACAATAATCAACTCATCGACTTGAATTCTTCCTGAAAAACATGAAAATTTCATCGGAGATCTCAATCTATAATGGTATAATACAAAAAAAACAAGTGGACAATATTGGCGACAAAATTTGTGCTTTTGTTTATATATTGATTGAAAGTTCGTCGAAGAAATCAGTTTATTTGGTTGTTATTTTGAAAAATACACCTGGAATAAAGATGAAATTAGGTATGTGTGTGAAGAATAGCGTTTTAAATTCAGTCAAATGGGGCATCAAATGTTAACAACCATAATGTTTCAGAGATGAACATTTATTTGGATATTTCAGTCCATAAATTTATTAAATCTGACAATTTTGGCGGAAAAATCTGTGATATTGTTGATATATCGAAAAAACATTCATAAAGGAATTTAGTTTATTTTGCTGATATTTTGAAAACCACATTCGATATCTAAATGATAGTTAGTATGCAGGTGCTTATAAGTTAAAAAAAAGGAAATTTTAGGACCGATTAACGACAGAATTTTTTAGTGAAGCGTGTGTTAAATTTTTGGAATGAGTTGCCCTCATCAGTTGTAAAATATGTGACTGTGAACGCGATTGAAAATAGTTTTCACCGTTGGTTTAATCGTGCTTGATCATTTCCTTTTCTTCACAGCCTGTGGATAGTTATACGCCATTTTTCAATGATTTTTTGCGCATGCTCCTTGGAACAGCATGCTAACATTTTGCCAATGTCTGTAAATATGTTTTGCTGAAAATGGCTTCAAACGATTAGCTTTAACACACTGATGAAGAATGCGAGATCAAATTCGATTCCGTTCAGCCATCCATTGCCACGATAACTTTCGAACGGAAATATGTAGCGCATTGAAATTTTCAGGGTATGTTGCGCATCTGAATGAGACGATTGAGATGGGTACCAGGCAAATCGGCCAAACGGTTTCAGGGTTGAAATCTTGTTTTCTAAATATCTCAAACAATGCATATCCGATCGAATTGAAACTTGGTTACTAGTTGTAGAATGTCGGCAAAAAGATTTGCGCAAACTTCCGTGAGCATCGTATCATAGAAAATTCAAAAAGAAATATTGATTAATAATCTGTATGTCAAAAATTATCCGTCCAATATTGGTGAAATTTTTCGACTGCATTCAGACTTAATTCAACAGTCAATTTCAAAATTTGAACAAGTTCAGATCTATATTTTTGAATATATTGATACTCCTCTTGGGGGAGTTCAGTAGCTGGATGGGTCACCGTTGCCACGATACCCTTCGAACAGAAATAGATAGCATCATGCAATTATCAGGGTATGTTGTGCATTCGAATACAACAGTTAAGTTTGTTAACGGGCATAATCAGCCAGATGGTTTCGGAATTATACTTTTCTGAAATTTTCTTGTTATTGCTCAATAACTCAAAAAATACAAATCCTATCCAATTCAAACTTTCTAATTACTGCTAGAATGCCAACGTACTATTTTCTGAGGAATTTTTTGAGGCTTGAAAAGAAATAAAAAAATGTCTTCTTAAAAAAATTTTTACGTTTCAGAAACTAGAATCCGATGAAATTCTGCACATAGTTTGGAGCCACAATTTTACGATCGAGTGCAGAATTTTAACTCTATCGACTTTTTATGAGGCATGAATAAAAATTGGAACGTGCGCGCTAAACTTCTAACTTCACGTCAGTGTCTTTTAAGATTTTTTTGTTATAATAATAATTCCAATTTCCAGCCTCCAAATTTACATATAACTTGGAACACCAGTAATGTTCTTTTGGCATAGTTTTCATCCTAACTCGAAAACAAGACCAATTCGAAAAGCTTAAAATAATACAAAGTTTTTGCTCTGGTAACATCCTGAATTGATCGTAATGAAATCAGAGAAGGGTAGTTTAACAGTGATTATGCTGAAGTCAGAATTCCATGATTTTATGGATGAAATGCTGTCAGACGACACAATATACGTAAAAATCGGTAGATAACCTATCAACGAAATTGAAACAAGAACAAATGATCTAATTAATGATTTCAAAACAACCAATGTAATTTATAGCAATTTAGCTTTAGCGACGAGACGTCATAATTCGGTTCCACCTAAACTATATGGCTTACGGAAAATCCATAAGCCCAAAATTAACATAAGACACACAAGAAGTGTCCGTACACAGAAAGGAATTCCTTCGATTTTGTTGCCTCCTTAAGTGATTCAACAATACCTGACGGCTATGCGCTAGTTTCATGTGTGTGAAGTTGGCCCAGCACTTTTTGATTTTCAAAAAAAAAAAATTGTGCTGAATTGTGCTAAGTTTGTGCTGCTTTGTGCCGGTGAAATTTCCTTTCTATTTCATGTGGTTCTCAAGATATTTCAAAAATCGATAAAATGGGCTAGCCCAGCTCTTTTCGAAAAATTAGGTTTCAATGACTGAAATAGATTGTGCTATGCATGTACTGAGTTGTGCCGTTCGAATTTTTCCGAAACTCCCACTAATTTCGCAGAAAATCGAGAAGTAAAAAAAAAGTTAGCCCAGCACTTTTGTTTTTTCTTCTCACAAATGAGTGAAATAACTTGTACTACATTTGTGCTGTCTTGTGCCGTAAATATTTTCACGAAAATTTTTCGAATTTTCTGTGAAATGACGAAAATGAAAAATGAAGTCAGCCCAGCACTTTTGAATTTTTCCATTGGAAACATGCTCAAAGAATCGTGCTACACGTAGTATAAGTTGTACCGTTGAAATTTTCACGAATATCCTGCTAATTTTCCAAAAAATTAAGAAATAAAAAAAAAGTTAGTCAAGCACTTTCGTTTTTTTTGACGAATTTTTTTTTACCTAATTGAACTGCATTTGTGCTGGCTTGTGCTGGTCATATTTTTCAGGAAAAACTTTCAGTTTTCCCTATAAATGGAGAAAATAAGAAAATTCAGTAGATTGTTTGAAAACTTGCAATGCGTGGCAACAGTGTGCGAGAAGTTGGCCCAGCACTTTTTGATTTTCGAAAAAATTTTTCTCGTACTCAATTGTGCTGGGTTTGTGCCGCTTTGTGCCGACAGCATTTTCCTTTTATTCCATTCGGTTCTCAAGATATCTCACAAAATGTGTTGAACCGGCCAGCTTAGCACTTTTCGGAAAATTGTTGTAAAACAACTAAAATAGATTGTGCTATATATGCATTGAGTTGTTCTGTTCGAACTTTTCCGAAATGACCATTTTATTTTTGTTTTGTTTTTCATAAAAAATGTTTCTGTTCTTCGCTTTTTATTCCATCGGTAAGAATATCGAAATTTCAGAGAGAGTTATCAAGCTCTTCGAAAGTTCATGTGAACAGTAAAAGGTGTTCAAATATAAAAATTTAACTAATGGAAGCAGAGTAAAAATTTCTTACTTGCCTGAAGGTTCTTGAGCGAATAGAAGAGTTTAAATATTAAGCATTATTTTGTTCATCATAATACTACTAGTGAAAATAGAAATAGTAAGAGACTTTCATTTTCTGTTTTTCTCAGTTGAAGGTTCTTTGAACGAATTGGAGAACATGAAATTTTCAAATTTGTATCTTTCGAAATGCCATTGGAACAGATACACTGAGACACCCAGTATATCGAAATATTTGAAATACCAATTTTTTCGGTACACCCTGTAACTTAATAACCAATCAAGATATCAGGGATCTTTTTGCTGGTAATTGATTATCTCGAAAATAAGGGTATCCTTAAATTTTTTTTTCTAACCCTTATGATTCTCGAGATGCTCTCAGTGATCATCAAATTTCGGATACACTGTACAAATTGTCAATTTCATATTCACAAGAAACAATAAAATAATGAAATCTGTCGACAGTCTACTTTCAACTATATTATGGATATTCTGCTCTGAAAGTTGAACTCTGGCAACAGCGCTATCAAACCCCGCGGCAGTTGATGTCGTAAATTAGTACGAATGGAGTATGTAGTGACAGTTGACAGTTATGACACAGCCCACTATAGAGATAGCCTGGAACACAGTCTGACAACGCCGCAATTAATTGTCTCTTAGAGGCATACTTCTTCAATGCGGTAGCGCTGGATTTTGATGAAATTTCGACTATTTCATCATTTTTCGAATGATTTACTGTCGAAAAATGATCAGGACTACAATAAGATCTTATTTATGATGAATATTTACCGATAAAACAGTTTAAAACAATGTAATTACGAGATGAAGTGTTGTGATTTTGGACACTTTGGGATTTAAAAAAAAAAAAACTAGAAGAGAGTACGGATTTTCAACTTCAGATTCGTTATCTACAACCCAAAATTAGCAAGTGAGTAAATTTTCAGGACGATTAGACAGTTATGGGATGCTACAAGTCTATGTGAATTCAGAATATCAATTCAATGCTACAAAGAGTAAATTCACATAAAATTATTTTTTGATTTGAACTGTGTAAAAATGTTGATAAAACAAATTGATAAATGCCGAATCTGAATCCCCATTAATTATATTTCTGTAGCGGGAAATGTTTACTTATTGATCTGAGATTGAGACCATCTGCTCGGGTAAAGGTAAGATCGAAAGGAAGAATCCATTTCAAATCACTGCAGAAAATCTGAACATTTTTAATGAATAATAAGGTCCTTATTGATTTCAACTGAAGCATCTACAGATGCAGACTTTTGGAAATTGAATACATATATATAAAAATAAATAGATTATTTGAGCTTCTTGATCTCCTATCCAGATGTATCAATTTTTGTTGAAAAATTATTAGAAAGGTCATCAAAATGTTTTATAAAATCGGAAGAAATGAAAGTTCTATTTCACTCATATTTCTAGTCCATCTTGTTGTCTATAGTATGAACTGAAATGTACTCATCTCCAATAAGTAGAAATAATCCAACGGAAATTTCACTATTTACACACTGCAGTTTAATCACAGAACATATAAATATCCGACCATATTTATCACTGCATTGCATTAATTCACATTTGACACCGTTGTACACAAAAATACCACGAAATGCCCGCGAAAAACAATAATGGTTAACTTCAGAATCAGAAGTAATCGTCCATTTTCACAATAACAAACCAACAAACGTTCGACTGACGTACGTCTCCGAGCTGTGTTGCCATTTTATCATCTTCCAGGCTAGTAGATATAGTAGGTTGTGGTTATGATCAGAGGCCAGAGCGTTGCGGGTTGCAGTTCTCAACGATTAGAATAGTATTTGTTGCTACGTTGCCCTTTACAGATTTCCCTTATCTAATTCCGTAATTTACACGATTAGAAGAAAAAAATTGAAGATGAAAATTATGATTGCTGATACAAAATTGTTTTAATTTCAATTTTCTGGAGGAAATTTCGGAAAAGTTCGAACGGCACAACTCAATGTATATATAGCACAATCTATTTTAGTTGTTTTACAACAATTTTCCGAAAAGTGCTAAGCTGGCCGGTTCTACACATTTTGTGAGATATCTTGAGAACCGAATGGAATAAAAGACAAATGTTGACGGCACAAAGCAGCACAAACCCAGCACAATTGAGTACGAGAAAAATTTTTTCGAAAATCAAAAAGTGCTGGGCTAACTTCACGCACATTGTTGCCACGCATTGCAAGTTTTCAAACAATCTACTGAATTTTCTTATTTTCTCCATTTATAAGGAAAACTGAAAGTTTTTCCTGAGAAATATGACCAGCACAAGTCAGCACAAATGCAGTTCAATTAGGTAAAAAAAATTTCGTCAAAAAAAAAAAGAAAGTGCTAGGCTAACTTTTCTTATTTCTTAATTTTTTTGGAAAATTAGCAGGATTATTCGTGAATATTTCAACGGCACAACTTATACTACGTATAGCACGATTTTTTGAGCATGTTTCCAATGGAAAAATTCAAAAGTGCTGGGCTGACTTCATTTTTCATTTTCGCCATTTCACAGAAAATTCGAAGAATTTTCGTGAAAATATTTACGGCACAAGACAGCACAAATGTAGTACAAGTTATTTCACTCATTTGTGAGAAGAAAAAACAAAAGTGCTGGGCTAATTTTTTTCTTACTTCTCGATTTTCTGCGAAATTAGTGGGACTTTCGGAAAAATTCGAACGGCACAACTCAGTACATGCATAGCACAATTTATTTCAGCCATTGAAACCTAATTTTTCGAAAAGTGCTGGGCTAGCCCATTTTATCGATTTTTGAAAAATCTTGAGAACCAAATGAAATAGAAAAGAAATTTCAACGGCACAAAGCAGCACAAACCTAGCACAATTCAGCACAAATTTTTTTTTCGAAAATCAAAAAGTGCTGGGTCAACTTCACACACATTTTATTTTTATTATTATTATTGATAAGGGGTTACGTTGCACCGCGACCTTGAGATCTATTGTGCCCCCCATCAGAGCTGTTCTCACCATTACGCCATCTACAGCTCGCCCTCCAGTTCCAGAGTATAAATGAACCTCAATATCTGGGAAGGCTTCAAGGATATTACGTCTTCGCTCCTACAAGTTTCCTGTCCAAAGCATTCCTTTCGCTGACTTGCAATGGCGAGGCATTCTGTAACAAGGTGAAGAGGAGTTTCTTCCTCCTCCCCACAGAATCTGCACTCGTCAGTATCTGATAAACCTATTCTCATCAAATGCTTCCTGAGGCGACAGTGTCCTGTGAGGAAGCCAGTGACCAGGTGTAACTTATTCTTACAGAGATCCAGATACCTTTTGGATCTCACTTCTTTAAAGTTCCTAAGGAACTTTTTGGAATGAACCAAACCTGGAAGATTCCGCCAGAGTGTCTCTCTTTTGGTTTCCTCCTTCTCCAGAAACTCTTTCTTGTAGGTGCATTTTCCTATACCGCAGAAAGGTTCTGGGCCGATAAAAGGAGTTCGTGCTGCACACACATGCTAGTTTCACTTGATATGGTGTCATTGTTGATCAACAACCCTAAAGCAACTGATTCATTTCATCATAAATGAAAATTGGCATTACACTACTGCGTGCACAGAAATTTATAAACAGTTATTTCTTAGAATAATCAATTCAATTTACAATTTAAGCTATTTTCGGCTTGATGGTGAATTCTTCTAATATATTCTATATATAGCTCCGCAATGGACAACCCAGTAGGTCCATCTGCTAGTTCAAGAAAATTGATGAATTTCAGATTCAACACGAGCAAAAGTTTGTTAAACAAAGCTTTCAATCTACGCAGCATGGAGTTCCGTATCAAAAATTTCAATAAAATAAATACTTCTTGATGAACCATTGCCCCACTTAATTAGATAATGGAATCATCGGTCCCCATCTGCTCTTGATAGTAAATTGAGCCAACAATAAGAGAACCTCTCTTATTTTGGGTTTCCTTTCAAAGCAAAATTGTCTTCCAATATACACAACTTGATACAAAAAGTGTAAATTAATACAACACTTATTTTTGACAATTTTAATATTGGAAGGCACTCTTTTCTAAACTGAAGGATAAAATAAAAAATCCTGATAACTCCAAGGGCTGGTTTTTCAATTGCTGGTCAACTCAAGGTTAGGGGTAACCCAACTGTTACGCGTTCATCAACATAGCTAAATACATGCGTAACTCGCAACCTCGAGTTAACTCGCAATTGAGAAACCGGCTCTAATTTAATTTATAAAGTTCCCTTCGCTAACTTTGGAAATACACAGGACAAACCAAACAGTTACTTTCGAATAGAATAAAACAACATAAAAATGACTACTAAGAAAAATATTAGGATAAAGGCAGCAAATTTAGCTAACTTGGCACACTTTCAGCACAAGTCATCAATTTAACTTACATCAAATGTCATTTGATACTCAAGTATTATCCCATTCATAACAACCACCTAATATACTTTTTAGCGCTATTTTTCCTCACAACAGAGTGCTTATCAATTTGCCCAAATGTCTGTATTTTTCGAATTTTTGGCTGATAATGGTCTCAAACGATTTGGTTCGACTCACTGATCAAGAATCCTTGGTCGAAATTGATTATGTTCGGCCGTCCGTTAACACGATAACACTCGAACGAAAGGAGTTAGAGGATAATTTGCAGGGTAGGTTTGGAACGTGAATATCTCAGACGAGTTCGGTAACATGCGAAATCCACCGAGCGGTTTCGGAGTTATGGTCGTTTTTAGTAAAAACATTTTTCATGAATATTTCCGAAACCGATCACTGGAACTATCTGAAATTCAGCATCAGATTGTAGAATGATATGACCTTTATACGCAGGCGAAGTTTTGTATTGATCGGGTTGCCGTGAAAAGTGTAAATTTTTTTTTTTTTATTTTTAAATTTTGTTTCTACAATAACTATCGAATAGAATGAGCTAGGCAAATGAAATTTGCAGAGTAGATTTGGGAGATTATTATCTCGGTTGATGATGGTTTCAAAGTAACGGAAACAATTTTTTTTTCTTACAAATTTCAAATTCAATTTTTATTTAAGATCATCATTCATAAAGATCCATTGATATAATTTTCATTTTGCTCAAATGTCTGTCATTTTCGAATTTTTCGCCGAAAATGGTCTCAAACGATTGGGTTTGACACCCTGATCAAGAATTCGAGGTCAAATTTGATTCTGTCCGGCCGGCCTTTGCCACGATAACTTGAGATTGGAAAGAGATAGCGACTTGAAATTTTCAGGGTAGGTGGCGCGTCCCAATACGAAGGACAACTTCGTCAATAGGCATAATCGGCCCAATGATTTCCGAGTAATAATTTTTACTACAACGAATACTAATCCGATCTAATTGAAACTTGGTGAGTAGTTGTAGAATATAAACAAATGGACGTTTGTCAAATTTTGTGAGAATCGTATGGCTAGAAAATTTTTAAAATATCATTAAAAAATATTATTCACGTCACGATAACCCAAGAACGGAAAGAGATAGCAACGTCAAATTTTCAGGTTAGGTTGAGAATCTGAATGCGCCATTTGAGATTGCTTATAGGCATAATCCGCTAAACTGTTCTACAGTTATACCCCTCTGAAATTTGATTGTTATTTCCTCAATAACTCGAAAAATACAAAACCGATCCAATGCAAACATGGTTATTAATTGTAGAATGGCAGCGCTAAAATTCTTGCACAATTTCATGAGGATCGTATAAGCAGATAATTCTTAGAAAATCATAAAAAATGATTGAAAAAAAAATTATATATCTGAAACTATTCGTCCGACATCGCTGACATTTTGCGAGAGCCTTCAGAACCTAACTCTATTACCAAGTTCCAAGTTTGAACATGATTGGATCTATATTGTTGGAGATCCGAGCAGCCTTGTGTGAGTTCAGTACCTGGATGGGTGACCGTTGCCTCGACAACTCTCGAACGAAAGGAGATGGGGACTTTTCCAGGATAGGTTGCACATATGAATGGGAGAGTTAAGTTCGTTGTTGGCCGTAATGGGCCCAACGGTTTCGGAGTTATACCCATCTGGAATATTATTTCCTCGATAAATCAAACAATGTAGACTCTATCGAATTGAAGCTTGGTAACTTGTTGTCGAATTTACCATGGTAGATTCGATTAGGAGTGTCCAATTCAGGAGAACAGACAATAGAATTCACCATGGTAAATTCGATTAAGAGTGTCCAATACAGGAGAATGGACAAGAGAACATACGCGCAAAAGCTTTTGACTTCACGTTAGTGATTGAACCAATTTTTTTAGTCTTGAGACTCTTGAGAAAGTCGAAAAATATCGACAAAACGTCGACTTTGTTTGTATTCATTCGAGTCCTAACCTTGTGAAATCTACCCCCAATAATTATGGAAGGACGTGAAACACAATTCATGATTTCACAAAAATATGAATAGTCAATTTGGACGGAATTACCATCAACTTCTTCATAGAAGTACAATTGTCGAAAGAACAAGTTCTGAAGTATTTTCCATTCAAAAGATGTATTTCATTATCTTTACTACATCTTCACGCTCCCTATTTCCATATTATCAGTATTAAATTAACGATGAAGGGAATTATTTATTAGCGTGCAACAAACTATGTACTACTCTGGTTTCAAATGATCTCATTTCGTGGAGCGTGTATATATCTGAACACTCAACAGATATCGAAATAATCCAGTTCAAAGCATTTAAATGCAATATCCAACAGAATTATTCCGGCAACACCGCAAGGGCTTTGTTTGAACATAGGAACATTTAATTTTATACAGATGGGCTTTGCGTAACAATGATAATATACTGGATCTCTGATCATTAGTGAAACATATTCATGAACGTATAAATTATATACACTCCCCGCATAGCCCCCCTTACCTGGGCTTCGAGTGGCTGAAGGTATGTGTCGGGCTTGGTATAGATAGCCATATGCGTATATATATATATATATATATATATACTTTTCCATTTTAATAAACTTATCCGCGTTATCCTATTTTCTTATATATATATATATATATATATATCATATTATAATTCTCATAATTCTACGATTGCTGAAATGAATTTGACATGACATATCCCAGGAAAATAAATGACATCTATCAACACAGATCATATTATAATAATTCATAGATAGAATAATAATGATAATAATAAATAAGCACGATTTATTATTGAAATTTTGAAAAATCATATCTCCGAAAGTATTAGCATGTTAGAGTTAAAAATGATTCTTATGGTGAAACTGCATCTTGAAAAAAAGTTATTTTGAAATTTCTAATGTAAAAAAAAAATTGTTTTTGTTACTCCGAAACCATCTGGCCGATTCTGCCCAATAACGAACATAGCCGAGATATTTATCTCCCAAATCTACTCTGAAAATTTCAACTGTCTAGCTCAATCCGTTCGAGAGTTATCGTGCCTACGGCCGGCCGGACTGGCCCGGCAGAATACATTTCGACCACGGATTCTTGATCAGTCAGTCGAACCAAATCGTTTAAGACCATTTTCATTAGAAAATTCGAAAATTACAGACATTTGGGCAAATTGATAAGCTCTGTTCCGAGGAACAAGAGCGCCAAAAAGAACATCATGAAAGTGGATACTCCAACAACGAGCAGAGCATACCACAACCAGCAGGAAACTGTTATGCACATCCTATCTGCCCCATCAGCATATGTGGAAAGACACAATATGGCACTCCGAATTCTCTACTTCCATCTGAGGAGGGTTTATGGTATGGATAACGAACCAGTGTTTCCATATGTACCTCTGGAGATTGAAGCAGTTGTTGAGAATGACAGAACTCACATCTACTTCTACTATGCTATTCCAATAACTCAGTTGATCCATGCCATTAAGCCAAATATAGTCCTGCTGGACAAAGAACTAGAGGAATTGTTCGGTTTGGAATTTTTCTACTCCGCCGAAAATAATGTGGTGATGAAAGAAGAATAGAAGAGAGAAAAATACAAGGATTTAATGTTCGAACCGGGGATACTGTATCCAAGCCATAAGTTTAGGGTGGTTGTACTAATCATAGGATGTCTAGGCGGAATGAGAGCGAACTACGTGACGGAGTTGAAGATTATTCCGGCCTGTATATCCCTGGCCGATGTTTTGGTGCACAGAATGCAGAAAACAGTGTTGCTCGGATCACTTCAAGTCATCAGGTCCCATAAACTATAAAAACCGCTTGAAACTCATCTATTTCGTTAAGGGACGCTGTAAGGGCAGGACGAAGGACTACTCCAAGGCATGTGTGAGAGGTTTTTTAGTGAGTAACCAATCAACAACTGAAGTCATCTCACACTCTTGGGGAGCGAAGAAACTCAGGGATAGCCTATAGAAGGTTTTTCCTCTGATACCGAAAAAAAATAAAAAACAGTATTTTAAATTTACATTGAAAATGTTCAGGAAAATTACCCTATGTGTCCGTTTTTTTAAATGTGTGACATGCATATGATATGTTGCATATAATATGTTGTCATGATGGCATGTTTCTTATATGTATCTTCTATAGTGAATTTCCTATTCTTTATTTTGACTAGGGTGACCAGACGTCCGTCATTCGTACAAGATGTCCGTCATTGAAAAGCGTCCGTCATTGTGTCCGTCAAGGTCCGAGCCGCGATATTTCGATATTTTGACTGTCTTGTATCACGCTCAAACGAAAAAAAAATTGGTTCAAGCACTGACGTGAAGTCAGAAGCTTTTGCGCTTATGTTCTATTGTCCATTCTTCTGTATTGGACACCCTTAATCGAATATACCATGGTAAATTCGAATTAAGTGTCCAATACAGGAGAATGGACAACCTAATTTGCCATGGTAAATTCTATTAAGGGTGTCCAATTCAGAAGAATGGACAATAGAACATACGCGCAAAAGCTTCTGACTTCACGTCAGTGCTTGAACCATTTTTTTTTTTCGTGACTTTTTTGAAATTTTCTAGGGGTACTGTTCTTAAATTTATTTTTTCCTCATTTTTTTTCAAATTTACTAGGGGTACGGTTCTTACAAAATTTTATACACGTCTTTATGTTGATTTTCTACCACTAGTTAGCAAGCTTCAATTCGATCGACAATTTATTTTTTGAGTTATCAAGGAAATTATGTTCCAGGTGGGTATAACTCGGAAACCGTTAGACCGATTATGCCCAAAATCAAACTCAAATATCCCATTCGGATACGCAACCCACCCTGAAAATAGCAAGTCCCTACCTCCTTTCGTTCGAAAGTTATCCAGGCAATCCAACAATATTTAACCGATCGTGTTAAAACTTAAAACTTGGCAGTAGAGTTAGGTTATAAAGGCTCTTGGAAAATTTCAGCAATTTCAAACGAATAGTTACTGATATATAGATTTTTTTTTTCAATTTTCAATGATTTTTTAAAAATTTTCTACAAATACTATCCTCACGAAATTTTGCAGGAATTTTCGCGTTGGCATTCTAAAACTAATAACCATATTTGAATTCAATCGGTTTAGTATTTTTCCAGTTAATGAGGAACAAAAAACAACCAAATTTCAGATGGCTATAACTAAAAAACCGTTTGGCCGATTATGCTCATAAACAAACTGAAAAGTCGCGTTCTGATGCACATCCTAACCTGAAAACTTCAATCCGCTATCTCTTTCCGTTCTCAAGTTATCGTGACAACAAAAATATTTTTTAATGATTTTTTAATAATTTTCTAGTCATACGATTCGCACAAAATTTCACAAACGTGCTTAGATTCATATTCTACAACTACTCACCAAGTTTCAATTCGATCGGATCTATATTGGTTGAAAACATAATTATTACTCGGAAACCACTTGGCCGATTATGCCCATTAACGAACTTGTCCGTCGTATTTGGATATGCCACCTACCCTGAAAATTTCAAGTCGCTAGCTCTTTTCGTTCCCAAGTTATCGTGGCAACGACCGGACAGAATCAAATTTGACCTCGAATTCTTCATTGGGGAGTCGAACTAAATTGTTTGAGACCATTTTCGTCAAAAAATTCGAAAGTTACAGACATTTGGGCAAATTGATAACGCGATGTTTCCCAGAACATACGCGCAATAACGGGTGAATTCGAGAACCGAAAAGGTAGTAGGACCTTTTTTTTTAGAGTCTCACAGGTAGATCCGCCCGTCATGGGACTGATTGGTCTGGTCACTCTAATTTTGACAGATCTTGTAAATTTTGTGGACAAATTAATAAACTAAACTAAACTGAAACATGTATTTTTAATTATTGTTTATTTTTATTCTTTTTCTTCCAGATGAATCATGGAAAAACATGCGTGCCACCATAAGTCCCTCCTTCACCATCAGCAGAATGAAGTCCATGTTCACGTTAATGTCTCAAAACGCTAATGCATTTGCTCAATATTTCATGAAAAAGAACGAAAATTTTGTAGCAGTCGAATTTAAGGACGCCTTCACCAGATATACGAACGATGTCATAGCAAGCACTGCGTTTGGGTTACAGGTTGATTCCTTGACAGACAAGGACAATGATTTTTATGTATTAGGGAAGGAAATGACCGACTTCTCGAGCTTTAGGAAGAAGTTCGTGCTTTTCATGTTCCAATTGTCTCCAACACTCACTAAAGTAAGTGCAAATTGACGGTTATTGTGTCTAATATTATTGCTGTTATATTCACACAATAAAATAAGTTTTATTATTATTATTATACAGAGTAAGTATCAAAAGTATGGATTAATGGATTTATTTGCTCCCCTTTCAGGAATAGCGAAAAATGTTTTGATATGTCAAATTCAGATGATAGGTGACCTCTCTGCGAAATCGCAGCCATCCTCTAAATATATTGCCCAGGGTGAGCAGTTTGAGAACTTCCCCATGTGATATCTCTGAGATGTTACTGGGCTCATCCCCTGTGGCGGACATTTGGAGGTGATAGGGAGCTCTTGGTGACCTCCCAGCGATATCACAAAAGGAGTCACAATATCCCGGAAAGGGCTCGCTGAGATATCTCTGAGAGGTCCCTGTGTTACCTGGGACACAAAGTAAACCTACAGTTACTGAGCGTAGATATTTATTCCTCTCTGGGCTTCTACTAATACGCCCGCATCATCACGAAGAATCGCTTGAGACTAGCTGGTCTCTGAGTGAGGAGTGAGGACGTTATCTATGGTAACTGGCGATTCCCCTTGGGCGATCGAGATTCAGCCCGGCATAGTGCGGACGCTCATAGTTAACTTTGTTTATGCGTATGCTTAACGCAAATGTAATTATAGTGAAAATAGATGGTCGCTAGGTAAAAATGTTTTAATTTAATTGAATCTAGTTTGAAGAGCACGAATATGAAATATACAAATTAATTGTTTGTATGTACGTAATTTTTCCAGGGAGGGCGGCGCCCCGCAACGCTCCGTCCCCAGTCGCCTCTGATCCCACTAATACCCAAATATGATAAATAATATACCACAATCTCTGGTATATTATACCAACAAAATAGTAAAACATTATGATAGAGACATTGACTTGTGGTATATGGGAGTACAAAGATCGGGTGTACCGAAACGTACAGGTTGATTTACAACGTAAGTGTTACTATTTAAGATGAAATCTGATGGTACCAAGGACGATAGCATTTTGCTTAGAAAGACAATAAAGAGCAGATAATACTACTGCTTAACCATGTCGTTAATTCAAAAGGGCGTATCTACTGAAACTGACTTATCTGAAGATTAAATTTAAATGTTGCGTAATGTCAAAAACCTGCAGGCATTTTACAGTTCGAAAATCCTATAGTGCCTCCATATTCTGGACTAATGTTCCTCTCACTCATCTGTTACAGTTCTTGAGGCTGAAGCTATTCGGAGATCGAACGACATCCTTCTTTATGAACCTTGTGAAAGACACAATCAAATATCGAGAAGAAAACAACCTCAGAAGACCTGACATTATTGGACTATTACTAGACGCCAAAAAAGGTATACAGAGGGAAGAAATTGTTCAAGATTGCACCAAAGATGCAGGATTTGCTGTAGTAGAAGAACATTCAAATGCTAAAGAAATCAAACAAGAGTTAAGTGATGCCAGTATAGCTTCCCAAGTTTTTATTTTCTTCTTTGGTGGTTTTGAGACTGTTGCGACAGCTTTGTGCTTTATGGCCCATGAATTAGCAATTAACCCTGATGTTCAAGCAAGACTTTTTGCAGAGATAGAAGAAAATATTCAAGAGCATGGTCCCCCAACTTATGAATCGATTGCTAATATGGTTTACTTGGATATGGTGGTTTGTGGTAAACAAATTTAATATATATAATTAAAATTAGTCTCTCACTTGATAAAAACATTAATGAATAATTAAGGAAACATAAAAAAACACTGATGTGGAGTCAGTACTCTCTATCGCGCTTGTTGACGTTGACCAGTTCAAATTGAATAATGCGAGCCTCTAACTTAGTGGTTAGAGTGTAGAGAGTAGAACCAGAGGTCCCGGCTTCAAGCCCTTGGCTAAGATAGAATTAGGAGCCACCATTCACTGTTGGATCAAAAATTAACATTGCTGATGTGTCTTAGGTGGCTTAACGACACAGTTACGAATCCTATAAACACACAACTCATTCTCCTAACTGTCATGAGCTCCTAGGATCTTCCAAGGGGTCTCCTTGGGGAAGACCTAAGAGGGTGATATAATCATATAATCATAATTATGTCATTATAGCAAACCTACCAAAGCAGACTGACCTCACGTCAGTGCTTTCCCAACTTTTTCATAGGGAAGTCAATCCAGTTTGGCACGCTTGCTAATGACATTATTATGATTATGATTTTACCCTTTCAGGTCTTCCCCACGGAAATCCCTCATAAACTCCTAGGAGCTCGTGCGAGTTAGGAGAATCAGTTGTGTTCCTGAAGGCTTTGTAACTGTGTCCTCACAGCACCGTATGGCAAAGCAATGTTAATTTTTGATCCAACCGATAATGGTGGCATCTACCGTCTTTCCTAGCCACGGTATTGAAACCGCGGGACCTCCAGTTACGAGTCAAACAAGCTCTTCTGCGCATGCGCAGTCCACTCGTGGTTGAAAATTCTCTCAAAATCACACATCTCACAACAAACGCCGATTTTCCAGCCCCAGTGGTTCAGGAGCAGTGGTTCAGATATCGCAGCTTCAATCCACGCATACACGGGCGCTCTCAAGGGGATTATATGGGGAGACAGCATCTTCCAACTCCAAACTTCACTCCTCGGATGAAAACTGCAGCAGTTTGCACATTTTGTCTGCGCATGCGCAAACGATTCACCCGGAAACTCCCCGAACTCTTTGCATCGATATTTTACAACAAACTACCGAGTTTCAATTCGATCAAATCAATATTTTTCCAGTTATTTGAAAAACAATTCTTTTTTAATTTTTTCCTTCTATGCCTAGTGTCATCCTATCCATACAAAATTTTGCATACATATGAAGTTCTTAATACTATAATTTAATACTAAATTTCAGACAGACCGAATGAGTAGTTTCGGAAAGTAGTGTTCAGAAAAAAAAGCACTGACGTGAAGTCAGTACTCTTTGGGTCGCGTGTTCACGGTGGCTAATTTGAATTGAGTGATGAGTACTTCAATTTCAGTGAATTGAGCGAGCCGGAGATCTACCCAAGCGATACTGGACACCATTCACTGTCTGTTCAAATATTAACAGTGCTGTATCTAAGCTTCCGTAAGGATAAAGTAACACTGTTGAAAAAGAACACAACTGACTCTCCTTAGTCGCACAAGCTTCTAGAAGATTCTGAGGGATCTCCTTGGGAAAGACTTGGCAGGGTCAGTATATAATCATAATCATGTATATAGCACGCGTGCCAAAGCAGATTGACCCCACGTCAATGCTTTTTTACACTGTTTCTTTCATTGTTAAGTCAATCTGCATTTGGCGCGCTTGCTACCCAGATAGCACAGGTTCGTCCTATGGATGTCCGATGGATATCCGTAGAGGATATTCCGGCCATCCATAGGATATCCTGGGAGGATATTGGATATCCTATGGATGTTCTAAAGATATCTGTTGGCCACCAAATCGGACATCCATAGGATATCCGTTACCGACGTCCATAAGATATCTGTTACAGACATCCATAAGACATCTGTTATGGATATCCATGAGATATCCGTTACCGATATATATGTTCATGAGATATCCTTTGTAAATTAAACTAGATTCGATATTCTCCAACTGATAAGATTCAAACATTATTATCAAAAGAAACGCCAAAAATGACTTTCCTTTTGATAACAATATTTGAATCTTATCAGTTGAAGAATATCGAATCTAGTTTATTAATTAAAGTGACAAGATTTTTTTTCTTTAATCGTTACTATAATATTCAAATTGAAAGTGCAAGGACCAATTGAAATGATGATTACAAGATCTAAATCTTGAAAATGGAACATATATGTCTTAGAAACAATTTGTTGAATAATCAAAACAAATTTATTTTAATTCACAGAAGAATTCCTTGAATATCATTACTTGGAAAGAAAACAGAGTGTACTTGAAAATAATTTATAACTGAAAAATAACATTCTAACCAATGAACACAACACAAAAAAGTATACTTATTTGAAAATGTTAAAGAATCTACTTCAGAATTTGCGTTCTTTTCGCTGGACAAGCTCCTTTCCTTAGCCCTTCTGCGCCAATCCTATGTTGATACTTCAGTTGGCTTCTTTACCGAAGATGGGTGGTTTTTATCTGCGGTCACTAAAGAATACAAAAAAATCAGGAAACTTTAAAACCTTTTTGAGTAAAATCTGTGAAAAATGATTACTAGAAATGTCAGAAGAATCGAGCCTTTAGCATTCTTTAGTGTAATGCACTGGTATAAATTATATACTGCACACCTCTTATAGTCCGTTTAAGATATATTGACATCGAAGTAGGCCTTGAACGTGTAGTTGGTGCTTTATTTCTAGTTACAAAAAATTACTGTTCTGCAACCAGAGAAAATAAATATTAACATAACCTTGAATATTTTCCATGCTATCTCCTATTTGTAATTAATCGAAAAGCCTTATAAATGCTTTCTTGATGTACTTTGGAAATTCAAATCGCGAATGTATTTTATCCTGAGATTTTAAAGGATAATTTTCCAACTTCAACTGCAGTAGACTGATGAAACAAACATAAATATGAGGTTGATACCCAGAAACCATTTCAAGGAATTGGAATCATCATTATTTATAATAGAGAAGAACAAAAATTGGATAGTTTTTTTCAATGCCGGATGAAGAACCTTTTGACGTAATAATCATGTGCATCTCAATATATCTTAGAACTTGGGTTCCTTATCCAAAGCCATTGGAAAATCAATCAAGGTGTAAAAGCCCATAAGAAACTCACTTTTCATTTATTGAATCCATATTTGTTATTGAATAATTTCATTAATATAATGTTAATAAGTATTATGTTATTATTATTACTACATCAGTATAAATTATTGAGAGGTGGGTTGAATAATGGAGCATTATTTTGGAAGAAGAAATAATTTATCAGTGTTTAAGCAGACTTATTATTTCTGTCTTAATTTAACTTGGAAATTAATACCTTGTAAAATATTATAATCTTCATGCAATGATATCTAATAGTTCAAGTGTTTATTTTTCCACAAAAAAAATCAGAACCAAAACTTTACTATGTACATTTTTTTTACGTAAGCTGTGAGATTTCAATTGCAACTAGGAACAGAAAAGATTATTTGCCATTTTCCTACGAATTGTCGTTTTAGTATTATAATTTATATTGGAAAACTTAATGATTTAAAATTCTATTTCAAACTTTGATTTGCTTAGTTCGTAGAGCTCATGAAGGAAAGAACTAATCGAAGAAAATCTTCAGTGAAGTGCTCTCTCAAATTTTCAAAAACTTTAATTTAATCTCGAATTTAATGTAATGTTTCTTTAAATGTAAAGTCGTATATCACAGGAGTTCTTCCACAACTGCTGCCAGGTTTGAATGATGCGCCTTCCTCTTTTTTCCTAAGAATTCTTCGAACAGTAAGTACTTGAAAAAATCTGAAATATTATGGCCAATGTATTAATCAGAATACACTCTTAGTGGTTGAATAACAGTTTACCTGGAACACTAGAGCAATGCTGGCGGTAATATCAACAGATTCCCTGAAGAATTCACAGTAACATCTATAAAGTACCAGTATATATACTGTACCAGTATATATACTGCTTCGTGTTCCCTTTTTGTTAGGCGAGAGGTATCGTAAGCAATTCCAGACATTCTTAATAGCACAAGGATGCGGACATACTCAAACTCGGCACGATTAATCATAAACACACATGTAAAAACTATCCCAAATCATTCGATTTTCGTTATATCGAAATTGTAAGAAATAAATAATAAATGACAGTTCATCAGCTCATGGTTATTTTCAATGCGAACAACGTAAATTATGTGACTTGAAATATAACTAGACCGACCGTTGCCAACTGAATTTCGATTTTCCAAAGCCACCCTTGATGTCAATATATCTTAAACGGACTATATATAATAACATTAATGTATCATGCAGATTCTAATAACAATGAGATTTTTCTGTCTAATTGTTCCCGAAATATATTTGAAAGGTTCCTTCATGTAGTCAGGTACTTACATGTGAATAATGTAATGTAGGAATTTTAAATACACAAGTCAAATTTAAGCGAGTAACCGGAGCAGAGCAGTTAAGACCAATCTCTTGCTAAACATAACCAATCGGTTATAATAGCAAGGGATTGGTCTTAACCTCTCTGTTCCGGTTACTCGCTTAAATTCGACTAATGATTTAATGCTTACAAATGAGTTTCACTGATATACACTATACAAAGTCAAGATTTTAAACACAAATATAAGTGGTGTAGTGTTATTGTGCTAGGTACTTTAATGAAATGTATGTTGAAAAACTCACCCATCAATAGTTCAGCCAGTTTTGTCGAAACCAAACATTTTTTTCTTCTTGGCTCCCAACCATTTATAATAACTTCTTTAAGAAGTCATATAAGAAACTCCTTCCTATCTTGTAAAATTCCTTAACCTAAAATATTCATGAATCAGTTTGGCAAATAAGTGACTACATTTTATAATTACAATAGGAAATTTATTTGTCATTCAATAGTGTATATCGGGACATTATCAACTAATAGAAAGATGAAATAAATGAATTACTTATTCGTCCTTACTTGAGACAGGCCTCACATTAATTTCCATCATTTCCTCCAAAACATCAGTGAGTATATTCCACAGAACCATAATCTGAAATAAACAAATATAATAGCGAGCTTCAAAAAGTTGCTATTTATGAAATTTATCTCAACTTTTCAGTACTTACCCAAGAAAAACACTGGAATTGGGAACTTCCAAGGCTCTGGTGGCGGGATTCGGCAACTAACCAAGCTAGTAATGAGCCACGTGTTCGAGTTTAATTGTTCAGTATTCGTCAATAAACTTTTGTTTGAAAGAAAAATCCAAGTTGGAATAGTGAATATTATCCTGCCTAATATGTCTTCGACCAGAAACGACTATTGTTGTGTGCCTCAATGCAATTCATGGGCGAAAAAAATGCCAAAATGTATAGGTTTGAGTTTTCACTTCTTACCTCCGGAAAACCAAATATAAATATTGGAAATGCGTTAGAAAGATAACTAATAGACCGAAGAGTACTTAACCTGGAACTACATCCAGATAATCTTTATTATACCTCAAACATTACACTTATTGTTAATAATTCTTTTCACATAATATATGTATCATATTTTGAAAAAATCATTTCAATTATTGGTAACTGTTTTACAAAAGCTTTATCTGGTTCAATTTGACACTATATTCTCATAAATAAACTAGAACATCATGCACCTGAACTTTAATTAATACATCAGTAATATGTTTACACCTCCTCCGTGCTCCGACTTTACAAGAATATACCATACCTTCTATTTTAAGTTTACCATTCTCCACATTAATGGGCCATCAATTTTAAGTGGTACTGAATTAAGGGCACTACTTTGTAAACATAAAGAACAAATGTCTATAAAACCGGGACCACAATTTTTTTTATGAAAGAATAATAGTATTTGATATTCAGGGTTTAATATTATTCAAAATACAATTGTAATTGGCGTTCAGAATTTTAGAATACTTATAAATTGGTTGTTTGTTCTTATTGTCTTTTACATTGTGTATATTGTTTTTTACAGGCTAGAAAAAGGGCACTGCCCGAAACGTCGCCAATTACAATTGTATTTTGAATAATATTAAACCCTGAATATCAAATACTATTATTCTTTCATAAATCACACAGGGTAAATACTTTCCATTCGACAATTTGTTTTGTCACACACGATTACATGATCTACATTTAGAACCTCTTCTCCTTCTACAAGGACTCTAGAATTAGAAGTTGAAGCTCCTATGTACTCCAGAAATTCTAATCAACCGAGTCCCTTCTTAATCATTCGCAAATAGTGACTGAAAGAACTTTTAAATATAATGTAAGTTTGACAAACATATATGAATATACTTACTGGTTGTAGTCTTTATATCAATCAAAGTGCCATAAAATTAGTTATATAATGATCAATATTTGAATATATATCACAAAGTAATCCAACAATGATCTCAAGTCAATTATAATTTAAATTTTCCATGAAAATTCAAACTTCGTCGACTGACCTGTCCAAAGTGTCCAACACGAGATTGTTTACATTTATTATTATTACTAGCGTGGTTAGTTGCCGAATCCCGCCACCAGAGTTTTTGGAAGTTCCCAATAGCGCCGATTGCCGAATATCAGAGGCGTTCGGTGAACGTCAGTGAACGTTTCATGTCGAAAATAACCCTAACCTAATAAAGATATGACATATCAAATATTTTATTCCGATTTCCGAATCCACAACAGGAACGTAAAAAATCCATTAATTTTAACTACTGAAATATCTATTGGGCACATTGTTCATTTTGTATTGATTTTCAACCTTATTCGAGAGATCCACTATGGAGCTACCTTTAACTTAACGGATAAATTGACAATGACAACTGACAACCAATTATCTTATGGATGTCCATAGGAGATCCGTCATTGTGAGAAAAGGATATCCATTTACTGTCGCCAATGGATATTCTATGGACATCCATAGAATATCCAGTGTTGAATATCCATTTAATATCTGCTGATGGATATCTTATGAATATCCATTCTATGTACGAAGATATCCCGACCTGAAATGGACTTGAAACGGATATCCATAGGATATTGTGTGCTATCTGGGTATATACATGATTATGATTATACTGACCCTGCCAAGTCTTTCCCAAGGAGATCCCTCAGAATCTTCTAGAAGCTTGTGCGACTAAGGAGAGTCAGTTGTGTTCTTTTTCAACAAAGTTAATCTATCCTTACGGAAGCTTAGATACAGCACTGTCAATTTTTGAACCGACAGTGAATGGTGTCCACTATCCCTAGGGTAGATCTCCGGCTCGCTCAATTCACTGAAATTGAAGTACTCATCACTAAATTCAAATTAACCACCGTGAACACGCACGCCAAAGAGTACTGACTTCACGTCAGTGCTTTCTTTTCAAGTTCCTTTAACATATATGGCTATCAATACAGTTTGACTGTTAGCTTTACCGTAGATCGAAAAAAATTGCGGTTATGCAATTGTAATTGCCTGTTCTCCAAATCCGAACGTAATTTAATATAGATCTACCGAATATAGATATTTATAAATTTGCCCCAAGGCCACGATACATACATTTTCAACTCGGAAACAACGCTATTTCCCCGAAACTGTCTTGTCCATGCACAGAATTGCCATGAAATTTCTCTTAAAACCTTAAAATGACGGCTCAGCACCACATCGATCACCGCTAGACGCAAACCACTCCCAAAATGAGCCATACAATCCAAACGTCACCTCTGCGCATACGCAATCTACTCGTCCCCTGAAAATAACACTTCACACAAAATTCTAATTCTTCAACACTGTTGACAACATTGTTTTAGGGGATTCCTACGGTGAGAGGGACTTCTCCTTTTAAGCTCGCGGCATTCCTGACAGCGTTTTTCTTGGACTGAGTCTCACGAGTTTGGCAAGCGGGAGAACAATAGGCCTGAAGGCCTCAGTTCAGCCTGAGACGGCACCGCGGTAGAAGAAGAAGAAGATTGTTTTAGTGGATATCACTGCTCAATCCACGCATGCGCAGACACTTCCAAGGGGATTCTACGGAGGAATAGCATTCTGCACCTCAAATCCCAAATCCTCTCAGACGAAAACTCCAGCAGTTAACTCACTTATGCTCATGGGCATAACGAGAAATGCCCGCAAGGGGTAACATCAATTTAAAAATTAGCCCCAGGGCCACGGTATGCACACTTCAACTCGGAAACTCCCAAACTGACATGTGTCCGTGCACTGAATTGACATGAATATTCTTTTAAAACCTCACAGTATAGGCTCATTATTCCCAACATAACCCATATATCCCAAAAACAGTAACTTCTATTATGCGCATGCGCAATCTACTCGCGGCTACAAGTTCTTCCAAAATCACACACATTACAAAAAACTCCGATTCACAAACACTAGTGGTTCAGGAGATATCGCATCTTGAATCCACGCATGCGCAGACCCTCACCAGGGGATTCTATGGAGGAATAGTATCCGCCTCCCCAAAATCCCAATCCTCTCTGACGAAAACACCAGCAGTTGAATCACTGATGGTCTGCTCATGCGCATAACGGAAAATGCCCGTAAGGAGTAATACGATTTCAAAATTAGCCCCAGGGCCACGGTACGAACACTTCAATTCGGAAACAAGGCTACATCCCCCAAACTGACTTGTATTTGCACTGAATTGCCATGAATATTCTCTTAAAACCTCACAATATCGGCTCAGCACTTCTGGGCATGCACAATATACCAATCTACCACCAGTTAAATCACTGATAGTCTGCTCATGCGCATAACGAAAAATGCCTGTAAGGGATAACATCAATTTCAACATTAGCCCAGATCCACGGTACGGACACTTCAACTCGGAAACAACGCTTCATCCACCAAACTGACTTGTCCCACTGAATTGTCATGAATATTCTTTTAAAACCTCACAATATCGACTCAGCACTCCCAACATAACCCATCCAACCCAAAAACAGTCACTTCTCTTCTGCGCATGCGCAATCTACACGCGACTAAACGTCCTCTCAAAATCACACACCTTACAAAAAACTCCGATTCTCCAACACTAGTGGTTCGGGAGATATCGCATCTTTAATCCACGCATGCGTAGACCCTCATCAGGGATCTGGATTCTATGGAAGAATAGCATCCGCCACCCCAAAACCCCAATCCTCTCTGACGAAAACTACAGCAGTTAAATGACTTCTCATCTGCGCATGCGCATAACGAAAAATGCCCGGAAAGGGCAGCATGAACCTCAAAAAAATAGGTTTCGGCATTTCAAGCAAAGTATTCCGCAAAATAGTAGTAATTTTTCGATTTTTTTCATGTCACGTGATCTTCACGAAATTTTGCGAAAGTGTTTGCTTTGTTCTTTTGCATCTAACTACTGAGTTTCAATTTAATCAGATCAGTATTTTTCGAGTTATCGTGAAAACAAAATTTTAAAATTTTTGAAATTTTTTTTGCCACGTTAAGGCCGTCCAGTCAAGTCAAAATTTCGTAGGTATATAAAGGTCATGATTCTACAATTTGACGCCAAATTTCAAAAAGATCGAGTGATCGGTTCCGGAGATATTCATAAAAAACGTTTTGACTAAAAACGGCCTTAACTCCGAAACCGCTTGGTGGATTTCGCCCGTTAACGAACTTGTCCGAGATATTTACGATACAAAACTGCCCTGCAAATTTCAACGCTCTAAGTCGTTCCGTTCGAGAGTTATCGTGCTAACGGCCGGCCGGCCGGACCGGACGGACAGAATTGAATTTGACCTCGAATTCTTCTTCAAGGAGTCGAAACCAATCGTTTGAGACCATTTTCGAAAAAAAATTCGAAAAATACAGACATTGTGACGAAATGATAGCACGCTGTTCCTTGCGGAACACGCGCTAAAAAAAGCTGGAAAGCTGAAACTGAAAATAGCGATAACTCTGAAACCATTTGCCTGATTTCGCCCATTAACAAACTCAACCGAGATATTTATTCCCCATACCTACCCTGCATATTTCAACTGTCTAACTCATTTCGTTCGGGAGTTATCGTGCTTACGGCCGGACGGAAATAATTCTATTAAGGTAGGGGCAGACATTCGTATTTTTCAAAGCGCAACAGATCCCATTCTGGTTCAAAACGTGACTAGTCCGAATAAATGTTTCAGTTAATAACCAACTACTTGAGGTATCCTGTTGAAATTTGTTTAGTGCGATTTCTACTCCAAAATAGTAGTAATTTTTTGAATTTATTCATGTCTTGTGATCCTCACGAAATTTTGCAAAAGTGCTTGCTTCGGCCTTTTGCATCTAACTACTGAGTTTCAATTCAATCAGATCAGTATTTTTCGAGTTAAGGTGGAAACAAAATGTTAATTTTTTTTTTTTTGCACTTTAGGGCACTCCGATCAATACAAAACCTATGCATATAAAGGTCATGATTCTATAATTTGATGCTAAATTTCAGATAGATCGAGAAATCGGTTCCGGAAATATTCATAACAAATGTTTTAAGCAAAAAGGGCCATAACACCGAAACCGCTTGGTGGATTTCACCCGTTAACGAACTCGTCCGAGATATTTACGCTCCAAACCTACCCTGCTAATTTCAATCCTCTAACTGCTTCCGTTCGAGACTTATCGTGCTAAGGGCCGGCCGGACCGGACAGACAGAATTGAATTTGACCTCGGATTATTCATCAGTCGAACTCAATCGTTTGCGACCATTTTCGCAAAATAATTCGAAAAATACAGTCATTGTGGCAAAATGATAGCACGCTGTTCCTTGTGGAGCACGCGCGCAAAAAACAATAATTCGACTTTCTGCTATTTGTAGATATAACCAAACCAGTTATTTTGCTACAACCAAAAATGTACAGAATGAACTTGTTGCCTTCTGAAAAATATCTCCTCATATACTAGATATGCTGACTAGTGAGAGCTATTTTGACGCGTCGAGTGAAAGCCCCACTCTGCCCTTTGCATGCATTTCGAGGGAAGAGCCGCAGCTCCTCTTCATGCGCCCTAGCCGAGATGCAGGAGCCGTAGCGGCTCTCAAGTCTCAATAGTGTGTGTTCTGTGCTCAATAGTCTCAATCCAGCGGCATAAAGACCAAAGCTCCTCGTGTGAAAGCTTCGTTGTACTCTTTGCATTTTAGTTTGTCGAGTCTCCCTCCTGCTTGGTAGCGAGAGCCGAACGGCTCCCCGTTTTAGCGCGTCGAGCCGCGGCTCCTCTTCAAGCGCCCGGCTCGATATGCATTATGCAGGAGCCGTATCGGCTCAACTGATTTGTCTAACTTGCACAACCGCTCAAGCTTATGAGGCGCGATATTCTGACAGTCTTGTATCACGCTAAACGAAATAACGGGTGAATTCGCGACCGAAAAGGAAGTAGCACCTTTTTTTTTAGTCTCACAGGTTGGCTCAATTGCGGAAGTGTACAGGACCTTTTTTTTTAGTCTCACAGGTGAGTCCGTCCGTCATGGGACTTGGATTGATCTGGTCACCCTAGTATAATCATATCGATATCAATTGAGGAGCAACTTATCGAATCGCATTTAGTCCAAAAACCATTTCATTGGAAATCAACGAAAAACAATGTTTTCTTTCACCCTGGCTTATAATTTGAGGACGTCGAGTTTGTTTGATTGATCAAACAAACTCGACGTACTCAAATTATAAGCCAGGGTGAAAAAAAAAATCGTTTTTCCAATAAAATGGTTTTTGGACTAAATGCGTTTCGATAAGTTGCTCCTCAATTCTAAACCATTTCCTCAAATATTTACATTGAACTGAGCCACGTACGCAAAGTATATAACGCATTATGACGTCTAGACCCTTGAATATGCATTAAAACAGACGGATGACATACTTATCACACGCAACGTTGCGTATGATAAGTTTCTAGAGGCGGAAACACATGATTAGTTCCCCAAGATATCGCATATGTAACCATAATAAGACATTTCTAAGCGGAGTTCCTCAAGATATCACAAGTATTAGAGTTCTTGGCGACCTCCCAGCGAACCTCTCAAACTATTCCCCAGGGTGAGGTATTTGGGAACTTCCCAATGTGATATCTCTGAGATTTTACTGGGCTCATCTCCTGTGGCGGACATTTGGAGCTGATAGAGAGCTCCCGGTGACCTCCCAGCGACATCGCAAAAGACGTCACAATATACTGGAAAGAGATCGCCGAGATAACTTCGGGAGGTCCCTGTGTTGCCTTGAGAGTTAGATAGGTGAAATTTTCAGAGGAAGTTTGAAGTCAATAAAATGCGCCGGCTAAGTTCATTATTGCGCAAAATACACAGAGTGGTTTCAGAGTTATAGACATCTGAAATTTTGATTTCCCCATAAAACACGAAAATAGTATATTCTAAAACAAGTTGCAGAATGGGCTCCTATTAAAACACGAATGCGAAAATCGAAAACGTGCATTAGGAGCGAGTTTTCGAAAGCATGAGTGTTGGAATTGCCTAGTGCAACGAGTATTAGACGATATTTTCTCTATTTCAGGCAAGTTTTGTAAAATACTGTTGAAATTTAATGAAAAATTAGGATTATACATCCTAGTGACTTTTGTATTGTATCTTGGTAGTTGGTGTGACTGTTACGGAAGTTGACAGATTACGGAATTTGAATTTGAAACGCACGTAGGGCATGGAGATCAGATTAAAAACAGTTTCCTTATAACATGAATGATTCAAAATTAGCAAGAAGGAAATCTCTAGTACCATATTTTTTAATGAAAATAAAACTTCTCCTCAACAATTATTTCACGATATCCAGATTATATTGTATTGTCAATTGACGTGTGTTGAAATCTGATAGGATCGAATGTCAGTGCTGACTACCACAAAACGAAAAATATAACTAGAAACAATGCGGGAATGAGTTCATTCCAGCACTGTTTTTAGAGCTGGAATGGTCTCATTACGATACTGAAATAGAGAAATATTGATCTGATCGAATTAAAGCACGGTATAGTTGAAAAATAGTCTAGTGATGGGACCTCTCGAATGAAAATAATCGAACCTTTCCATTATTGAAACATCTCAAGATGTCTCGAGATGTTCTGAAAATGCGAGTGAAATCATTCGAATGATTTTCTGTCGTCTATCATATGGCACCCAGATGAGATATCACCCGACTCGAGCAAGAATTGAATGAAATAAGATATACGAGATATTTCGTACCTACTCGTAATTCGTTCTGAATGTTTTGATATTTCGAATTTCTTTTGGCGGCACTTCTGACCCGACTGGTGGGCGAGATATGATATGAAAGGTTTCTTTAACAATCGATAGAATTTATGGCTGACATCTGGATGCTACTGAAATAGTACTGCTAGTGGATGATTTTATTATGTATTCCATTGCAAATTGAGGTATTCATTATTCTTATCTTATTCAGTAGCTGTTCGTTCAGGCTTTTCAGATATTTTCCATTTGTTATTAATTAAAAATTCGGACTCTGAGGTTCGTTCAACAATCGATATAGGGATTTAAATTATATTAGTATATAAGTGACATTTTATGCTTGTAGATAGCTTAGGTACATTTGTCCACTCACAATTGGTTTTATGCATCTATTGTATTGACTCAAATTTTATTTTCAAAAATTCAGGAACTAATTAATTGGAGGGATGAACAAGAAAATAGAAAATAAATTCAATCTGGAACATGTAATATATGATTAAAAATATGTTTCTGTGAAAAACAGAATGAAATAATGTAAAAAATATACTTTTTATATTATTTACGTTATTTCATTCTGTTTTTCACAGAAACATATTTTTAATCATCTATTACACGTTTCAGATTGAATTTATTCTCTATTTTCTATTTCATCCCTCCAATTAATTAGTTCCTGAATTTTTGAAAATAAAATTTGAGGAAATTTCAGTGAAATTACATTTCGCCATTCAGAAAAATTATTTGGTCTCAAACGATTAAGTTCGACTCCCCAAAGAAGATTTCGAGGTCAAATTTGATTCTGTCCGGCCGGCCGTTGCCACGATAACTTGAGAACGAAAAGAGCTAGCGACTTGAAATTTTCAGGGTGGGTGGCGCATCCCAATACGACGGACAAGTTCGTTAATGGGCATAATCGGCCAAGGGGTTTCCGAGTAATAATTTTGTTTTCAACCAATATAAATCCGATCGAATTGAAACTTGGTGAGTAGAATATGAACCTAAGCGCGTTCGTGAAATTTTGTCCGAAAATATTTTTGTTGTCACGATATCTTGAGAATGGAAAGAGATAGCGGCTTCAAGTTTTCAGGTTAGGATGTGCACCAGAACGCGACATTTCAGTTTATTTATGAGCATAATCGGCTGAACGGTTTTAGAGTTATAGCCATCTGAAATTTTCTGAAATTTGGTGGTTTTTTGTTCCTCATCAACTCGAAAAATACTGAACCGATTGAATTCAAACATGGTTATTAGTTGTAGAATGCCAACGCGAAAAACTTTGCAAAATTTGGTGAGGATAGCATTTGTAGAAAATTTTTAATAAATCATTGAAAAAAAAAAATTCTATATATCAGTAACTATTCGTTTGAAATTGCTGAAATTTTGCAAGCGTCTTCATAACCTAACTCTACTGCCAAGTTTCAAGTTTTAATACGATCGTTTTTGGGCATAATCGGTCTAACGGTTTCCGAGTTATACCAACCTGGAATATTATTTCCTCAATAACTCAAAAAATAAATATTCGATCGAATTGGTGCTTGGTAACTAGTAGTAGAAAATCAACATAAAGACGTGTTTAAAATTTTGTAAGAACCGTACCCCTAGAAAATTTGAAAAAAATGACGAAAAAAAAAATTTAAGAACCGTACCCCTAGAAAATTTAAAAAAAATCACGAAAAAAAAAATTGGTTCAAGCACTGACGTGAAGTCATAAGCTTTTGCGCGTATGTTCTATTGTCCATTCTTCTGTATTGGACACCCTTAATCGAATTTACCATGGTAAATTATGTTGTCCATTCTCCTGTATTGGACACTTAATTCGAATTTACCATGGTAAATTAATTCGAATTTACCATGGTAAATTCGAATTAAGAGTGTCCAATACAGGAGAATGGACAACATAATTAATGTAATGGTAAATTAATTCGAATTTACCATGGTAAATTCGAATTAAGAGTGTCCAATACAGGAGAATGGACAACATAATTTACCATGGTAAATTCGATTAAGGGTGTCCAATACAGAAGTATGGACAAGATAATGGCCGAAATATCGAAATATTTCAACGATCGAGATGTAGTGGTCCACTGGTTTTACACTCAAGCAACGAAGTTGTCAACAGTTTTCAATTTATGACGTGCCTGGAGAGAATTTAATGAATTAGATCGGCCGAAGTTAAATTTGATAAATCGATACGTCAGTATAATTTCATTCGTTAAATACCTATAGCTATAGTGAACATTGGTATATCGTGTCTATTATATGTAACTTATTTTACAGCCAAGTTCTAGATATAAACTTGATCGAATAATATATGTAACATGATGATATTTTTCTGAACTTAGAAATTCGGAAACAATGTACCATAGACAAGAGATATATGCAATGTACAAAGGTCTGTTATAACCATAGACATAAAATAACATGGACTGGTTGTGAGAAAGAGACCATTGAAAACAGCATTGAAAAAAGACAGAATAGTTAAAGGCAAACCACGGTATATGAATATTTTCTTATAATTTGGCGTTTGGCAAAACCACAGAATACAAAACATTGGTTTCCTTTATTCTCTGACCTTTCTTGTTACTGTATTGTTTGGTTTCGTGTATTGTGTATGTGTTTTGGTGATTTGTAGACAGAATATTTAAAGGCAAAACATTTTCATTTATATCCGACACTCGTTTCTGAATATTCTGATACTTATAAAAAAACATCATTTTTTTTATACCATTATTTGCCTTTAAGTATTCTATCCTTCATAACATCTCTCTCTCTAATGTATTCCGCAACGAACTGTGTGATAAAGTTACGTGAGGACCAGTCCATGTTATTCTATGTCTATGGTTATAACATTGTATATAGATATCTATAGATATAGATAGTTATCTATAGATATAGATAGTTATCTATATACAATGGTTATAACCATGGAGGTAGGAGGAAGTGGAGGGTGCATGTGCTATATTTCCCTTGTAACGAAAGTGTCACATAAAATCGGCCATATTGGTATGGGCAAATCGTTTGTTATAAACATGAAATTGTGAGTTTTCTATGGTTGGAATTCCGGATTCCTATAGAAAATTGGGACACACCAATATGGCGGAGTATGTGACAAGTTTCTATCTTTATGCCCCCTCCACTTCCTTCTACCTCCATGGTTATAACATAAGTTCAAGCTACGCAATTCGCATTCTGTATAACACCCTGTATAACAGTAACTTCTGTAATCTCATAAGAAAAAAGTAACGTAATTTTATGAAAATATCGACTTAATTCCGCCCATAACCCTTTTCACCAAGTTATTATTTCGATAGAATTGAAAAAAAATTGGTTCAAGCCCTGTGGACAGGAGCTATTGGGCGCATGTTCATCTTACTTGTGGCCCGTACTGACCAGTAAAGAAAAAAAGCAGTATCATGTTGAATACCTTAATATTATTCTGGAACACAAATTTTCCATTACAATAATCTTCATCTAGCTTCTATTTAGTATCAATTCCTGTAGAACGTGATCATAATAAGTGTTTTCCATATAATAAAATGTGTTTGAACTTGGTATGTAGGAAATCTGACATCAATTATTGGAATTAATTGATTTGACAAACAGCCGTCAAATGAGGTAAATAGATTTTTGTAGTGTTGTGAGTGTGGAAAATGTCTTAAATACTCCTCTGATAAATACTGAAAAATATCCGAAAATTATCATTACCTACATCTAAAAACAGTCGACATTTAGAGTTTTTTAGTATTTATCGACATTATCTAAAATGTCTGGATAAATATCATAAATTTCTTTTCTACTAAAGAATTGTTTGACAATTTTCATTTTTGTCCGATATTTATTCTTCTTTTCTACTTGGCTTAACGATCTGAGATGCCAATTATACAAAAATTTTTAAAGAAGTTCATTTTTTTCTACTTGGATCGAAGATTCTTAACGATCTGTGAACCAATTGGGAAATTATACAATGTTTTTTAACAAGTTTATTTTTATTATTTAACAGTCCAATTAAATCGATTTTTCTAATATTATTAATTCTTAATTCAGAACCTGGCTCCTGTCCTTTATCTCTGATACTCAATAAAATATCACGATAATAACTCATTCAATGATAAGTTATTTGTTATTTCCAATTGACCATGAAAAATTTCTTTAACATGTGACGTCTGACGATTGTCATTTTTTCCGCAATGTCCGTAAATACTTAAATACTCAAAATGCTCGACCTTGGGGGAAAGTTTCGGACATTTTTCCAGGATATTTGTCCCTTACTTATGGCGATTTCCATTGACCCGCTCGGAGCACTCGAAATCGATCTCATCTGTCATGCATCTGTCCAATTGAACCGAAAAATATCTGTCAAATATGACTCCGAGTGATCCGAGCGTGTCAATGGAAATCGCCATTAAATACTCGAGTATTTCACATCACTAGATTTTTGTGACGATTTTCTGTGACCATAGAACGTAAAAACACGCTGGAATGTGAATTTTAAGCAATATCTTCTGGAATTGAGATCGTATCGAACTGAAATTTTGCACACTCGTGTAGAATGCTTGATTTAACGTCGGTACAAATTTTTTTATTAAAAAATTTTCCAACTGCCCGATCCCAACAATACTTAGATAATATTATATCCATAAATTAAGCATTTCATTATTGCATTTCTTGAAATATGTACCTTTTCAAGTCGATCAACATCGTCCTTCTTTCGACGTCTAAGGCTTGTTTCACATGCATACGGTTCCATTCGGTTCGTTTCGTTTTCGGTTTCAATTCGGTCGCTGGTGACAAGTGTCAAACGGTGCTTCGGTTCAGATTCGGTACCGAATAGAAACCGTACAGCACCGAATACTCCCTTGTCACGAATAGGTTTCAATCAGGTTTGGATTCGTGTGTAGGGAATACAAATCAACCGGGGCGTTCACACAAACACGGTTTAGTTTCGGTTTTAACCATAAAGTAATAAATATTTACATATATTTTCTGTCTCGTTCTGTGGTTTTAATCTCATATTGAGCAGATGTCTTTCAATATTTCCTAAATTGTTCAGATATAGAAATATAAACATAAATACATATGTTTGGGATATTGTTGCTATCTCAGTATTCATGGGAAAATGATGGTTTACCAAATGTGGATCGACTGATTTCTGCTGTAAATCTAAACCAGTGCTGTGGGACAAAACTTCCGAAAAATATAAAGATAAATTGAAGACGCAGGAAGCAAAGATGTTTGTGTTCAAATTCTGAATGACTTTGATGAATCAGACGTCGCGAAAAAATTGGAATTGTGATTGCATGAGCTTGTGTTTCGGAAGATAACATAAAACCTAATATGAACCGTATATGTGTGAAAGGGCTTCATTCGTTTTCGGTTGAAACCGAAAACGAACCGAACCCAATGAAACCGTATGCATGTGAAACAAGCCTAACTATGACTTGATTCTTTATGTTTATGTCTTTGAATTTGTTTTCGGTGGAATTCAAAGAGTTCATAGAATAATCGATGAAAATACTGAGAGAGACCCAGGAAATTTGACACATTTTGTCTTATATCTCCAGAAATTGAAATCGTATAGAGCCAAAATTTTGCACAATGTTGCAAAATACTACAATTGACGTTAGTACAAGTTTTTGTTGCAATCTGATGAATAGTTCACGAAAAAAAAATTTTATTTTCGAAAAAATTAAAAGAAATATTTTTTTAAAAATTACCAACATTTCGATCATAACAGAATTTTGCCAAAAGTTGCGCGTTTATATCCTCGAACTGACTACCAAGTTTCGATTCAACATCTTCTTTAGTTCCTGAAATATCAGGGAAATAACCTCAAAATTTTAAATGTCTATAACTCCTAAACCGTCCGGCCGATTTTGCCCGTTAACGAACTTAACCGTCGCATTTTGATCAGAAACCTACCCTGAAAGTTTGAAGTCGATAGGACCTTCGGTGCTCCTGTTATCGTGCCTACGGCCGGAAGTACGGCCGGCCGGACGGCACCCAAAAATCTGACACCGGATTCGTGATCAGGGGGTCCGAATTAGTCTATTAGCCAATTTTCAGCTCGAAATTCGAAAATTACAGACATTTGGACGAAATGATAGGACGATGTTCCCCTAGAACATGCGCCCAAAAAATGGAAAAGATCAATAATTTCGGCTACGGAAATCGATCCTGGTACCTACCACTATAGAATTTCTATAGTGCTTCTGTGACCTAGTGGTAGGGATTCGTCTTCTTGGCAAGTAGGTACCAGGATCGATTTCCGTAGCCGAAATTATTGATCTTTTCCATTTTTTTTTCAATTCTATCGAAATAATAACTTGGTGAAAAGGGTTATGGGCGGAATTAAGTCGATATTTTCATAAAATTACGTTACTTTTTTCTTATGAGATTACAGAAGTTACTGTTATACAGGGTGTTTTTGATAAAATGTAAATTCATAGGTCCTCATCCTCATGCACATTACCCGTACAATGCGAGTAATGCAACTGATTTGTATCATAGGAATAATTCTCGGAATTAATTATTGAAAATAAACCACTGATATACGGGTGTTTTTTATCTCAAGGCACGGTTGTACGATTGAACTAATTTGTCCCTTACGCCACCACAAACAAAGCACTGTTTATTTTCGACCATAAAGTAAATGTATATGTATTTAAATGAGTCCTTGCGCCAATACAAACACAGCACTTTTCATTTTCGACCCAACAGTGAATTTATTTGAGACGAAACTAATCGTTTGAGACCGTTCTCGACCAAAAAGAGGACCAGTCTTTTTAGCACGTTTGTGTTTACAGTCGGATCTATATTCTTGGAAATATATTTTTTTTCCTGGAGCTAATCATATTTGGGCGAGTTCAGTACCTGGATGGGTGACCGCTCTGGCTATAATTTTGAACAACGCGCCAAAGCTCCCGGCACAGTTCTTTTCCAACTTGTTATCAGCTCTTAATTCTCAATTTAAACACTATTGCTTCACATTTTGATATTGATTTCACTTTCTTTCAGCGATTTGTTTGATAAAACTTTTCTAATCGATTTTTTTCCCAGAAACTCTGAGAAAATGGCCAGTGAACATAGCAACAGACAGAGTTGTCAACAAACCTTATACAATAAATCCAGAAGAGCCAGGAGAAAAAATCGTACATTTAGAAGTTAATGACGTTGTCATGATACCAATTGTAGCTATCCATCTTGATCCAAAGTATTACAGTAATCCAGAAAAGTTTGACCCTGAACGGTTTTCACCAGAAAATAGAAAAAATATTGACCCCTACACCTATATACCTTTTGGGGTGGGGTCAAGAAACTGCATAGCATCAAGATTTGCTCTTTTAGAAATGAAGGCAGTATTCTTCTATATTTTGAGTCATTTTGAAATCGTTCCAGTCGAAAAAACAAGCATCCCAATAAGGCTGAGCAAGACCAATATGTCATTGGACTCTGAAAATGGTTACCACTTGGGATTAAAAAGAAGACGAAACGAATGACATCAAAGTTTTTATTTTTCTTCATGTGTTTGACATCGATTATTCAGTTACCTTCAAATAATAGAACTCATAAAAA
This sequence comes from Halyzia sedecimguttata, assembly GCA_937662695.2. Taxonomy (NCBI): domain Eukaryota; kingdom Metazoa; phylum Arthropoda; class Insecta; order Coleoptera; family Coccinellidae; genus Halyzia; species Halyzia sedecimguttata. Next base: position 24,181,805 of record OW569416.2, read on the forward strand.
ATTAGGTATTCAATATAAGTTATCATAAAACATTTAAATAATTTTAGATCATATTTGTTATGATATTAATACTTTTAAAACTGAAGGAGTCATTTTTACAATATTTGATAATAAATAATACTTGCTAAATATCTGGATTTCTTTCTTTCCAACAAAGTTTATTATATTGTTCAAAAGGTACTATTGATTTTCTAGAAACTTATAAGGTTCACTTCTTCTCTTTGATGCATTGGTCGCCTCTGATGTCTCCACATATTATAATCCGTCACAATTTTCCTTCCATAAGAGTTATGCAGTTCTTTAAAAGATATTCTAATTCGGGATGTACTAGGTTGATCACTATCACTGAAATTATTCGATTCTTGATTTCCTATAATAAATATAAGAATTGGAAATTAGAGCATCACACCATAAACAAACTTACAACTAAGAAAAGAAGTCTATTCACAGATATCAATTTATTACGATAAATGTAAATGTTCAATGAATCTCTTAACTAATTCTGTCATTCCCAAAAAAATGGAAAATCTTCAGTGATCCTAGTTTTTGAAAACAGACAGAAAATATCAGTAAACAATGGGTTTTTTCAATATCTTGAACCACGCGGCCATTCAAGTATTACATAAGCAAGAAGGGGGATCTTTGCTTTGCTTATTTTTGATGGTATGTTGTATGGAGAGGGGTCTGGATAGTGATTACGTCAGCAATATTCAATTACAGTCGGGTCCAGTTATAACGAGCTCAGCGGTTCCAGAACAAATGCTCGTTATAAGCGAACGAGTTGAACTTATTTGCATTGTGGCTGTCTATACCTACAGAATTTGCTCGTTAAAACCAAACTCTCGTTATAAGTGGTACTCGTTAAAAACGGACCCGACTGTATTTAGTTTTTCAGATTTCAAGACTTGATAACTGCTGCTCATGAATCAATAAAGAAACCAGAAGAGCTTAGCAAATACATGTACCAAAGTTTTGCTGACGGGGGGGATTAATAATTGCAAAAATTCTGCCTAAGTAATACATTATTATTATTATTATTATTATTATAGTAACAACAGTAAGCGGCGAACCGATGAGACTGTTATCTGTTACGCATGTTGTCCTTAAATTTTAGCACTTTTTGCCTATTATATCACAGTACATATCACAGTTGATCTTGTAAATACTATAAATCACTTTGGTATAAATATATGTATACATCCGAGCGGTATATCAAAAATTAGGTCCCTGAAGAGTTTCCGGCTTCATCACAGAATCCAGTCTTTGGCCTCCGTTATGTATAATGGACAAGTACCCTGCCCCATTCTTTCATTTCCCTGTCTAATCTATTTTTGAACTTATTAACATTATCACAGTCTATTGTTTCCTGGCTTAGCTGGTTCCATGCGTACACTATTCTGTTGGTGATAAAGTTTCTACGTAGCAGTTTGTTACATCGTTCCTTGCTGAGTTTCTTATTGTGGCCTCTCAGGTTGTGCATTTCATTTGGGTGAAGGATGGTAAGGTTACACCTGTAATATCCGCTGGTGATCTTATAGCACTCAATGAGATCGCCACGAACTCTGCGCTCATGGAGCGTTGTCAAGCTCAGGGCTCTCAAGCGATCGACATAAGTCAGATTCCGCAGCTCAAATGGAACCCTGGTCATCCTTCTCTGAACTCTTTCGAGAAGCTCTATGTCCTTGACGTAGTAAGGACTCCAGACACAGTGAGCGTACTCCAACTTTGGGCGCACAAAACTTTTGTACAGCTTAAGAAACATCTCCTTGGACAGATCTCTGAAGGACCTTTGAATGAGGTATATAAGACTGTTGGCTTTTTTTGCTATTTGAGTTGTGTGAAGTTCCCATTTCAAATCCTCACTGATGGTCACACCCAAGTCTATTTGGCTCTTTACTTTAGCAACCTCACTGTTGTTGAGCAGGTATGATGACTTTGGGTTACATCCGCCCAAGTGGAGCACAGAGCATTTTCCATCATTCAGAGGCATACCCCATCTCCGCGTCCAAGACGTTATTGTCGCTAGATCCTCCTGCAATTCATTGTGTAGTAAGGCCTTACTATATATGTTTGTATCGTCAGCAAATGAAGAGACGTTAGTCTTCAAGCCAATATATAAGTCACTGAGGTATATGATGAAAAGCAAGGGGCCCAACACAGAACCCTGCGGAACACCACTACAGACACTGACCTCCGATGAGAGAGACGCACCCACCCGAACTCGGAACGAGCGATCCTTAAGAAAGTTGCTTATAAGATTTAGTAATTCACCTCTTATGCCATAATGTTCAAGCTTGTAAACCAGACTTCTAATTGGAATTTTATCAAAAGCTTTTTCGAAATCCAAGTAGACAACATCAATGGGCTGACCAACATCGTCAGCGAGCGTCCACTGATCCAGCTTATGCAACAGGTTTGTTATGGTAGACCTTCCTGGCAAGAAGCCATGTTGGTTTTGAGGTATCACATTGTGGTCCAAGACAAAGCCTGTTAACTCCACCACCAGGATCTTTTCCATACACTTACACAAAGTGCTGGTTAAGCTGATTGCCCTGTAATTTTCAGCTAGTTGTTTGTTTCCCTTTTTAAAAATTGGTATAACTATGGCCTTTCTCCATTCTTCTGGAAAGTTTCCTGTTTTCGCAATATCATTCATTACAACTGAAAGTGGACCGGCCAATGAAACAACACACTTCCTAAGGAAAATTGATGGAATCTGATCAGGCCCTGGACCGGAATCCTGCTTAAGGGATTTTATGGCTCTTTCAACTTTTTCGGGAGTGAAAACCACATGTTTCATCTCATGCTCCAAACGACTGCAGATAGGTAGGGTTGGAATGTTTGTCCCCCCATCATCCCTTACAAAAACACTCTGGAATTGTCGGGCAAAGCATTGAGCTGTCTCTTCTTCAGTTTCGACTTGCTTTCCAGTGTTCTTGTCCAGTAAGGTAAAGTTTGTTAGTTTAGAGCTCAGACTACGTTGTATATAAGCATAAAAGTGCTTTTCAGAACCCGTCAAGAGGTTGTGTTCATATTCTCTCCTGGCTTCATCGATGAGTGACTTGGTGTTATTGTTCTGAGTCCGATATAGTGAATGGCTTTCGGCTGTGCGGTTATTTCTATAATTATGCCATAGTTTCCTCTTTTTGTCAACTTCTTTAAATAGTCCTTTGTTTATCCATGGCTTCCGTGAGTTTTCCCGTTGTGGTTTTAATGGTATGTATTTGCTAATGGCATTAGATATTAGACTTGAAAGCTTTTTATAGTTATCATTGGCTTGTTCCTCCAACAGGAAATCATTTATAAGATTGTAGTCTGCTCTCCAAAAATTTCGTTTGTAAACTTTATGAGATGGTTTTGCTTGCATTTGAAATTGTGATTTGGCTGTAATGACAAGATGGTCACTTCGACCCAGTGGCGCATGCCCCTCTATATCGAAAACCATGCGCTCCTCACTGACAAGTAGAAGATCAAGTAATGACTCCTCATTATTCCTTACTCTTGTTGGAAAAGTAATAACTTGCCTGCCTCTATGTGTCTTGTAACCCTCCAGAAAATCTAAACTACACTGGTTGCTGGGGTAAACGCTCAGGGTGCTCCAATCAATCTCTGGGTAATTGAAGTCTCCAAAAATATATGATGGTTCCGTTAATGACATTGCCCTCTCGAGAACCCGGACAAGATCCTGGTTGGCCTCCAAAGTAGTGCTACGCCCTGGCCTGTATACACAACCAATCAAACACTTGACCCTGTTCACCACTACATCAATCCAAAGCGATTCCACAGGGCCTGTTGTACTAAATTGTTGACTAAGAGCTGCACAGACCCTATGCCCAGCCACAATGTTTTTGACAAAAATACACAATCCACCACCAAGCGTTTCTCGATCCTTTCTAAACAGCATGTATCCAGGGAGGTTTATGGCACTGTCAGGAATTTTCTTATTTAGCCATGTTTCTGTTATCAATATTATGGTAGGATCTGTGTCGCTAACAGAGATCTTCAATTCATCCAATTTATTGTACATTGAGTTTAGGTTGCTGTACCAAAAGGAGACTTCAACAAGAGATGGCGGAACTAGTTTTTTGAATCAGTAGGAATTGGTTTCTTAACTATTTTCGGTACGTTGTTAACATATTTCACTGTAATATTCACCTCCCCTTTGGATTTACGATCTTTAAGTTCTTCGAGTACGCACTTTAAATAGGCTCTCTGCATGGGAGTTTGATCAGCCTTAATGTAGATACCTTCATCATTTGGCAGGCTATTTTTAACATGTAAGATTTGTCTGACCTCCACGGGTGAAGAGAATACAACTCTAAGTGGTCTCACCTTGAGTATGTCGAGCTTTCCAATGCGATTTACTTTTATATTCGGTTCTTGGTTGTTTGTTTGGAGACTTTTTATTATGGTTATAGCTTTTTTCAAATCGTGATCTACCTCATTGTTTGGCAATTCTTTTAAACCGAATATTAATATGTTGGCTGATCGCTTTTCCCGTTCTTTCATTTCCAAAATAGTGGGCATGCACCTTCTCTATGCACTTTTTGGCATATGACTTCATGAAGGGAAGGCTGTAATATTGTTCTAAACATTTGTTCACTATATATTCTGAAAAACCTATTTATTGGTCAATATTGTATACATGTAAATTCAAAAGCTTCCCAGCCATGACGTCAATGTCTATTTATACTAGGATTGGTTGAAGTTTGAAAAACCTGAAGTGAAGACTGATTATAATATATTATTTATAATTGTGAGCACTTCTTTCAGCCTTTTTTTGGCGCTCTAGTTCCTCGGAACTGAGTGCTTATCAATTTGCCCAAATGTCTGTAATTTTCGAATTTTTCGATGAAAATGGTCTTAAACGATTTGGTTCGACTCACTGATCAAGAAATTTTCAGAGTAGGTTCGGGGGATAAATATCTCGGCTAAGTTCGTTATTGGGCAAAATCTGACAGATGGTTTCGGAGTAACAAAAAAAAAATTTTTTTTTTACAGAACAAATTCCAAATTAAATTTTTTTCAATAAGCAGTTTTACCATAAGAATCCATTCATATCATATTAAACTCTAACAAGCTAATACTTTCGGAGATATGATTTTTCAAAATTTTAATGATAGAATTATTCTGTGGCTATTCTATGAATTGATATAATGTCAACTTTGACGTTGTCTCATTGTCATTCATTCCAGTAATGGTATCAATATGAGAATCATAATATGAGGAGCAACTTATCAAAACGCATTAAGTCCAAAAACCATTTTATTGGGAATCAACGAAAAACGATTTTTTCTTCCTCCCTGGCTTATAATTTGAATATGTCGAGTTTGTTTGATAGAAATTTACATCTAAAGGTAATAACTAATCTCATTTAAATCAATATTGATCAGATATACACAGAAAATGTAAAAAACGTTTGGACTTAATGCGTTTTGATTCATCTCATTGTATATAATGCGTTTTGATGTAGTTGAAATTGAAAATAATGCTGTTTGTTGCGATTTTTTATACATTTAGAGAAAACAGTCTGCACAGTAAGTGTTGGCCTGTAACCTAATTAACATGAGCAAATCGATAAAACATGTTTTTGGTTATATTTTATTTCTTTTAGAAATGTAAACGTAAACATAATTCATTGCGATGCGGCTTACATACTTTGGATTTGAATTACAGAGGGACATAATGCCATTTGGAAGATTTTGTTTACATAGGGCTATAGAGCAAAAGAAAACATTTCTGAATCCGCTTCAAACTCAATTTCGCCCAAATTGGACATAATGCGTTTTGAAAAGTTACTCCTCATATAATATCATACTTTTTGTTGGTTGATATTTTCATACCGATGGTCAATCCATATGATGATGGGAATGGTAATGGTAAGTTAATAACATTGTCGTTCATTCCAGCAATCGTATAAATATGAGAATTATAATATAATATCATACTTTTTGTTGGTTGATATTTTCATGCCGATGGTCAATCCATATGATGATCGGAATGGTAAGTTAATAATATTGAGTTCAGAATATCTCCACTAAAAACAAAACTGGAATATTCGTGTATTGGAGTAGATTTGAGGAAAGATATATATTATCGTTCATCATAGAATTGAGGAATGAATATCTCGGATGAGTTCGTTGTTGGGTAGAATTCGTCTATTGGTTTTGGATTGATAATTTTTGGCACTCTTGTTGAATTTGAATTCTTCTATGATGTTTGAAACCAATTTCTGCTAAGATGAAGTTCTAAATTTCAATAATGAATCATACTTCTATGTTTTCACATAATGCTATAATTATTCTATCTAAGCTTTATTATATGATCTGTGTTCGTACTCGTACTTTTCATCCTGTTCTATAAGAGAGAGTCAAATTCATTTCAGCTATTTTAATTTGGTTTCTGCCATGGTGCAGTTCTCATTCTCAGATTGCTCATTTAATCTTGATAAATAAACTATTATTTGAATTGAATTTCCTTTATGATGCAGTTCTATCATAAGAATACATTGATATAATTCCCAACTCTGAGAAACCAATACTTTCGGAGATATAATTTGTCTGTTTGAACTAGAGCGCCAGAAAGCTCCTGTCCACAGGGCTTGAACCCATTTTTCTTATTAACTTTTATAATCTCCGAGATGTCGGATCAGTTTTTTGGCGCTCTAGTTCCTCGGAACTGAGTGCTTATTAATTTGCCCAAATGTCTGTAATTTTCGAATTTTTCGATGAAAATGGTCTTAAACGATTTGCTTCGGCTCACTGATCAAGAATCCGTGGTCGAAATTTATTCTGTCCGGCCGGCCGTCCGGCCAGCCGTAGGCACGATAACTCTCGAACGGAATGATCTAGAGAGTTGAAGTTTTCAGAGTAGGTTTGGGAGATAAATATCTCGGCTAAGTTCGTTACTGGGCAAAATCGGACAGATGGTTTCGGAGTAACAGAAAAAAAATTTTTTTTTACGTAACAAATTCCAAATTAAATTTTTTTCAATAAGAAGTTTTACCATAAGAATCCGATGATATCATTTTTAACTCTAACAAACTAACACTTTCGCCGGAGATATGATTTTTCAAAATTTCAATAATAAATCGTATTTATACGTTTTCACAGAATAATATAATTATTCTATGTATGAATTGTCATAATGTCAACTTATTTTCCTGAGACATGACAGTTTTCTGGCCTGAAAGTTGACGAAAAGCGAATATAAGGGTAAAAAACAGTCAAATAAACCCCCATGTGGCGATCTTATGTCGAAAAGTGAAAATTAAGAATATATATCCCAGGTAAGTACCGACGTTTTATTCCAATACCGGAGATCGATGAGATCGTTCGAGGAGCCCGATAGCCGGTCGGTCTGTGTCGTCGGGTTTCGGAACGAGAGAAGGCGGGCTGAAATCCCGTAAAGGGAATTACACTTTTTGGCGCTCTAGTTCCTCGGATCTGAGTGCATATGAATTTTTATTTAAGATGCAGTTTCACCATTAAATTCCATCGATATCATTTTCAACTCCAACAAGCTAATACTTTCGGAGATATAATTTTTCTAAATTTCAATAATGAATCGTACTTACTTCTTAGTTTTCACAGAATGCTATAATTATTCTATCTAAGCTTTATTATATGATCGGTGTTCATACTCGTATATTTCATCCTGTTCTATAAGAAAGTTTATGGTCTAAGATGGCGGACGAGAAAGACGTCAATGAAAGTGGCTCCGTAGAAAATATTAATTTAATTGATATAAAGTGCGCTCACTGCAAAAAGAAAGTGGTGGACTTTGTGAAATGTACAAGATGCTGTGGATGCTTCCATCCAAAGTGCATGGAACAATCGAGAAGCTTAAAGTCAACGAATTGTAAGCATGAGCTGAAAAATCCTGATAAAACTTCGATCGAACTTCTAGAAGTACAAAATCAAAATAAGATTTTGAGTGTCGAAAACCTCTACCTTAAAGAATTGCTTAAGGAAGTACAGGAGAAAAATCGAGTTTTGATGGAAAACAATCTTTTATTGAGGGAAAAAATTGCCGCAGATGAAATGCATGGAAAAAAAACAATGAAAGACGTAGATAAGCCGACTAAAAAAAGGTAAATAATGAGAGAGAAAGTGGAAGCCAACCTGACACTTTGAACCGACAATCAACATCAACCTACGCCGGTGCATTGGAACTACCAAAACATAAACACAGCCAACATAACCCCCAAACGCAGATTTCCCATGGTGACGTCTTTACTCCGAAACCAAACAGGGACAATACGCCGGTAATCCAGGAGATCGAAGGGGATAACTATGAATGGAAGACTGTTAAATATGGTAAAGAAAGAAGGAGAAGAAGTGGGCTAATTTGTACTGGTTCAAGGAAAACTGATGCAATCATCAAAGGGGCACCGAGGAAACGATGGATTTACGTTGGTCGAGTTGAGGGACGAGAAACCTCCGAAAATGACATCACAGATTACCTCAAAGATATTGAGGGACATGAGAACATTGAAGTCAAGAAATTAAAGTCCCAAGGTAGGAATTCTTCCTTCAGTGTGGGAGTTCCGACTGACAAGCTGTTTACAACTGTATGCAACCCAGAAATGTGGCCTGAAGGAATTATAATCAGAGAGTTTTCATTTTGAAACTTTTTTCGTCAACAAAGAGCTAGCGAATGATGAACTTATAACAAGCAACACAACAAAAGATAAAAGTGGAAATCTACAGGATATATCAAGTAAAAAAACATCTAAAATACAGAGCGAATATGATCCCTCAAAAGTTCAAAAAATAACAATTATTCACCAAAATGTCCAATCAATTGGCAATTGTGTAAATAGATTGGAACAATTCCTGACGGACTTTCCAGATTGTTTGTTTCTCTGCGTAACTGAACACTGGAAGACTGAATCCCAGTTAAATAACTATGGTGTGCTGAATTTTTATCTTGCTGAGGCAGTATGCCGAGAAACTGAAAACCAGCATGGGGGAAGTGCAATATTTGCAAGAAATGGTATTCCTTTCAAGAAACTACCCCAGATAACAGCAATGTCAAAGATAGCCATATGTGAGTGCAGTGTGTGTGAGTTTGATGTTGGGGGTCTGAAGCTGACAATCCTGTGTGTGTACACTCCTGGAGGTGTTGTCGGCGCTTTTTTGGAGTGTCTGGGAAGAATTCTGGCAAAGCTCACTTCCTGTGTGGGAAGCATTTTTCTGGTCGGGGACTTCAACATACGAATGCATGAAACTGACAAAAACACTGAAAAAGAAGCCTTATTTTCTCTTCTTGCTTCCTACAATCTGGTTCCACTCGTAAAGGACTACACCAGGGTTACAAAGACATCAAAATCTCTGATTGATAACATCTTCACCAACCACAATATAGAATATGAAGTCCAAGTACATCACAATTTGATTTCAGATCATACTGCCCAAAGTGTAAGTTTCCCTTCTCAAGACACTAACCAGTTCATTTTCAGAAGAATTTTCAATAACTCAAATAGAGATGATTTTCGGACTAGACTAAGACTGGAGGATTGGACAAGGATGTATGAGGCGAGCAGTACCAATGAAGTATGGGATCATTTTTATAACACCTTCTTATACCACTTCAACATCAGTTTCCCTACCAAAAGAATTAAATTAAGGAAGAAACCACAAAATCAACCAGTATCTGACAAAGATGTAGAAGAGTGTAAGCGACGTTTGGATGTATTGTATGTGATAAGCTCAATTGATACTTCCGTTGAAAAACAGTATAAGGAAGCAAAGAAGATCTATGAAGATACCCTGGCAAAGAAGAAGGCGGAGCATTTTCAACAAAGAATTGAGAGCTCGGACAACAAATCCAAAACTGTATGGTCTATAATCAATAACATCAAAACAGGATCAGATCCGCCAAGGGACATACAGATTCATGGAGATGGTAAGACAGTTGCTAACCAATTTAATGATTATTTTTTGAACTGTACAACAGATCTCGTACCCAAAACATCCAAGGGGAACATGAATTTGGAGCAGATGGACAGATGTATTTTTTCCAAACCAATCTCGGAACTTGAAATTATGAATGTGATGAAGAACTTAAATAATAAACATAGTAGCGGGGATGATGAAATTCCAACATCACTTATTAAAGCCTGTATACACGAAATAACAACTCCTTTAACATACGACATCAGCTCATCCTTCAAAATGGGTGTATTCCTGGACAGCCTGAAACTTGCGACTGTGAAGCCTGTGCACAAAAAGGGAAGTGTAACAGAGTTTGGGAATTATCGTCCGATAAGTCTTCTACCCAGTTTTTCCAAGGTTTTCGAGAGATGCATGAGTGATAGGCTGATGGAATATTTTCGGACTAACGAACTGTTCAATAAAGGTCAACATGCCTACCTGAAGGGAAAAGGGACTCACACTGCTTTGTACGAGTTCACTGAAGCCATTTTACATGCCATGGAAAGGAAGGATTTAGCGATGGGCTTATTCGTGGACCTGTCGAAAGCGAATGACTGCGTTAATCACGAACGACTACTAAACAAATTGAAAATGTATGGAATAGGTGGTAACATCTACTCTTGGCTGCAATCATACCTATCAGGAAGATTACAACAAACAGTAATCACAAAAAATGGACTTTCAGTTAAATCAGAGAAGAAGGCAATTAGAATAGGTATTCCACAGGGTAGCATAGTTGGTAATGTCCTATTTATTATATATGTAAATGATGCACCAAAATCTGTTCCAGTGCAAAACATTTTTCAAATTGATTATGCTGATGATAAGAACATCTTGATCACGGCAAATAATTTACGAACTTTACTTGAAGATTTACAGAGAAGTTTTAAAGCAATATCACACTGGGTCACCAATGAATGTCTAATCCTCAATGAAAATAAAACAAATTGTGTAATGTTCCACACCAACAGAAGCAACATAAATTGCCCAGACACAGTCAGTTTAAATGAATCGAATATTAGTGTAAACTCTGAGGTGAAACTTTTAGGATTAACGGTAGATGAAGTATTGTCCTGGGAATGCCATGTAGACAAGTTGAACAGCAAATTGAACTCTGTATGTTACACTTTGAGGGTCATGTCCAAATATCTTGATGAGAGTGGCCTTAGAGTGATCTATTTTGCAAATTTCGAGTCTGTAGTAAGATATGCTCTGCCTTTTTATGGTGGTGCTAGAACGATAGAAAGAATATTTTTAAGTCAAAAAAGAGCGATAAGAATAATGAAGAAACTCGGCTTTAGAACATCTTGCAGAGGCATTTTCAAACAAACTAACATCTTGACAATTACAGCACTCTATATTGAGGAATGTGTGATGTTCCTTTCGAAAAATAGAGATTACTTCAGAGATAGTTTACCAACTCACACATATAATAGCAGAAATTTCTATTATGTGTATCCTGTCCATAGGCTAAGTGTTACCGAGAGAGGAACTAAATATTCCGCCATGAAACTTTTCAATCACCTGCCGTTAAGAATAAGATCCATTAATAACCACAGGAAGTTCAAAAGTGAATTGCACAAATATCTGCTGGAACTTGAACCATATACTGTGGAGGAGTTTTTCAGTTCATGATCATGATACTTGGTGTTTTTTGACGAATATTTCATCCTGACTACATATATTATGTTATGTATGTAAGATTTTTGAAATAAAGATTATTATTATTATTATTACTATTAAAGACTCAAATTCATTTCAGCTATTTTAATTTGATTTCTTCCATGGTGCAGTTCTCATTCTCAGATTGCTCATTTAATCTTGATAAATAAACTGTTATTTGAATTGAATTTCCTTCATGATGCAGTTCTATTATAAGAATACATTGATTTAATTCCCAACTCTGAGAAACCAATACTTTCGGAGATATAATTTGTCTGTTTGAACTAGAGCGCCAGAAAGCTCCTGTCCACAGGGCTTGAACCCATTTTTGTTTCTAATTGTCATAAATAAATGAAAAAAAATACCTGCTGTGGTAGATGGCACACTGATTTGTAGTGCATTTTCTGTCCTGTCAAATGGATTATGTCGATGTCTAGGGGGTGGTTTTGGAGATTCACTATGCTGAGGTGGGCTCAATGGAGTTTCTAGAGAAATATAAAAAGTACTGAGACGAGTAGAGTACATCCTAACTTAATAGTCAACAAAAATTTTTCAACTCAAAAGCATAATATACAGATGACTGATTTACTGTTGGCATAATGATGAGATAACATCATTATCATTATATTGATATTTCATAATAATTCAAGTTACTTTATCTCTTACGTTACAATGAATAAAAATCCAATTTGTAACCTTCAATATCATCCAGTTGCCTTTGCAATTCTGCTACCATTAGTTTCATATAATCATAACTGGAACAAGCTAATGCCTTCATCCATCGTTCCATTGATTCCTGTGAATCAGTCCCCAAAATATAGCAACGATTATTTGGTCCATGAAAGTCGATTTTGAAACAGAACTGCTCTTCATCATCAACCAATTCTGAAAACAACTACAGTTAACTTCACTTAAACCCTTGTACATATGATGGTTAAATAACGATAAATACCTAATGTACAGCCCTCTAAAACTATCACACCTATAGGTTCCTTATCACCTTTTTTCTCGAAATAAAACAGCAAATTTCCCTTCAGTACAAAATACCTTTTCTGGAATGATTTATTAACGTCGCTTTTTTTACACAAATACCCTTCTTTGTCTATGGGAGTTGCAGAAACAGCATAAGCACAAAGGTTCTTTTCGTTAATTTTCATGTTAAACGAATTATTTATCTTTAAAAACTTTAAATAAATAGAAACCAAATTTTTTTGCAGCATGTAGTCTAATAAATTTTGGGTCTACTCAATATACTCCCTACTCTACTTAGTCTACTAGTATCACCTCAGAACAAGCGCAGGAACAAGAGGCCAGTAATAATATATTAATATTTATCTATTACCACCAATGATCTAATAATAACACAGATTACTGTTAATCTGCAATAATAATAATGAAGGGTTTATGCAGAGAGTGTGTCAATCCTGTATGGTTCACGTTCACGGTGCTAGCAGCATGAATCAATTTCCACAAATTTTCGTGGTAGTTCAAAAGTATAATAACCGAGGTTATGTTTTGTAAAGAAGTTGGCAAAACAAACTTTTTATTTTTAAGTTTGTGCCTATCAAAAAATATTAAATAAAATATCTATTGGTTGAGGTTCCACAAATTTAATTCTCTGATAGTATTGTTTGTTCTCAAAAATGAGTGCTCCTCCTCAAGCATTAGTCAACAGAAATAAAAAGCACTTTCTGGGTGTTCCAGCACCTCTAGGATATGTAGCCGGTGTTGGTAGAGGGTAAGATCTGACATATTGATATTTTCGCATAAAACTTATTTTAATGCAATTTCAGTGCTACAGGTTTCACTACCCGATCTGATATTGGTCCTGCACGAGATGCTAATGATGTATCGTAAGTAGTTATAGAGCATTTAGTTTGCACATTTTAATTCTGACTTATTGTAGCGATGATAGGCATGCCCCACCTGCTGCTAAAAGAACTAAAAAGAAGGATGAGGAAGAGGAAAAAGAAGTAAGTTCTCCAAACTGACCTTATAGTTTTGAAGATATTTAAAATATTTCCTTTAGGAGGAAGAAGACTTGAATGATTCAAATTATGATGATTTCAATGGCTACGGTGGCTCTTTATTCTCTAAAGATCCTTACGACAAGGATGATGCTGAGGCAGATGCCATTTATGAGGCTATTGATAAGAGGATGGATGAGAAACGAAAGGAATACAGAGAAAAAAGATTGAGAGAAGAGTTAGAACGATATCGTCAGGAAAGGTTAGTTACATTGTAACATTTCATTCATTCATTCATTCAAATTCTCATTCTCCACAACGAGCATCGGCAGACCCCCGACACACTACCGTTGTGGAGACTTAGGCTCAGCAGTTATGCTATGTGCCCAAAATCCAGTAGACAATATTTGCATGTGTGAAGTCTCAAGTAATCCTTGGTGTCCCTGGGACCTGCGGGTGTCTCGGGTGAACCGATCACCAAGGATTGGCACGTGCACACAACACTGACTCTATTTTATCCGGGCAATCCTTTAAAAATAGAACACAAATAACGTTTCACTAATATATTTTGAGAGTCTTGCGTCTTCCTTATTAACTATTTTAAAACTTATAGTAGAATTTGAGTTCCAAACCAGGACGCGGGGAACTGTACCCATCCCGCTGTGACTACCATTTTGGAACTCATTTCAAAGAAATTTTATTTATACCTAACCCTCAAACAGCAACATCTGCTGGTCTCACAGCCTAAATTTATACAATAGTTTTCAAACAACAATACCCTTCAAATATAATCCATCTCAAACTATACCAAAGTAGTAGTAGCCAAAATAAACGACTGGGTGACTACTTTTGATGGTTCTAGAACTGTCCCTACTTTGGGCTAGATTAATACTCAGTTTGTTGTAACAGCCATTCATGGTAAAGTTCACAGCGAGGGGTCTCCCACTGGGGAAATTTAGTGTACACTTACAAGGAAATGAGGGGGAAATTAGAGGAAATGAGGGGCAATGAGAGGCAATGAGGGGCAATGAGAGGCAATGCGGGGCAATGAGAGGAAATGAGGGGCAATGTGAGGAAATTAGTAGGAAATGAGAGGAAATTACTAGGTAATGAGGGGTAATTTCGGTTTAATTCACCTATTTCTTCATTACGCAAACCCCATAATATAAGAATAAGGGTAATACACGGAAATAACGAGAGATGTTGTTCAAATATAAGTAACGTGAATGCGGTTCGAATACCTCTACGCATGCGTCACGCGGCGATTCGAAGATATAACCTAAAAACTTTCATCGTAAAGGCGCTCGTTTTGTTTGTGCATAATAACTTCGCATATATTTATAAGATATACTTATTGTTAACGAGTTTAGTGCAATATAAAAATGCGAGGGTAAGTAGAATTTTGCCGTCTCGTTTGCTAGTATTTACTGAAAAGATTGAAAACCTTCTAATACATTAAGATAAATGATCGGATGATCGGACATTGATGCTAGAAATCTAAACTTGGAGACTGATGACAATGTAGAAAATAAAAACCACGAAAATATAAACTGAGATATAAATACATGCTGTGATGAAAATGCTCTGAATTTTTTGAAACTGGATATAGAATTGGAAGAAAATCAAAATAAAATTGAAAAAGAAATAGATCTGAAAGATTTTTCTTCCTCAAAAGTGAACCTATCTGAAGATAGCTCATATTTGAAAGTTGAACTCCCAGATAACAGCATTAAACTTTTGAAAAAATCTTCATATATCTGGTTGTTAGATGGAGGTGAAGGAAAAATAAGTACTGATCGAATAAGAATATTTCATGTCAAACGCAATGGGGGACTCTGAAGAAACCAATTAGAAATAAAATTCCAAGGACAAATTCATCACCTCCAAATTTATAAAATTCCCGAAAATATACCGGTGAAAGTTCAAACGGATCTTCTGAGGAAGAAGAAGAGCTACTACTGGACGATTCTGATGAGACGGAAAACATCACCGAAAATGATGATGAAATTGAGAACACAATTGGAACACTACTATCCAATTTCCTATGAGGATACATGGTACCTACGTTGGACGAGTGATATCGCTAATGGAAGATTTCAATTATTCGGTTAAATTCCTAAAACAGGAGTTAGACACCTTTGTTTGGCCAAAAAACCCAGATTTTCAAGTGGTAGAAAAATGTTATTTTTTCTATGGTACTATAGAGCTTATGGGGATGGGGCCGTTTCAGCTTAAAAGAGTAGATTTAATCAGGATAAAACAATATAGGGCGTTCAAGAGAAGATTGCTCAAAATATAAATGAAATTTCTGTTTTAGTTGTTTAGTTTTTATAAATTTTATATTTTGAAAATTATATTCATGTTGTCTAGCAGTATATATATTTATTTCATGATTATACACACACATAAATTTAATTTTTGTTATGATAAATAAAAATTATGTCCTATCGATTTTTGTATGCATGACCTTGAAACATAAACATTTTGACTTAGTGTTAGTTATTTATTTTTATCCGATTTTTTCGTAAGTGTAGACCTTGGTGTGAACATTGACATTATATGTCATATCATATGCAATATCTTCTCAATTTTCATTGTCTTCATAAAATATTTTTCCGCAAAACCTTCGAGTAAATTTTTGATATTCTACCTGTTGTTTTTGGCGCTCTAGTTCCTCGGAACTGAGTGCTTATCAATTTGCCCAAATGTCTGTAATTTTCGAATTTTTCGATGAAAATGGTCTTAAACGATTTGGTTCGACTCACTGATCAAGAATCCGTGGTCGAAATTCATTCCGTCCGGCCGGCCGTAGGCACGATAACTCTCGAACGGAATGAGCTAGACAGTTGAAATTTTCAGAGTAGGCTTGAGAGATAAATATCTCGGCTAAGTTCGTTATTGGGCAAAATCGGACAGATGGTTTCGGAGGAACAAAAAAAAATTTTTTTTTACAAAGCAAATTCAAAATTAATTTTTTTTCAATAAGCAGTTTTACTTTCGGAGATATGATTTTTCAAAATTTCAATGTATGAATTGTCATAATGTCAACTTATTTTCCTGAGACATGACATTATCTAATCAATCGAAGAATTGTGAGCGAAGTGAGAAAAATCTCAGTTGTTTGCTCCGAAATTAGTTTTTCTCAGAAAAGTCTTACATTTCGGAACGGAACATGAAGTAAGAGATCTGAGAGTAGTGAGACTGCTTTTCATCCTTAGACATAGATATAACTCTCGAACGGAATGAGGTAGGTAGTTGAAATTTTCAGAGTAGGTTAGGGAGATGAATATCTCGGTTAAGTTCGTTATTGGTGAAAATTGGCCAGATTTAATTTGATTTCTTCCATGGAGCAGTTCTCATTCTCATGATTGCTCATTTAATGTTGATAAATAAACTATTATTTGAATTGAATTTCCTTTATGATGCAGTTCTATCATATGAATACATTGATATAATTCCCAACTCTGAGAAACCAATACTTTCGGAGATATAATTTGTCTGTTTGAACTAGAGCGCCAGAAAGCTCCTGTCCACAGGGCTTGAACCCATTTTTCTTGAGAATTACTGGATAATTCATGTGAATGTCAAAAAAATATACCTAATTGACTTGGCAATGAGAGGAAATGAGAGGAAATTAGTGGAAATGAGAGGGCAATGAGGGGAAATGAGAGGTAATGAGGGGGCAATGAGAGGAAGTGAAGGCAATTTTGGGGGAAATGAGAGGATTGAGGGAAATGAATGAGGAAATTAGGCATTTTTTTCTCGGAGGGGCAATTTAGTGTACAAATTTTAGTCAGTGAGAGACCCCTCGGTTCACAGTTAACATCATATTCAATTTGTTTCAAATCATGACAGGAATGCACCAGCACGGTATCGTCCGGAAACATGAATTGTCTTGATTTTAGATTCACATATTTCAAGCTATGAATATACATCGAATACTGCAGCGGAACCAACACTGACCCTTGTGCCACACCCATATGTTGAACTTCATCCTCTCTATCATGAGCATGCACTGATGTGCAGTTTTTCTACATAATATTACAGTTCTACTATAATATTTCAGACCTAAAATCCAGCAACAGTTTTCGGATCTCAAAAGAGATCTCATTAATGTGTCAGAAGATGACTGGAAAAATGTGCCTGAAGTGGGTGATGCAAGAAATAAAAAACAGAGAAATCCAAGGGCCGAAAAATTCACCCCTCTCCCAGACAGTGTCCTTTCTAGAAATTTAGGAGGAGAAGTTTCTACAAGTCTAGATCCAACTTCAGGTTTAGCAAGTATGGTCCCAGGTGTTACTACTCCAGGTATGTATCCATATAAATTTATTGTATTTGTCTGGCATTTGCTGGGATTAAATGATTTTGGCAACAGATAATATCACCTAAGTGTAATAACACCTTCCGTATCATCTTTTAAATAAATGGAATATTCATTGAAATATCTAGTATTTCCCCAAATATACTTGATATCAATGTTAACGACTTACACTGTCCCTGACAAGCAAACAATACCGATAACATTCCAGTAAAAAATTTACTGGAATAAATAAAGATTTATCTATAAACAACCTCCACTTTAATAACTAAAGCTGACCATCTGAATCACAATCAAGGAGACAGCAGGCTTATTGAAGTTGTTTGTCTTGGTAATGTGATGTTTACGTTTATTCCATTACAAACTGGTGAATCGACGAATTATTTTGATTTTAGCCCTTTGGCGAGCCTTAGGAATAGCTCCTGTTCCGACTTCGAGTACATATTTATCTGCTCAGTTGATTTCAAATTATCTGTCTTAAATTGGCTTCGTTCCCAGTTTATGACAATGTTTGTGTTTTGTTGGAAGTACCTTTTATCAAGATGGGGTAGAAGCGATCAGAAAGACTTTTTCAAATGAGAAAAACTTTTATCAATCACGGACGTTATTACAATATAAGGTTTGATATGTGATTTACCTGTTATTCTGGTCACGTGCCGTCACTGTATACCTTTGTTTTATTTGTCAAAGAGAGAAAAAATTTAGGAGAACATAATATTAGATTTTGAGAATATAAAACAAACAGAGAAACTAAGCATCTAAGGATAATTTGGTAAACCCTGTATATGGTTGTATTATGGGAACACACATCGAATAGAGTCACAGACAGAAAAAATATAATAATAATAATAATAATAACCTTTATTCCTTCCATAGATTAAAATGCAGTGTTACATAATCAAAACAAAACATTTTTAACATAGAATTCGTCCCAAATACATATTACATTAATTCACAACTTGTATCACATAGTAGTTCAGAGGATCTCAGTATGTGCTACAAAACTATCAAAGTCCCATATAATCTGATAGCTTATATCGTTCCAACTGCATCATAAGTGAATAGATCAGCTTCCTGTACAAATTTAAATTCCTAGTTGATTTAATGTTTTTGGGCAATTTATTAAAGATTGATATTGCGGAATAGTAGGAGCCCTTCTCATACACTGTAAGCCTATGCTTTGGTATCCCATAGTTGAAACCGCGATTGTAAGTTGTTGGGGAACTGAACAAACAGTTGTTCTTGAAAATGAACATTAAGATCTCGAAAATGTATACACCTGTAACTGTTAGAATGTTGTTCTTTCTGAAGAGTCCTCTACAGGAATCAGTATTCTTCAAACCCAACATAATCCCGAGGGTTCTTTTTTGTGTTATAAAGAGGTACCCCACTAAAGAGTTACGTCCCCAAAAAATTATGCCAAACTTTAAAAGAGATTGAAAGTTTGCGTGGTAGACAACCCTCAGCACCTCCCTACTGACATATGGTTTCAAAACTCTTATGGAAAACATTACCCTGCACAGCCTTCCATTCACCTCATCAACATGTTGGCCCCATCCCAGGTTTTGATCCAGATTCAAGCCCAGAAATCTTGTGGAAAGTGCTGTATTAATAGTTGTACCACCCACAAGGATTTCCTTTGGTGTAATGAGATTTGATCTCATTGTTTTAAAAAATACAACATCAGTTTTCTCTCTTTTCAAGACCAATTTATTTTTTAGTAACCAATTTACTAATTCATCTATAGTTTTCTTATGATTGTCCAATAAATCTTCAATGTTTTTTGTTCTTATGATCAAATTTGTGTCGTCCGCAAAATTTACTAAAGATCCCGAGTGAACTGTTGATTCAATATCATTAACGTAGATGGTAAATAAAATCGGGCCTAGTACACTGCCTTGCGGTATGCCCATATTAATTTCTGTTAAATCTGATGCCCCATCCGAATCATTTCCGCTTAATACAACTTTATGAGTTCGTTTCTCCAAGAATGAGTGAATCCAATCCTGTGCAAAACTTCGTACACCATACCGTTCGATTTTTTGAATCAAATTATTATAATCTATTGTTTCATATGCTTTAGATAGGTCCAAAAAGGTACCTATTATATATTCCTTGCTTTCAAAACCCAGTAGTACTTCCTGAGTAAACAAGTGTGCTGCAGTGTAAACTGACTTACCCTTCAAGTAGCCATGTTGGCAATTACTAAAAAGATGATTTTTCAGAAAAATATTTACTATTCTACTCGCCATTGCTGCTTCAAATATTTTTGAAAAAGAAGGGAATAGACTGATAGGTCTATAATTTTTTATTGAAGTAGGGTCACCCCTCTTATAAATCGGTTTCACTATTGCTGTCTTCAGTGACTCAGGAAAAATGCCATGCATAAGCGAGTTATTCACAATAAAGGCTAAATTTCATTATTGTTACCGGAATTTCATCGGCTCCACTACTGAGCTTGTTTTTCAGCTGTCTTATTGTATCGACAATTTCCAGTTGCGTGACTGGAAATACATACATACTCTTGATTTTTTTTGTATGTGATTACAATTGAAATCAACCTGTTTCTGATTTTTGACTAGATCAGATGCTGCACCTACAAAATATTTGTTTAGTTTATTAGCAATTTCTTTTGTCTCTCCTGGAATTTGGTGTTTGCGATTTTCCTCCTGACCTCTTATATCTTTGATAATACTCCAAACCGTTTTACTTTTATTGTCTGAATTTTTTATTTTGTTATCATATAATTTTTTTCTAAAATCGATCAAGAGCTGATCGTATTCCCTCTTAACTGAGTTATATTGAGCTACATATGCACTGCTTTGCCTTTTGAGGGTATACAAAATATCTAGTCTTACCTTACATTGCCTTATTTCCTCTGAACTATAATTAATTTTATTTAGCTTGGTTTTTTATATTCCAAGGGAAAACATTCATTGAATATCCGTTGAAATATGTTCATAAAATTATTAAATTGCATGTTTACATCTTTTCCATCAACGTTATATACTTGTTGCCAATCTTTTTGTTCTATTTTGTTTAAGAACTTCAATTTATTATGCATATTGAAAAATCTTTTCCGAATCGGTTGGTTCTTTTTATATTTAAAATTGAAGTTTATTTTTTGCCCAAGATGGTCAGACATCATAGAGTTTATTATTACTGAATCAAAATTAGCGATATTAGTGAAAATATTGTCTATACAACTTTTCGTAGTTGGTGTTACTCTAGTGAATTCAAGAGTAGAGGGCTTTATATTGTAAGATTGCAAGATCGACAAAAAGTTACGTTTTTCTCTAGATTCATTCGTAATATTTATATTGGAGTCACCAGCTATGCAGATTTCACTTTTTTCTTTTCCTATAAGTCGCATAAGTTTTTCTAAGCGTTCAAGAAATCTGTCTATACTTGATCCATTATTGTAAATACAGAGGGTCACAATTTTTACATCACCAGAAACTAATTCTACTGCTGAACATTCGAACACTTCTTTCCTTGCCAGTTTCGCTATTTCTGGCCGTTCTTTTACACTCACACTCTCTCTACAATATATCGCCGAGCCTCCGTGTTCATTTTCATTCCGACAATATGAGGAAATGAGATTAAAACCAAAGATTAAAGAGAAGAAAGATAGGAAACGAAGCGACTAACTTGACGCGAGCGCCATCACTAGTACAAGTAGTGCAGTCATCTGGTTAGAATAATTGAATCCAGGCTATTTTTATAGATAGAAAAACTATATTTATGAAAATAGCCAAGAACTTAACTGTTCTGTGGCTGTCATTAGCCCTTCATCTTCTCATCATCGACAATACAGCACATAAACAAACTGATTACAGATTGTCTCTAGTGTTCAGAATAGTTTTTATAAATTTTGTTGTGTGATTTTAAAACAAAATGAGTCGTGTAGCTGGTAGCAGTGCTCTGTATTGTAAACTGCATCAATCAAAAACTTCGTAATGTATGCAATCAATAATATGGAAGACAAGGGCGTAGCCAGGGGAGGGGGGGTTTTGGGGTTCAAACCCTCCCCCGAAATGATATTTTTCTCTTAAAAAAAAATTTTTTGCTGCAGAAAGTGACCCTTACACCCCCAAACCCCCACCCGAAATTAGATCCTGGCTACGCCCTTGATGGAAGAGCATACTAAAAATAGTTTGACTCTTATATATAAAACCGAGGCCTTCCAGGCTGAATAAATCATTATTCATTGCATACATATTACATATATTACTTGGCTGAGAAATTTGAAAATTTATTTCTGCTTGATTTGGAATCCATTTCCCACTAGGATTTCATTGTCATAATAATTTGCTCAAACTTTCATTATTGTTTTGATTTATTTTTTCATTATATTTCTCATTTATTTAGTGTTATATCTATTATTATTATTATGATCATATTTGTATTAATCAGTAACTAAAGATATAAAAAAAATACAATTTTGAAAACGTTTTACTTTCATATCCATGAATAAAAACATAATTTATTTCATTTTTTTTGTTCAGTGGGATGTTATCCAAAATAAGATAGAATTCAGATTTTATCTAATTTGTATGATTAGATCCTCCATCAGAAACGCTGTGGCTAGGTTTGAAATTCGCGCCCAAAGTTGTAGATTCCTCTACATTCTATATCATATCAGCGCCATTTCTTGCCTCACTAGTAATAACTTCGGACGAAAAGTTAGTCGGTTTTTAGCACTACGAATACAAGGGCGTTTCCTATCTTTCTTCTCTTTAATCTTTGATTAAAACCTTTAATTCTGTAGTTTTCCAGCTGGTCCTTGGATTTCCAATGTTCACTGATGCACAGGCAAATACATTCTTTTTGGTCATTCACCAATTTGTTCAATTTGTCTATACAGTTTCCAATTGATTGTACATTATAATGTATCAACGATGAATTTAACATTTTTGACCTATTTACTTCATCTTTTCCTTGGATTTGGCTAGCTTGTATAAAAAATGACAAATGCTAGTTCCTTCAGGCCATAGCTCTGGCGCTTTGATTTTGTCTAATAGATTTGAGGGCACTGTTATTATGTAAGACTTGTATATATCTGGATACTTAGAATAACCCATTTTTATTTCAAATTGTTTGAATCCATTTACCGTTAGATGTTTTTTTATTGATTCTTCTGTGCTTTCCGCATCTATTCTACTAATGTATACAGAGACCATTTTTTGTACGCCTTTTAAATCAGACTTTTTGTTGATCCCTATTATTTCAGGATTCCGCTTTTTTTTGTATGTTACCGTTGTGAACCTTGTATCTGCCTTCTTCACATGATCCTGAGTTGTGTTAGTTTTATTTATAGGACAACATTAAGAACATAATATTGTTGAATATGAATGCCTCCTTTAGCATTTTGAGAATATAAAACAAACACAGAAATCAAGCATAGTAAAGTTAATTCGGTATGAAATAGGCATATTTTCGATAATATTTTTTGACGAAACAGTTAATATATATTTATTTCTGTGATAACCGAACGATAAAGTAAAATTCAAAGAATATTTTGTGAAATTGACATCAATTAATTTTATGAAATGGGCCATTGACACTCAATCTCCGCAGACATCTGAAGAATTGCGTGCCACTCATAACTCACCTCTGGATCATCTAAAATTAGAAGACCAACATTATTTCATTATTATATAAGATTTTGCAGGTAACCCTGTCGAGTTCTTATTCTTTTTTTGGGTTTTCAATTTTTTACAGCACTTGGAAGTCAACGTACTACGTTCTCATGAAAAAAGTAGGAAATTTTTTTATTGTAAAATACGTTAAAATTGAAAAAAAGAAAAATAATTCGACAGCGTCACCTCGCTATGTTAAGAAAGAATAACAACAAAATTTCAAAAGGATTGGTGCAGTAGGTTTTGAGTTGGAGAGTTCATCCACTCTGAAAAAGCTGAGTGTGAGGAAAACGAGCTTCAAGGTTTCCGATTTTCACACCATAAAACGAATGTTTTTGCGCGCATGTTATGGGGAACAGCGTGCTATATTTTTGTCCAAATGTCTGTAACTTTCGAATATTTTGACGAAAATGGTCTCAAACGATTAGGTTCGACTCACTCATGGAGAATTCGAGGTCAAATTTGATTCTGTCCAGCCGGCCATTCTGCCGGCCGGTGCCACGATAACTTGAGCACGGATAGAGATACCGACTTGAAAATTTCATGGTAGGTGGCACGTCCAAATACGGCGGTCAAATTCGATAATGGGCATAATCGGCCAACGGTTTCCGAGTACAAATTTTGTTTTCAACTAATACAGATCCGATCAAATCGAAACTTGCTAACTACATAGTTGTAGAATACCGACCTAAAGACGCATGTGAAATTTTGTGAGGATAAAAAAATATTATTTACCTCACGATAACTTGAGAACGGAAACAGATAGCGACTTGTATTTTTTAGTGTAGGTTTCGCATACGAACGCGACAATTGAGTTTGTTAATAGGCATAATCGGCCAAACGGTGTTTGGGTTATACCGGTGGCCGTTTGTAGTTCAGTATTTCTATTCCCAAAACCACTCAGCAACGGTATGACTTGAAGAGTTTAATTTTGGTGGGTAAACTCAAAAAGGATTGAATTAAGATATGAATATAAGAGGCTTGATTTTATTCAGAAAATTGAATATTTTTTCAATAATTGAGGAATATGAGTAATTTCATGTTCCTGTCTCGGTTCAACACAAAATCCCAAGATTATAGTTATCAGGCGCCTACAGGGATTTTAGTGGCATCAGTTGACCGAAGATCTGAGCGACATCGGGTGAAGTGAACGTAAGGCCACTCGTATACAAGCACTACGCGACAGCTACGATACCGCAACGATCCTTTTTAATGAGGGATTTGCGACGCGTCGCCGTATCTTTGGTGTGGGCGATTCTATCACTAACCTCCTACCGCGACTTCTAAGGCCGCTCGTACACCAGCACGACGCGACCGCAACGCGACCGCGACTTCGTGTCGCTTCGCAGTCGCGGTACGTGGTAATTCATAGAAGCGCCCACACCAAGGATACGGCGACGCGACGCATTTTCCTCGTTAAAAAGTATCGTCGCGGTAGCGTTGCGGTCTCGTCGTGCTGGTATACGAGCGGCCTAAGGCCGCTCGTTGGTGTGGGCGCTTCTATGAATTACCACGTACCGCGACTGCGAAGCGACACGAAGTCGCGGTCGCGTTGCGGTCGCGTCGTGCTGGTGTACGAGCGGCCTTAGAAGTCGCGGTAGGAGGTTAGTGATAGAATCGCCCACACCAAAGATACGGCGACGCGTCGCAAATCCCTCATTAAAAAGGATCGTTGCGGTATCGTAGCTGTCGCGTAGTGCTTGTATACGAGTGGCCTTACGTTCACTTCACCCGATGTCGCTCAGATCTTCGGTCAACTGATGCCACTAAAATCCCTGTAGGCGCCTGATAACTATAATCTTGGGATTTTGTGTTGAACCGAGACAGGAACATGAAATTACTCATATTCCTCAATTATTGAAAAAATATTCAATTTTCTGAATAAAATCAAGCCTCTTATATTCATATCTTAATTCAATCCTTTTTGAGTTTACCCACCAAAATTAAACTCTTCAAGTCATACCGTTGCTGAGTGGTTTTGGGAATAGAAATACTGAACTACAAACGGCCACCGGTATAACTCAAACACCGTTTGGCCGATTATGCCTATTAACAAACTCAATTGTCGCGTTCGTATGCGAAACCTACACTAAAAAATACAAGTCGCTATCTGTTTCCGTTCTCAAGTTATCGTGAGGTAAATAATATTTTTTAATCCTCACAAAATTTCACATGCGTCTTTAGGTCGGTATTCTACAACTATGTAGTTAGCAAGTTTCGATTTGATCGGATCTGTATTAGTTGAAAACAAAATTTGTACTCGGAAACCGTTGGCCGATTATGCCCATTATCGAATTTGACCGCCGTATTTGGACGTGCCACCTACCATGAAATTTTCAAGTCGGTATCTCTATCCGTGCTCAAGTTATCGTGGCACCGGCCGGCAGAATGGCCGGCTGGACAGAATCAAATTTGACCTCGAATTCTCCATGAGTGAGTCGAACCTAATCGTTTGAGACCATTTTCGTCAAAATATTCGAAAGTTACAGACATTTGGACAAAAATATAGCACGCTGTTCCCCATAACATGCGCGCAAAAACATTCGTTTTATGGTGTGAAAATCGGAAACCTTGAAGCTCGTTTTCCTCACACTCAGCTTTTTCAGAGTGGATGAACTCTCCAACTCAAAACCTACTGCACCAATCCTTTTGAAATTTTGTTGTTATTCTTTCTTAACATAGCGAGGTGACGCTGTCGAATTATTTTTCTTTTTTTCAATTTTAACGTATTTTACAATAAAAAAATTTCCTACTTTTTTCATGAGAACGTAGTACGTTGACTTCCAAGTGCTGTAAAAAATTGAAAACCCAAAAAAAGGATAAGAACTCGACAGGGTTACCTGCAAAATCTTATATAATAATGAAATAATGTTGGTCTTCTAATTTTAGATGATCCAGAGGTGAGTTATGAGTGGCACGCAATTCTTCAGATGTCTGCGGAGATTGAGTGTCAATGGCCCATTTCATAAAATTAATTGATGTCAATTTCACAAAATATTCTTTGAATTTTACTTTATCGTTCGGTTATCACAGAAATAAATATATATTAACTGTTTCGTCAAAAAATATTATCGAAAATATGCCTATTTCATACCGAATTAACTTTACTATGCTATGCGCCCACACCAACGAGCGGCCTTAGGCCGCTCGTATACCAGCACGACGAGACCGCAACGCTACCGCGACGATACTTTTTAACGAGGAAAATGCGTCGCGTCGCCGTATCCTTGGTGTGGGCGCTTCTATGAATTACCACGTACCGCGACTGCGAAGCGACACGAAGTCGCGGTCGCGTCGTGCTGGTGTACGAGCGGCCTAAGCGATAAGAAGTCGCAGTCGCGTTGCGGTCTCGTAGTGCTGATACACGATCAGCCTTAGGCCGCTCGTACACCAGCACGACGAGACCGCAACGCGACCGCGACTTCGTGTCGCTTCGAAATCGCGGTACGTGGTTAGTCATAGAAGCTCCCAGACCAAAGATACGGCGATGCGACGCAAATCACTCGTTAAAAAGTATCGTTGCGGTCTCGTCGTGCTGGTATACGAGCGGCCTTAGTTTCATGCCGCCGATAACGCAAATTTTACTTGTGGCGCTTGATTTGATACCTTATCAATTATTATCGTTCATTTCATGTGGGAATGAAATGGGAATTTGATGATATAGAATGAAGGCACATTTCCGGTCGGCCGTTACCACGATAACTTGAGAAAGGAAACAGATAGGACTTGTCGGCCCGACGGTTCCCGACAAGTTTAGTTTTCATCCAATACAGATCCGATCAAATTGAAACTTGGTAACTAGTTGTAGTATACCGACCTAAAGACTTATGTGAAATTTTGAGAGGATCATATCACCAGGAAATTAAAAAAAATATTACATATTTATCTAACGATAACTTGAGAACGGAAAGAGATAGACTTGCAATTTTCAGAATAGTTGGCGCATCCGAATGCGACATTTGAGTTCGTTAATAGCCATAATCGGCCAAATGGTATTGAAGTTATACACATCTGAATTTTTTTTATTTCCTCTATAACTCAAAATATACAAAGCCGATCCAATTAAAATTCGGTAATTACTTATTAAAGGCCGACGCGCAAATTTTATCTGTATTTCATGAGTATCGTGTCGTGAAATTACTTGAGAAGTATAAGTTTTCTCGTCTATGTCGATAATAAATGATAATTAAGATTAAAACTGTCCAATAGAGATGAATATACAGGCTGTCCCATAATTAGACCGACAAGCTTCTAGTGGATGTTCTAGACATTATTTTAGACACTTTTATCTCTCATTATTTTACAAGTTATACATCAGATTCAAAAACTTTGATACTTTTTCTTGAAAAAAAGGTGCTCTTGTGTGATATCGCCCAATTGCACAGGTTTTCACAAAAATTGATTTGAAATTTTCTCTCCGTTCACTACTCAATGCTCGTTTTCTAAAGAATCATAATAAAGTAAGTGAAATATCTTGTACTTGATATCAATTATTTCATAAAAGCTTTACCTTATAAAACAATTAATACGAAATCAAAAAGTGTTGCCTGGACGTCATCTTCAGAGGACTCAGGCTCCTTAACGAAGCATTTTTGCATTAGGTATATGATTTGGCTCGAAAGTGTCTAAAATAATGTCTAGACTAGAACATCCACTAAAAGCTTGTCGGTTTAATTATGGGACACCCTGTATAATAGTACATGCGTGCAAAAGCTCCTGTCTTCATGTCAGTGCTTGAACCAATTTTATTTAGACTTTTAATTTTTTTATTTCGAATTCAAAATTAGAAAAAAGTCTTACTTTTCGGCCTTAACCATTCTGGCTTTTTGCTTTGATCGACAAGGTCTTAGAAGCAAAACATCTAGTATTTATTCCTGGAAGTGCCATAAGTATAACAGCAGCAATTACAACAACAACAATGTCAAAAATTACACTGAAGAATTCGATAATTTTCAAATAAGTAAGATAAAACACAAGTAATCAATATTGATTTTCATACTGGCAAGTATTCCCCAATAAATATTGATGAATTATTCATATAAGTGGGTTTTCAAGCACAAAAAATTATGTTCCTCAAGAATAAATAGTCTTACATTTCACTTATCTAATTTCAACTTATGTTTTTCACGCAAAACTAAATAATCTTCAGGTCCCAAACAGGAATAAATTGATTGAGAATGTCAAACGATTGAGTTCGACTCACTGATGAATAATCCAAAGTCAAATTCAATTCTGTCCGTCCGGTCCGGCCCTTAGCACGATAACTCTCGAAGTAACGGAGCTAGATGATTCAAATTTGCAGGGTAGTTTTGGAGCGTAAATATTCCGGAGAAGTTTGATAACGGGCGAAATCCACCAAGTGGTTTCGGAGTTGAGGACGTTTTTAGTAAAATCATTTTTTATGATTATTTCCGGAACCGATCACTCGATATCTCCGAAATTTAACATCAAATTGTAGGATCATGACCTTTATATGCCTGCGAAGTTTCGTAATGATCGGATTGCCATAAAGTGGCACAAAAAAATTTCAAAAATTTGAAAATTTTGTTTCCACAATAACTCGAAAAATACTGATCTGATTGAATTGAAACTCAGTAGTTAGATGCAAAAGACCAACGCAAACACTTTGCAAAATTTCGTGAGGATCACATGACATGAAAAAATTCAAAAAATTACTACTATTTTCCGGAATATTTTGCTTGAAATTCCGAAACCTATTTTTTTGAAGTTTATGCTACCCGCTTCAGGTATTTTTCGTTATGCGCATGCGCAGATAAGAAGTGATTTAGTTGCTGGAGTTTTCGTCAGAGAGGATAGAATCCCCTGATGAGGTTTCTCGTATGCGTTGTTTCAAGATGCGATATCTCCTGAACCGTTGGTGTTGGAAAATAGGAGTTTTTTGTAAGGTGTGTTATTTTGAGAGGACTTTCAGCCACGAGCAGACTGCGCGTGCGCAGAGAGGACGTGGCTCTTTTTGGGTTGTATGGCTTATGTTGGGTACGATTTACGTTTAGCGTTCATGGATTTGGTGCTCAGCCGTGAGGCTGAGAGGTTTTAAAACAAATTTCAAGGCAATTCTGTGAACGGACATGTCAGTTTCGAGGAAATAGCCTTTTTTCCTAGTTGAAATATCTGTACCGTGGGCCGAGGGTTATAAATAACTAGATTTTGAAGATCTATATTAAATTACGTTCGGATTTGGAGAATAGGCAATTGCGTTCCTAACGGAAGTCTCATAATTTTTATCATTATCATTTTTATTTCGATCTACGGTAAAACTATTAGACAAACTGTATTGGAAGCCAGATTTGTTAAACGAACCTGAAAAAATATAAAAAAGCACTGTGAAGTCAGTACTCTTTGGCGCGCGTGTTCACGTTGGCTAATTTGAATTGAATGATGCGTGTTTCAAGCTCAGTGGATAGAGCGAGCTGGAGATCTACCCAGAGGGTAGTGGACACCATTCACTGTCGGGTCAAAAATTAACAGTGTTGTAGCTGGCATAGGGAGCGTTAGTATTATCATAATCATGTTTATAGCACGCGCGCCAAATGCAGATTCATTGTACAATGAAAGAAAGAGGCTAAAAAAGCATTGACGTGGGGTCAATCTGTTTTGGCGCGAGTGTTATAAACATGATTATGATTATACTGACCCTCCCAAGAAGATCCCTCGGAAGCCCCTAGGATCTTGTGCGACTATAGAGAGTCAGTCGTGTTATTTGTCAACTTTGTTTTCTTCTGTAATTCTCGGCACAGATCCGAAATCCTAGATTTAATATAAGAAATGAACATGTATTCAATTACGGGTATTTATCCATCTGGAGCAAGCGAGGGTTTCCGAGTCAAGTGTTGGTTTCCGAGTCAAGTGTTCGGACATTCAAACGAGGGTTGGATGATGATGTTTCGAATAAAAATATCTATGGTTGCCCTCTATTGGAATAGTTCGGCAAGGGCAAGCGGAAAGTCCGTTTTAGGTCGGCTTCAACGTCTCTGAATTCATATTCTCAAATTCATAATCTAAATTCTGGAAGCTTGCAAAATCTAGAAATTAATACTCTGAAAAACCCAGAATGTGTGAGGAGAATAGTGAATTAGTATGCAATTCGGTGCTTTCTGAATTAATAATATGAATTCAGAGTATGAATTCAGAGTGACATTCCGGACGTATAAGTCCGGCCTTATTATCATGACTTGCAGTCTGGAATAAAAGTATCTATGGTGGTACCACCATTTTAATAGTTTTAAAAGGCACGTAAGCGGTCCTGTTAAACAAGTCCAGATTAGTCTCGAAATTTTCAAATAAATGTCTTTAAATAAACCTCAAACTTGAATGTATTTTTCTAGGAATGCTGACTCCAACAGGTGATATGGATTTAAGAAAAATCGGTCAAGCTAGAAATACACTTATGAATGTTAAATTGTCTCAGGTAAGAAATTTCCTTAATAATTATAGCGTTAAAAAATGTAAAGTAATGGGGAAACGGAATGCGATGTAATTCTTGCAATTGGTTGAAGTACTGACGTAAAGTCAGGAGCGTTTGCGCGGATGTTCCATTGTCTATTCACACCTCATACGAAGTCGATCGAGCATAGTTTCTGAAATATAAAATTTTTCAAGATAAATTAAAATTTAACCTTAAACCGACAAAATAACTGTTAATAATGTTTTAATCACCTCTATTGGACACTCTTATTCGAATTTACCATCGATATAGACTGTTTTCTCGGCTTTTATAGGATATGAATACATTTTGTGACATTTTAATGACAGACTTTGAGTAACAAGAGATCGGATTTGTATATTTACAGTTATAGAGGAAATAACAACAAAAATTCAGATGTGTATAACTTCAAAACTATTTGGCCGCTATCTCTTTCCGTGCTCAAGTTATCGTGAGATATTTTTTTCATAATATTTTTAAAATTTTCTAGTTATATGATCTCACAAAATTTCACATAGGTACGTCTTTATGTTGGTATTCCACAACTAGTTTACAAGCTCCATTTCGATCGGATCTCTATTTTTGAGTTATGATGAGTTTTGATTTATAGTGCTGTTTCTATATTTTTGCGCGTATGTTCTGGGGAACATCGCGTTATAGTTTTGCCCAAATGTCTGTAACTTTTTTGACGAAAATGGTCTCAAACGATTTAGTTCGACTCCCCAATGAAGAATTCGAGGTCAAATTTGATTCTGTCCGGCCGGCCGTTGCCACGATAACTTGAGAACGAAAAGAGCTAGCGACTTGAAATTTTCAGGGTGCGTGGCGCATCCCAATACGACGGACAAGTTCGTTAATGGGCATAATCGGCCCAGTGGTTTCCGAGTAATAATTTTGTTTTCAACCAATATAAATCCGATCGAATTGAAACTTGGTGAGTAGTTGTAGAATATGTATGTATGTAGAAAATACTAAACCGATTGAATTCAAACATGGTAATTAGTTGTAGAATGCCAACGCGAAAATTCTTGCAAAATTTCGTGAGGATAGTATTTGTAAAAATTTTATAAAAATCATTGAAAATTGAAAAAAAAAAATTATTTACATCAGTAACTACTCGTTTGAAATTGCTGAAATTTTGCAAGAGCCTTCATAACCTAACTCTACTGCCAAGTTTCAAGTTTTAACACGATCGGTTGAATATTGTTGGAGATTCGAGCATTCTTGTTTGAGTTCAGTAGATGGGTGACCGTTACCTCGATAACTTACGAACGAAAGGAGATAAGGACTTGCAATTTCCAGGGTAGGTTGCGTATCCGAAAGGGAGAGTTGAGCTCGTTTTTGGGCATAATCGGTCGAACGGTTTCCGAGTTATACCCTCCTGGAATATT
Source organism: Halyzia sedecimguttata (assembly GCA_937662695.2). Classification (NCBI taxonomy): domain Eukaryota; kingdom Metazoa; phylum Arthropoda; class Insecta; order Coleoptera; family Coccinellidae; genus Halyzia; species Halyzia sedecimguttata. The sequence goes on from OW569416.2 coordinate 24,214,167, forward strand.
ATTTCCTTGATAACTCGAAAAATAAATATTCGATCTAATTGACACTTGGTAACTAGTAGTAGAAAATCATCATAAAGACGTGTTTAAAATCACAAAGTCAGAAGCTTTTGCGCGTATGTTCTATTGTCCATTCTTCTGTATTGGACACCCTTAATCGAATTTACCATGGTAAATTATGTTGTCCTTTCTCCTGTATTGGACACTTAATTCGAATTTACCATGGTAAATTCTAATTAAGAGTGTCCAACAACGTCGAGTTCGTTAATGGGCCAAACGGTTTCGGAGTTATAACCATCTGAAATTTTGTTGTTATTTCCTCAATAACTCAAAGAATACAGATCCGATCGAATTGAAACTCGATAATTAGAATGCCGACACATACATTTTTGCAAAATTTTGTGAGGATCGTATCACTAAAAAAAAAATTTTCTATGCAAAAATTAAAATTTTTCCTAAAACATTTTATTGTTCAGAAACTATCTGCCATAATCTGCTGAAATTCCGCACAAATCTTGAAGCTGCATTTATCTTTCCAATATTTTCAAAAATACAGATACGATCGAATTGAAATTTAGTACCCGGTTGAAAAAAAAACGGCTTGAAGGTTCATGAAGTATTTCGAGAGGGTGTGTGAAGCGTGAATAGACTAAAGAATATGGGCGCAAAAGCTCCAGACTTCACGTCAGTGCTTTTACATAATTTTATTTTATATATGGAATGACAATTCATTCCAATGTAGTTCCTGTAAATGAAACTATTGGGGTGTGTGTGAGATATTTGGGACGCGGGCATCTTCTTAACATTCCGTTTTAGTTAAATAATTTTTCAGGTATCTGATTCTGTTACCGGACAAACTGTAGTCGATCCCAAAGGTTACTTGACAGATCTTCAATCCATGATCCCCACTTATGGGGGAGATATTAACGACATCAAGAAAGCTAGACTTCTTCTGAAGTCTGTCAGAGAAACAAATCCTAACCATCCTCCAGCATGGATTGCCAGTGCTCGTTTGGAAGAGGTCACTGGAAAAGTGCAGGCGGCTAGAAATCTCATAATGAAAGGATGCGAAGTGAATCCTCTCAGTGAAGATTTGTGGTTAGAAGCGGCTAGGATAAATCCTCCTGATACATCTAAAGCAGTTATTGCACAAGCTGCAAGGCATATACCCACATCGGTAAGAGTTAATTTGAGCACTCATCTTTAATAAATCATTTTAAAACGGGTGGCTCTATCTGTATTTGTGATTAAGAAGTGCATATCATTTTCATGAGGTACAGGTTGAAGAATTAAACTAAAATTGGCTAGATCTGCGTTCAGAATTACTTGACCTAATTAAGAAAACACAAAAATTCGTATATTTATTTCTATTATAGTCTTAAAACTATTTTTCTAACAATGCCCAATAGATTAGATATTTTTTCCCAAATCCTTCGGCATCGCACAGCACCTCTTCCTGAATGTTTCACAGTTTACATATCATTGAGGTATGAATAATTTTAAGGGTGAATAATGAACTGCTGGAGGAAGATTGATAAAAGAAATATCCATGACCCTAAGATGATCCTCCAAAGTTTTCAGTCCGATTGGTTATATCAAAGCAATATTAATTAGATTTGGGCATAATCGAATGATTTCAATAATCGATATATAGATTTTCGAGAGATTTCAATAATCGAATGATCATTGGAGATATTGATCATTCAGTTCTTATCGCGTCAGCTGCTTCGGCTATCCCTTATCTTCAATTTAATTATGTCGGCTGCCTACAGTATTAAGTTTCACATTTTATGGCCTTCTTATTGCGCGTATGTTCTGGGGAACATCGCGTTATAGTTTTGCCCAAATGTCTGTAACTTTCGAATTTTTTGACGAAAATGGTCTCAAACGATTAAGTTCGACTCCCCAATGAAGAATTCGATTTCAAATTTGATTATGTCCGTCCGGCCGTTGCCACGATAACTTGAGAAAGAAAAGAGCTAGCGACTTGAAATTTTCATGGTTGTTGGCGCATCTCAATACGACGGACAAGTTCGTTAATGGGCATAATCGGCCCAGTGGTTTCCGAGTAATAATTTTGTTTTCAACCAATATGAATCCGATCGAATTGAAACTTGGTGAGTAGTTGTAGAATATGAACCTAAGCACGTTTGTGAAATTTTGTGCGAATCGTACCCCTAGAAAATTTGAAAAAAAGGGACGAAAAAGAAAATTTCAAGAACCGCACACCTAGAAAATTTTAAAAAAATCACGAAAAAAAAAATGGTTCAAGCACTGACGTGAAGTCAGAAGCTTTTACGCGTATGTTCTATTGTCCATTCTTCTGTATTGGACACCCTTAATTCGAATTTACCATGGTAAATTCGAATTAAGAGTGTCCAATACAGGAGAATGGACAACATAATTTACCATGGTAAATTCGATTAAGGGTGTCCAATACAGAAATTGACAATAGAACATACGCGCAAAAGCTCCTGACTTCACGTCAGTGCTTGTATTACGTTGTCCTTGGTCCTTTGATAATTTATTATTATGCTATTTTGTTTTGGTCCTATATTTGAATATTTATTTCCATCTGTTCGAAAGGGAATGGAGTATATGAAATGAATAATGAACCTAAAATTCCCTAAAATGAATTCCAGAATGACAACAGTACGGCTGCTCCATTCCAAAACACAGTAACTAACATTTTTTCAGAAAATGATATTTCTTAATATTTGGATATACTGTGTTTGGACGCATCTTTTAACCTAGCCCCTTTGCTGATAATTTCAATAGATTTAGAGATATGACATAACCACAACCCAGTATCTGCACAAATTTTCTCATCTTCAGATTTCAAAACACAGCATCTGCTTTTCCCAGGTCAAAACACAGTATATACCAGATACTCTGTTTTGGCAATTTGAAAGACATGATCAGATTCTGCGATTCTGCTCCAGATTTAGTCGAGGAGTATGACAACAGCAATTTAGAGGATAGTATGTAGTAGATTCTTTGGTTGTAGTATTTCTAAACTATTGTAGTGTTTCTAAACTAATAAACGTTAGACATAATTAAACTGTTTGTTATCTTGAATTCGGTGAAATATAATAAACTGTTATTTATTCAAATTTTGATGCAGATACTCGGATTTGAAACCAGCAAAAATGTTTCATATTCAATACCAAAACCAAGCATGTGCCAAATCTATAGTAACAACTGAAGATATGTACAATTTGATTAAGTAAAAAAAATTATACGACGAACTGTAACACGTAACCGTAAAATAAAAAAAAATTGCATTAAAAACGTCTCAGGGCCAAACAAAAACACTAAATCTCGTTTCCCACACAATTCCATTATTTTCACATACTGTGTTTTGGAATGGAGCAGCCGAGTACTCACATTTTAGTTTTCAGAATATTCATACAATGCACAATTATATACTTATTAATATTATATATTAATATTATATTAATAATCACTAAATACAATAATACCGGCAACAACAGTTCCGTCGGAAAGGGTATTTTCGAAATGTGACCGTAATAGATTACGCCAAAAAATGTAAACCAAATAATTTTTCTCAATGGCGAAATGTAATTTCAATGAAATGTTCCATTTTTAAATTTTTTACTTAATTTCATTGTTTTACGCAGAAACATATTTTCAATCATATATTACACGTTCCAGATTTAATTCATTTTCTATGATTTTTTTCATTCCTCCAGTTAATTATTACCTGAATATTGAAAATGAAATTTGAGTCAATTCAATAGATGCATAACATCAATTGAACCAATTGAAGCTATTTAAAATCTACAAACATCTACATGCCACTTATAAGAATATTTAAAAAAATTATGATAAAATACCTATCGATTGTTGAATGAACCTCCAAGTCCAAGTTCTTAATTAATAACAAACGGAATATATCTGAATATACTGAACGAACAACTACTGAATAAGATAAGAATAATCAATACCTCAATTTGCAATGGAATAAATAATAAAATCATTCACTAGCAGTACCATTTCGGTAGCAACAGATCAGAATCCAGATGACAGCCATAAATTGTATCGATTATTAAAGAAACCTTCCAAATCTCATACTCATATCTCGGATCCAGTCGGATCAGAAGTGCCGCCAAAGCAAATTCGAAATATCAAAACATTCAGAACGTATACGAACGAATTACGAGTACGAGATATCTCGTATCTCATCTCATTTCATTCAATTTTTACTCGAGTCGAGTGATATCTCATCTGGGTGCCATATGATAGACGACAGAAAATCATTCGAATGAATTCACTCGCATTTTTCAGAACATCTCGAGATGTTTCAATAATCCAAAGGTCCGATTATTTTCACTCGAGAGGTCCTATCACTAATATTAATTGAGGGGTGGAAATTTGGAATAACTATGAATAAACTTTCTGAAGCCATGAAACTCAGAATATATATCACGCTGAATCCTATAAGATAGCGTAATTGACGTACCGGGGTAGATCAAGATGTCTGTAGACCACATCAGTTTGGTTAGGCGAAAGTTTTGAAATACGATCCATCAGTGGACCCCACCACTTAATTCCCCATGCATTTCTTATTGGCCTAAAAATTACGCGAATCTCTCGCCTGTTTTCAGATGCTTTGACAAATTTCTTAAGAATTATTTCTGCTGAAACAAGTGAACCTTTCTCAACAAGCTAGAATCAATTTTTTATTGCATAAATGGCGATTGATAGAAGTAGATGTGACATCGATATCAGGGGGAGAAGTAAAGACTGAAAATCAAGAAGTGCCCGGTAATAAGAGCTTAGAAGTTAGATAGATTATCATTGGGTTTCACGAAGCTTCGATTAGCTTAATTGTGGATTTAATTCGATGGTTGTATCAAAAATGAACTGAAAATCGACATAGAATCGCACTAATTCGGCAATTAAGAGCTGTCAAAGCTTCGTGAAACCCACCGTAAAAGATGGAGCTTCATAATCAGACGACAAGATAAAGATTTTGCAATTCAGCAATTCCTACGAGAAATGGTGAGGTCGTTGGACCAGGCAAATGAGGCGACAACTTCACCTTCAAGATGTGGAATGACACGTGTAGAAGAAGTTTGGGGGTAAGATGGGGCTGCATATCATCAAACATGGAAAAGGAATTGGCTTGCAAGTGACTCTTTTGCACTTACCAATCAGAAATGTCACTGATGATGATTCGAAGGTGTTGATGTATGCAGACGGACAACACCTACCTAGCCAGACTCGGAGACGTCGCGAAAGCCGACTAGAAGATGAGGGGTGGAGGGTGAAGCTGCCAGGATGGAACGCGGAATTTGCCGATACATCTGCCTGATTTCGGCAGTGAAAATGAAACTAAAGCATATATGAAGGGTGGCTATATCGCTTGTAAGTTACACCTGTCACGAGAAGATGGTTGAGGGAGTAGCCATTAGATGATGTATAAGATGAGTTGAAGACTGATCGAAGAAATGGTTTAGATTAGTCTAGAAGGATTATTTGGTGGGCACAATGGATTTCGAGGACAAAGGGGAAGAACGTGAGCGTTCAGGTGGGGCAGCACGAACTGGAGAAGCGACCGATGGATCATCAGAAGAGGATGAACGTGGATTTCGATGTAAAATTCAATATCCATTAGCTTCTTCACTTGATCGTGAAGAGTTGTTAAGGCAACGAATAAATTATCCCTTTTCACTACGGCCTCTGTCAAGAAGCTGTTGATTTTTCCATGAGGAGCCGCGATTATTGTGAATGGACGAAAGGGAGAATATAATCGGCGATGAGTACTTGTAATAATATCAGAAGAATAAATTTGGAAATGACCTCGTGGGTATATATAAAGAGTAAAATTTACTGAGGTATAGGGATGGACGTTGAATCAACAAACCCGTTCTTAAACGGCTGCTTAACTGTTAACCGTCTTACCTAAACTGCAAAACTAATTGAATCCATCAAGTTCTACGACCCTGGAACCTTGAGGTGGACGATTCGCTCGCACAAAGCGTTGAGGGCGCCCGGGAAGAATGGCATCTTCCCCGCTCTGTTCAGCAGGGGGAAGATGACCTCTTCCCTTACCTGATTAGGCTCTTCAGATCCAGTCTTGCATGAAATTTTGTCCTGGCAAGCTGGCGTAAGGTTAAGGTTGTCTGTATCCCTAAAGTGGGCAAAGTTAGCTTACAACTTAATTCATACAGACTGATAAGTCTTACATCTTTCGTTCTGAAAACCCTCGAGAAGATATTGGATCGCTGCGTCAGAGGCAGCGTTCTTACACTGAATGCGCACCAGTATATCCTAGTTTGGGTTCACTGTGGACTGATTATGAACACTACACTAGTAGCTACACTCTTGGTCACTTTAAATGAGTTTCGCAAACGATTTTTCCATCTTTTGAGACGAAGCATCACTGAAGCATGCTATAAATTACTACTTATGGGTTGATATTACCGTTAGCTAGGTATAGATATTGAGATTATTTTATTATGGTGCCACTTTCTTTATAACGATGTCATATTGAGAGCTACAGATCTCAGATCGGAATTTGTTGAAAAGAGAGAAAATGAAAAGACTAGATCACATTTATAGGTTGAGACAGTGATAGGTAGAAAACAAATCTAAAGCATAGATATTCCATAGAATTTGCACAAATAGTGAATATACTCTCCACAATAATCCAATATGATATCCATAATGATCCCACAGAGAAACTATAACCACAGTTATGATGACAAAGTTTCTCGTGTGAGGAATATCTGATTTTCTAGGTCACTATCTACAGAACTCGAAGTGTTACTTGGAGTGAAGCTTCCAAAACGGTCTAAGCTCATCGCTTATTGAAAATACATTCTTGGAGAAAGAATAAATAGGACCTTAGGTATCGAATCTTTGTATTGTATAACTCTGATGGGATAGTTATCAACAGTTATGATACATAGGTTTCAATGTAATGTGCACATACTCAAACATACAATATTTCAGATCTGAAACTTACATAGAAAGTCATACATATACCTGAATACTACTGCAGGCACGATGTAATGTACTGATTCTTCAATGTGAGTAGGTAGTGAAATAGTCGGCAACTGACCTTTCTGAGGTCCTACTTGACTCTACTCAGGTGGTTATAGTCCGTCTCCAAGGTGCAATGCTCCCACGATTCGCTGATCGATGTTTTCTCTCCAAAATATGCGTAGATGGATAGACATTCAGGTGTATGGATCCTTAATTCGTCTCATGTCCTATTGACGTTAACCTTCCAAATGCAAGATATAATATCTAGACCAAAAGTTTTAGAAACATCAAAAGTAGGTCGTTTCGACCGATGACTCCAACAAAAGGTGAAACCAACAAAAGAACAGGGGAGTTAAGGAGGACCACTGTAACAGTGGTCCTTCCTTTGGTGTGGATTTCAATAGCCTGTGCGACCAAACCCCGCTCTAAAAATGTTCGGGTTCGAAAGTTCATCGTTGGTCTGTACCCAGATTTATGCATGTTTTTTTAGGTTTGAAAAATTATCTCAATGAAAAATTATATACGATTTACACTTATTTATTCTATATTGTGACTCGTTTCGTCGTCACAATATTGAATAAATAAGTGTAATTCGTATATAATTTTTCATTGAGTTAATATGGATTTGCATCAAGTAAAAGCCACAAGCATTAAATTTTTGAAAAATTATCTACTCTGTTTTGCGTTTTCACCGTGTATTTTTTTAGCTTAATATTTGGACTAATTCTAGGTGAGAATTTGGATAAAAGCTGCTTAATAATATGGATTCGCATCAAGTAAAAGCCACAAGCATTAACTTTTTGAAAAATTATCTACTCTGTTTTGCGTTTTTACCGTGTATTTTTTTAGCTTAATATTTGGACTAATTCTAGGTGAGAATTTGGATAAAAGCTGCTTAATAATATGGATTCGCATCAAGTAAAAGCCACAAGCATTAAATTTTTGAAAAATTATGTACTCTGTTTTGCGTTTTTACCGTGTATTTTTTTAGCTTAATATTTGGACTAATTGTAGGTGAGAATTTGGATAAAAGCTGCTGATCTAGAAGAAGAAACCAAGGCCAAACGTAGAGTATTCCGTAAAGCTTTAGAACATATCCCGAATTCGGTAAGACTGTGGAAAGCAGCAGTCGAATTGGAAAATCCAGAAGATGCCAGAATACTTTTATCAAGAGCTGTCGAATGTTGTCCAACAGCAGTTGAACTCTGGTTGGCTCTTGCAAGACTAGAGACTTACGAAAATGCCCGAAAAGTGTTGAACAAGGCTCGTGAAAATATTCCAACTGATAAACAGATTTGGACTACGGCAGCTAAGCTGGAGGAAGCTCATGGTTAGAAGTTTAATATGGATATATTTTGAGGTAATTCAGATTATTATTTTTTTTAGGTAATGTCGCCATGGTGGAAAAAATTATTGAAAGGGCCATTGCGTCTTTGAATGCGAATGGTGTTGAAATTAATAGAGAACACTGGTTCAAGGAGGCTATTGAAAGTGAGAAGGGCGGTCATATCCATTGTTGTCGTGCTATTATCAAAAGTATCATTTCATATGGAGTGGAACCAGAAGATCAAAAACATACATGGATGGAAGATGCAGAACATGTAAGTAGTTCCCTATTAAAATGTCTATATTTAAATTATGATTCAATTGGTATTCGAATGTCACGAATTTTTTTTTAGTGTGTAAACCAAACAGCATATGAGTGTGCCAGAGCAGTATACAATCATGCTCTCGCATCCTTTCCTGGAAAGAAATCAATTTGGCTGCGAGCAGCATATTTGGAAAAGAATCATGGTACCCGGGAGTCATTGGAATCCTTGCTGCAGAGGGCAGTTGCTCATTGTCCTAAGAATGAAGTAAGACATTTTGAAATGTAATATGATTTGATATATGATTTATGATATAATTCTTTTTTAGGTTTTGTGGTTAATGGGAGCTAAAAGTAAATGGTTGGCTGGCGACGTTCCAGCTGCTAGAGGAATTTTGTCATTGGCTTTCCAGGCAAATCCGAACAGCGAAGAAATTTGGTTAGCTGCCGTGAAATTAGAATCTGAAAATCATGAATATGAAAGAGCAAGAAAGTTACTGGCAAAAGCAAGAGGTACCATTCCAAAATTAAATCTATTTAAACATATAAATACTCAGTTGTTTATAGAGCCCCTAAATATCGAATTCTCGCTGTATTTCTGTGAAATTGACTGGTTGAATATCTGACTAATGGTATTGTTCATCGAATGCGGCAGTTTTTCCTGCAATGTTCAATTTTTTGCGCGCATGTTCTAGGAAACAGCATGCTATCTTTTTGTCAAATGACTGCAATTTTCAATTAGGTTCGATTCTCTGATGAAGAATTCGAGGTCTAATTCGATTCTTTCCGGCCCGCCGTCCAATTGCCACGATAATTTTCTATGAGAATGAACTTTGAATCAAAATTGCAAAGGGTGTTGTGGGACTAATTATGAATTTGGTCACTTTCTATATTCCTACAGTCTTCGATTAATGACTTTTATATACGGTGGCTACATCAATTTTTTTTTAGAATTGGTATTATTTTAACATTAGGTGAAAGGTGAAAATTATGCATAGATCACAATGTTTTTACAAACTTGTTATCACATGAAGTGATTATATTAAGATTAGTGAAGATATTTATAATAATAAAGATGACTACTATATTCTCTGATGGCGCCCAAATTTCTCCATGTGAAAATTATGTCTTTTCCTAATCTCGAAACATTTCTATATTCGCAGTGAAATCAGTGCACCCAACAATGAATTACTGATAATTTAGTTGAACTCGTCATTAGACCTAATTAAAACAAAGATTATGTTGTCGTCGTGTGTTCAACTGATGCAGACGTGTTGATTTCATCGCCGCTGTATTCATATATTGTTAAACAGTAATCAGCCACCGACTCCGGGAATAAAACCCCGGATTGATCGAGCTGATTCACTGGAAGACGATTTAGTTTTTCCTAAGATGTCGTCGAATAGAAGAGTTGGTGTCAACGAATCTTTACAGATCGTTATCCCGGAATGCGGTAGTTGCAAGCGTACTATCGTTAAAAATAGTATAAAGTGTAATATTTGCAACAAACTATACCATCCTGGTTGTGCAAATAAAGTCAAGAAATGTTGTGACGAAGAAATAGCTTCCATAGATGTTCATTCTACTGACATATCTCCAATGTTCGACAACACGCATAAAATGGTCAGTAATGAGTCCACCCACCAGGAACTTCTTCTAAAGATAATTTCCGAGTTGGAGTCGAAAAGTGCTATTTTAGCAGAAAATAATTTGCTTTTGAAATTCAAAATTTCTACTCTCGAAGCAGAGATAGTAAATAAAAATACGTCGATTGACAACTTTTCCAAGAAAAAAGAAGCGAATATAAATACCAACAAGAGAGTTGATAAATCTTCCACGCATGTGATATCAACAATGAGCGTGGCGAATAATAAAGAAACTGTCTCCTTAGATCGCCCGAACTGTGAAGCCTGTAGGGTGGATCAAGGCAGGGACTTGTTCAGGAGGAGAATTACAGAGGAAAGGATGGAGAAGATTCGGTTTGAGTTGATTGGCAGTGATTGGGAGTATGATTCTATAGATATTAATGTGTTGTACAAAAATATTGAAACTAACATTGTAGATAAGGTTGACAGGTTTGCTCCCTTAGAGAATAAAATTGTTAAACCAAGTACACCATGGATTGACGAAGAAATAAGATCTTTGCAAAGGGAGAGAGACATATATTACAATATATTTAAGTACACAGATGATATTAAGGATTTGGACAAATACAGAGTGAAAAGAAATCAAGTTGTAGGTATGTTGCGGAGAAAGGAAAGAGATTACTACAATGGGAAAATAGAGGGAAATCGTAACAACAGTAAGAGAATGTGGCAATTTTTGAAGGAAGTGGTTTATGGGAGTAAAGAGGAAATAAATTTTTCTAATATTGATCTTACGAAGGGAATGCTATTGTGTGAGGGATTGAACAATTTTTACATTGAAAGTATTAGGGAGATAACTGAGAGCATTGACAAACCAGATGGAAATTTCGAAGAAATTAGTTTAATGAGAAGAAAAAATGAGGTATGTTTCTTCCCGGAAGTGTCCCTTAATAAACTATATAAAATAGTAAAAAATTTGAAAAATAGAGCAACAGGAGATGAGGTAGTGACAGTATCGATATTAAAGGGGATATTCGATGTAGTCGGTTATCCCCTACTTAATCTGATAAATACCAGTTTAAGTACAGGAAGGATTCCAGACGCTATTAAGTGCAGCACAGTGGTACCGATACCGAAGGTGACCAATCCAACTCGTCTTGCGGACTTCAGACCTGTAAACTTGCTCCCGATTGTAGACAAGATATTGGAGATTATAGTTCAGGAAACATTGAACGAATATTTGGAAAAAAATTCGATTATGCATAATTTGCAATCGGGGTTTCGTCGTCATCATTCGTGCGAAACGGCCTGCCAGTTGGTCTGTCATGTGTGGAAGAAAAATATCGACGATGGGAAGATTGTAGTGAGTGTGTTTGTGGACTTGAGCCGAGCCTTTGAAACTATTGATAGAGACAGATTACTAGAAAAATGTGAAATGTATGGAATAGGAGGTACGGTGTTGGCATGGCTTACAGACTATTTGGACGAACGATATCAAAGGACTAAAATAAAGCAGGAGTTTTCTGAGAGAAGAAAGGTATGCTATGGGGTGCCTCAGGGTAGTGTACTGGGACCACTGCTATTTCTTTTGTATGTCAATGATTTGAACCTATACCTGAAAGATTGTTTTTTCAAGTTGTATGCTGATGATACGGTGATATCGGTTGCGGGATATAATTGTGATGAGGTGGTATCAACTTTAAACAAGGAATTGAAGATTTTTCAAAATTGGTTGAAGCTAAATAAGCTGAAATTGAACCATGAGAAGACCAAATGTATGGTGTTGGGTGCTCGAAATAAATGTAAGGGATTTGATGAGAAAATGTATGAGGTATTCATTGATGGCAAAGGAATCAACTTCGTAACGGAGATGAAGTATCTTGGTGTTGTATTCGATCAACAGCTTGATTTTGGATCTCAGGTGGATTATATGTGTAAAAAGCTAGGCAAAAAGATTGGATACTTTTACAGAATATCGAAAAAACTATCTTACTGGAGTAGAAAAACGGTTTATAATACAATAGTTCTTCCTCATTTCAACTATTGCATGTCCCTCCTGATCGCATGCAGTAAAGAAGATATACGTAGACTCCAAATTCTGCAGAATAAGGTAATGAGGATTTTGCTAAGATGTGCCAGAAGTACATCTGTTGCTCACATGCTTCAGAGGTTGAAGTTCTTGGATGTCTCTCAAATGATAGAAGAGTCAAATCTAATATTGGTCTACAAGGCATCAAATGGATTGGCCCCCTCTTACCTTAGAGATCTCCTGGTGAAGAGGGGTAATTTAACTAACTACTTACTAAGAGGAGCAGAAAGGTTTCACATATACAGGTGTAGGACTGTTGCGTTTCAGAAGACAACTTTCAACTTGGGACTTGATGGTTACAATAACTTACCTGTGGAGATAAGATCAGCACCGACGGTACAACTTTTCAAGCGGAGATTGAGGAGAGAAATTTTATTTTGATTTCAATTTTATATTCATTTTCAAGTATATTTACTTTATTATGTTTTTTCCTGGTTTTTTTGTAATAGCACAAATGCTAAATAAACTTATTATTATTATTAACGTCCGGAGTTCAAAGAGCGACATATGCGGCTACTACGGTCACCGACCGTCCAGGTATACCCGGAGCTCCCGGTACAAAGGTCGCCGGGGCGGTAGTCCCACTAGTCCCTTCAAACAACACTCCAACACGTAGCATAGTGGCGTGGAATGGGAAAAATGCTAGTTTGTTTGAATCTAAAAAAACTGGCAATGTTTCTTCCCAAATTAATACCAGTTCAGAAACTGAGTGGAAGGTAGTTTCCCACAAGGGTAAAACTAATAAACGAAATCGTGCTCTGGTTGTGGTTAGTTATTCTGGCAGTACAACCGTTCAAGGAGTTGAAAAATTCAAGGCATTGCATGTGTCTAATTTAAAGCCTGAGACCTCAGTCGAAGAACTGCAATCATTCCTGAGCAGGAACTTTCCAACAGTGAAATGTGAAAAACTTGTTTCCAAATATCCTGTAAACTACGCATCATTTAAGGTTGTGATTTCAACATCAGACTACGAAAAGGCTCTTGATGGATCAAACTGACCAAATAAAGCTAGTGTCCACCGGTTTTTTCAGCCCAGACCTGTGAATCAACCTGCGAGGTGATTGAAGTTCCCGCTAGCAGTGCTTACAAAATTGAACTTCTACAATTAAATATTCAGTGTCTCACAAATAAGCTGGATAATCTTGTAATACTTTTAAGTGAAAGAAAACCTGAAATTGTAAGTATTGTTGAGCATTGGTGTAGTTTTGAAAATGTAAAAACAATGACCATCTCTGGATATTTTCAAGCTGACTTCTTCTGTCGCCCGAATAGAGCACACGGAGGATCAATGATCTACGTCAGAGCTGGGGTGGAAGTGAGGAGTTTGAATGTGTCGCGATTTTCCGAAGAAATGGTTTGTGAGATCAGTGGAACCTTAGTGATAGCTCCAAACAATCGGTTGGGTATTTTGAGTGTTTACCGACCCGGTTCTGGTAAAATTGAAGATTTTCTTGATAGAATATCAGCTGCCTTATATTTTTGTTACACAGTAGCTGATGTGATATTTCTTTGTGGCGACTTGAACATTGATTTCTCGAAGGACAAATGCACAAATTGTAAACTACTTGTTGATCTACTCGAATGTTTCATCATATGAACCTACCAGGGTATTCACGGATATTACAGGACATACCTCTATCTCAAAAGTGGATTACATTTTGACAAATGCTAAATTATTGGATTGTAGTGTGGAGGTTTTTGAAGCTCATATCAGTGATCACCGAGCTCTTTCACTTGAGTTACCCATTAATTTCAACCACATGGCAATGAATGTTACGCGGATAGTCAGAAACTTAAGTCAGCATAATCTTGATAATTTTGGTTCTTGTATTTCAAATAGTAATTTTCAAGATATTTATAGTTCTAATCATATAGACGAATCTTGTGAGAAATTCATTAATATAATCCGTGATATGTTTGAAGTTTGTTGCCCATTAGTGAGGTATACTGTTGATAAAAAGAATGGTAGAAAGTGGATTACTCCAGAGATTGTCAAGGCTAAACGTAACCTTAATAATCTCCATTGGTTACATTGTAATCTTAAAAGTCAATATGCCTATGATCTGTACAAACAAGCTAAAAGTTCTTACAATTCACTGATTAGAAGTGCGAAATATCTTTTCCATAGGGAAATTATCGAAAAATCCGATAATAAAAATAAAACAGTATGGGACCTGGTGAATGATATGACGGGTCGAAAAAATAAGGAACAAAGATCTGTCAAACTTGCTGTTAATGGTGTTTTATATGAAGAACCTAAAGGCTTAGCGGATATTTTTGCTGAATACTTCACCTCGGCCGCAGAGACCACCCTTAACAACTTTTATAAAGTTTCTTTATCCTCAGCATGTACTACGTCTTCTATGTTGGATAGCACTTTTTTCTTTCACCCGGTTTTGCCGCAAGAAGTATTTGATACTATAAGATCACTCAAAAATAAAAAAAGTTCAGGAGTTGATTTCATTTCTGCGCGTATTCTGAAGTCAATAAATGGGAAAATATGTGTACACTTTGCTCATATTATTAACTTATCAGTCAGCACTGGTGTATTTCCTCAGATTCTCAAAAAATCCATTATTGTTCCGGTCTATAAAAAAGACGATGTAAACGCTATTTCAAACTATAGACCAATATCCATCCTCAGTGTCTTCTCAAAAGTTTTCGAGAAAATTGTGTTGAGTAGAATGATGAGATACCTGGACAAGTTCCAAATTCTCGATAGTGCCCAGCATGGCTTCAGAGCTGGCCGCTCAACTCAGACGGGTGCTATACATTTTGTTGAGTTTGTCTATGAATGTCTAGACAATGGCTCTTATGTCGCGGGATTATTTTTCGACTTGTCACGGGCATTTGATAGTCTCGATCATCGTTTTATATCAGACAAGCTGTATAATATGGGTTTCAGAGGGGTGTTCTTAGAGTGGATCCGAAGTTATCTTGAAGGTAGGGTCGCATCCGTTAAAGTAGAAAATTCACTTTCAAGAGAGCATAACCTTAAGTTGGGTGTGCCTCAGGGATCTGTGTTGGGGCCACTTTTGTTTTTGTTATTTATTAATGACCTTCCGATAAATCTGAGAATATTATTTATCAAAGTATCAAACTTTAACAACTTATTAGACAAAATACTCAGATTTATCTTGTTTGCTGATGATTCTTCCATAGGAATCACTGCAGAGACCTTGGAAGAGTTGAGGAGATTGTGCGAAATGTTGGTTCAAAGCTTTAAAGAATGGTGCCAGTTGAATAAAATCATTGTGAATATTGATAAAACGGTATGCGTTCACTTTTCGCTGTCTGGCGATGAGCAGAATCCATTGATTATTCGCCATTTAGATACAATTATTCCATGCAAAGCAACGACAAAATTCCTGGGAATCCATATTGATAGACATCTAAAGTGGGATACACATATTGATGCTATCTGCAAAAAACTAAATGGTTCATATTATGCTTTGAGCAGAATTAAAAACTCGCTTCCTTTGAAGTCTCTCATTGATGTCTATTATAGTCTGGTATACAGTCATCTAGCATATAATATCCTACTATGGGGTAATTCCTCTGACGTTGGCAGAATTTTCATAATTCAGAAGCGCATTCTTCGCTTAATATTTGAATGCGCTCCAAGGTCCTCTTGCAGACCTGTTTTCGTGGATAATGCCATTCTTACTGTGGCTTGTATATTCATTTTGAGAGTCCTTGTATATGCCAAGGAGAATGAGAATAATTTTGTGAAACTTTCGAGCTTTCATTCTCACAATACGAGAAATAAAGAAACCTTGAATGTTCCCATACACAGGACCTCTAAATTTGAATCATCCCCTGTTTATCAAAGCATTAAAATTTTTAATCATCTTCCTCTCCGCATTAAAACACTTAATGTAAATAGATTTAAGAAAATAGTGAAGGAATTGTTATTAACTAAATGTTTTTATACTGTTAATGAGTATTTTAGTGATAATCTTGAAATTGGCTAAAAGCTTGATTTTTGTTTTGACATGTCCTATACATAATTTGTTATGTCTTACAGGATAAATAAACTATTATTATTATTATTATTATTATGCAAAAACCTGACAACTTCGGCAAGTTTTTTGGCCACTCTCGAATTTGTTTCAATTCGGGTTAATCAATCTACAACCAGCAAGCGAAGTGCAAAGTAGACATTGAAGTCACATTATGTTTCAAATGTGGAGAAATCACGTTTTCAATATTGAATAATATTATAAACAAGAAAATAACATCGAAAATCACAGAACAAATCAGACAGCAAACCCTGCAAACCAACAGATGCAGTAACCTTTTGAATTGAAATTAAATATTATAAAGTGGATGTGCACACAGATTTGAGGAATTCATCGCATATCCATAAGGCCAAAGGGAAAGCAGAAGAAAGTTTGATTGGTTGTTAGCATTTGGCGCAAATACCTTCACTGTGTTTCAAAGCTTGCTAATACATAGTACTTGCAGATAGATACGTTACCATCTTTTTAAAGTACATGCACTTCTGATAACACCATCTGTTGAGAAATAGCAAGAACTCATTCAAGGTCATGATATAAAATAAGTTAATTGAAATATTTTTTTATTTAGGTTCTGCCCCAACGCCTAGAGTGTTAATGAAAAGTGCAAAACTTGAATGGTCCTTAAACGATACATCTGCATCTCTCAATCTGCTTGATGAGGCACTGAAAGTTTTCCCTACATTTCCGAAACTGTGGATGATGATGGGCCAAATTCACGAGCAACTTGATCAATTATCTAAAGCTTTTGACTCTTACAATTCAGGGGTAAGATTTAATAGTATTGAAAATATTCCCACTAATAAGTCATATTTCCAAAGATCAAGAAATGTCCAGATTCCATTCCACTGTGGGTCCTCTTATCAAGATTGGAAGAAAAAAGGGGCATCTTGATTAAAGCTCGATCAGTTTTGGAGAGAGCTAGGTTGAAAAATCCCAAGAACGATATTTTGTGGTTAGAAGCGATAAGGGTAGAATTGAGAGCCAACATGAAAGACATCGCCAATTCTATGATGGCTAAAGCTCTACAAGAGTGTCCAACGTCAGGTAACTTATGGGCGGAAGCCATTTTCATGGAAGCAAGACCTCAGAGAAAATCAAAATCGGTAGGTTTCTGAATTTAATAATTGAGATTAGTTAGCAAATCTTACAAGGATCAATAAATATCCATGTTGGGAATTAAGGCACAGTTGGTTCACATTTCACTTTAATTGTCAATGAAATCAACTTTCTGGTTGATAAACTGTTTCCAATTTAATACAAGTTTGCCTTGTCGATTTCTGCCAAAAATAGAGGCATTATCGTTAAAAACTTGTCATACATTTTCGATTCAATGTTTTGGATAACATTCAAATCCATGTCGAAAAACGTGGTCATCCTGAAATCGAGATCTGAGGAAGATATAGTAGAAATATTTATCGGCAACATCATAATATTCAAGGTGTGATCGGCAGGTCATAATCACAATTATTAAATTTGTAGCTACTAGATATACAGATAAAATTCAAGAATACAAGTAAAACAAATTGGTTCAAGCACTGACCTGAAGTCAGAAGCTTTTGCGCGCATGTTCTATTGTCCATTCACCTTTGGAATTTAAATTCGTTAAATATCTAATAATATAGGAAAAAGGTTACGCCTGAAGTAATTTTCACGAAATTCCGCGAAAATTAGCGCGTCGGCATTCTACATGTAATTACCGAGTTTTAAATGGATTGGATTTGTATATTTTGAGTTATAAAGGAAATAACAAAAAAATTTCAGATATAGAAGGAATAATTTTTGAATGTTGTGGTTTCATGTTTCGGTATATCCAACATAACACTCCCTGGTGGGTAGTTATGATGGCTTCCCAACACTTTGAAATCAGAAATGTTGCCACTCACAAACGTTACACATTTCAAAAAGAAAATGGAATTGCAGAATATACAGTGCTTTTGGGAAACAGCTCTACATGTTTCCCTGTATTCCAGATCAAACAATTCTCTAATAATTATTTTTTGAGAGGTGAAGACTCCTTTAGATTCATTTTCAAGTCCCAATGTTGCAATGTTATTTGATAAATGCCTGTAAGCAAATGCATTGTATAACTTCAACTACAACCCTTTTGGGTCCAAAATGGGTTTCATTTGTAGAATTTCATAGCATGCTTTATTGAGTTGTTTACAGTCTAACCCCCGGTTTCTGAAAGGCTATCAACACAAATGTTAACTAATCAGACATCAATCTCTTGTTAACCCTCATCTGAGTTGCGCAAAGCGCAAAAACTCGGACTGATTTGACATTAACAGTTCTGTTACCTTTGACCAGCCTTTCAGAAACCGGGTGTAAGTGTGAGGAGAAATCAAGGTTTGATTCGAGCCATGTCCTGAGTAATCTTATTCTTATGTTAAATTCACACCAAAGCGTCGAAATTTTGCAAGAGCCTTCAAAATTCAAAACCTAATTTTACAGCCAAGTTCCAAATTTGAACACGATCGGATCTATATTGTTATCACGATAACTTCGATCCGAAAGAGTTAGTGACTTGCAAATTTCAGGATAGGTTGCTTATCCGAATAGGACATGTGAGTTCGTTAATAGGCATAATTGGCCGATGGGTTTTGACAATTTAAAACAACTGACACCGAACATTAAAATCTTCATAATAAGGGCTCGAAAAGAGAACTTCCCACCTGTATACAATTTGCTGCCCTTTTTGAAAAATAATTTACAGTTTTTCTGATAATGTCTGGGTTTTCCCTGATTTCTATGCATGCCACATCAATCTTTTAAATTAACTGTTCTCAGGACTTGATTTTTTTTGTACACCATACTTTTCAAATTCCCCTAAACATAAAAATCTAAAGGTGTCAGATCTGGGGAGCTTGGCGGCTATTCTTTTGGATGTCTTGGACCACTTCTTTTGATCCATCGAAACGGTAATACATTATCCAAATGTTCGACCACAACACGAGAAAAATGCGGCGGTGCTCCATCATGCTGAAATATCATCCCATTCGTGTTAACTTATTTCAAGATATTTAGAAGGATATTCTGCAGGAAGGATAAATTTCCCCAGTAATGGCACATTGTGTAGGTGAAATACTTTAAAAATTGGTTTCTGTTGATAATAATTCAATGAAACGATTCAAGCCAACTGATAAATCTACAATTAAGTATTGCTATGGAGTGCATTGAATATGAAAAAACTTGACCTCCTCGTCTTTAAAAAGTCATAGTTTAATGGATACATTTGTGCCACTTGAAATCAGACACGTTATTGGCACAATTTTTCTTACTCTTTAAGAATAAAAATATTTCGATTTCACATATGGTGTGTTATTTGAGTGCAGACCATTGAGGATTATTTTCACTATGCTAATGACTTATTTCTCCAATTTTCATTGTCACGTGCGGATAAACGCTGACAGAGTATATTCTGACCCAAAAAATCAAACTAAAAGCTGCACCAGTTCAAAGGTTATAGTGCTTAAATATTTTCACATTTTTCGGAAAATACCGTTTCTCCAAAACGAAACGTCAACATAGCGTTTAATGGCCTGTATTGAATCAGTATAGAGGTCTCCTAACTATAACTGATGTTTGGAATATGGGTAACCAGTCACCCTGTATACTTACCCGTAAATTCCTCCGAAATTTATTATACTATTGTTTTGACAGATGGCGTGAAAATTCTTTCACTCTAGAACTTATATATCTCAGTATACATTGTTATAAATCACCCATTTACAGGTCGATGCCTTGAAAAAGTGTGAACACGACCCCAATGTGTTATTGACAGTAAGCAAACTTTTTTGGGCAGAAAGAAAAATTGGCAAGTGCCGAGATTGGTTCCAAAGGACCCTCAAAATTGAATCTGACCTAGGTGATGCATGGGCGTATTGGTATAGATTTGAACAGCTTCATGGTACAAAAGAACAGCAACTAGATGTTAAACAGAGATGTCTGACTACCGAACCACACCATGGTGAACTTTGGTGCTCAATTTCAAAAGATATCAAGAATGTACGACTCAACAACGAACAGATTCTCGAAGCTGTAGCCAAAGCTGTTCCTATTCCCACTTAAGAATGTTATATGTATATGTCAATAATATTAGAGAATAAAAAATGGAAAAAAATAAAATTTTATTTTACAATATATTTACAAATTACTTTAATATAAAATAGATACTTTCAGAGCTTGCTAAATTTATATTAAATTTTTTTACAATATATTCACAGGGCGGAAGTTATCTTCCAAAAAAATTCTAAAAATACTACAAGATCAAAAATATCACTAGCAATTTTGTGGATGATAATATTGATAGAATTATAAATTATTGCCTGAATAATGTTTCATGACAAAATAAATATCAGTCTTAAATTTCGTTTCGTTTTAGATTGAGCAAAAAGTTTTCAAATCTAGAGGTAGATAACCACAAAAATCTTGAACTCGATTCTGAAAAATTGATCATGTTGATTAATTTTTATAGTATATATAAAGTGTTTCCTCCTTATGTTTAAAGGATTTAAGGGCGCAATCCCCGATTAATTTTAGATTGAAAAAGTCCAATGTCCGCAAATGCTGTACAGGTTGAAAGGTACCAAACAAATTTACTATCTTGTACAACCATAAATATGACACATATATTTAAAAAAACTGCAGAAATAATTGAATGATAAAGCCTTTCTGTCAGCTATATTTTGGATTTTAACCTCAAAAGTGAAGTATTTAGTGTAAATATTGAGCTTTTTATCACATATTAAAACACCCAAAGTGAGCTATTATAGAAATATTCGAGACAAATGCTTTTTGTACATTTCAACACCCTGTATCTTGGAAACAAATCATTTGCGGATATGTTATTAGACTTTTCCTGTCTAAAATTAATCGAGGATTACGCCCTCAAAAGTTTAACACATAGTTGGGAAACACTAAGGACTTCCCAGCCACCCCCAAAGAAAATATTGTGGCTATGCCAATGAACACCCTGTATATTGTATGGAAGTGTTTCTTTCACAATTGGATTATGATATGAATGATCAATAGTGCCAGAATTATGCAAACTGTCCTAAAGATGACAGTTGTTTGTTGAAAAGAATGACCTTAGTAGAAAGTATGAACCATATAAAAATATAAAACTGCAGTTTGACGACACTTTGTTGATCGGTATGATGTCTAAGAAAAATGGTGTATGAACTCCTCGTTCTTTGACAGATGAAAATTGACCGACATGGTAGATGTTTCATGGCGGCGCCACCTTGTCAATCGCATATTTTCTTATAAATACAAAATATGCAAAATTTACTCCTCGTTAATTAATGTTGGCCTTATTGTCTAATACGGAATTCTAACCAAACAAGTTGAATAAATCTGTCTTCGCTAGAGGAACAGACATTTGACAGATATCTATTCAGAATGACAATAAATCCCTTGTAACTTCTGAATAGCGCTAGCTACAGGAAAAAGAATGAAAGATAGACTATGTTCCAGAAAATGGGGAATCAAATTCAAATCAGCGCATACACCAGTTTATGGACATCTCAATTAATGAATTATACAGGGTCTTTATAAATGATTGTGCATCGCAGTTCATATACAGTGAGTCTTTGACCACTGCATTAGTTTTAACCAAAGATTCCTCTCATCAAATGAAACACTTTTTTCACTTAACATTTTTCTGAATTCAGCTCAGGTAAAAAGATACAGGCTGTTGAAATTTTGAAAAAAAATCAGTTTTTATTTTGTAGCTTTGACATCCTTTTTTCGAATAAAATGAATGTTGGCGTAAAGTTTCCTGTAACTATGATACATATTTTCCAAATATTAGTTGTTTTCTACTTCTACTGGTTTTCTAGTTATGGACTCGTGGATTCATAAAACTAAACGAAATTAGCATAAAGAAAGCATATAAAGTTTTTCTTGAGTCATTTCAAGAATATTCCATCGTTTTAAAATATTATATTATTCTTCATCATTTCTCCTTAAACGCACCGTTTCCGAGATATTCTTCATTGAATGTTTTAAAATGGAAAGCTCCAGAAATTTCCCTACTTTTATGGATCCGTCCCTGAGCGTTGGAATCCCGAATCAAGCTGTAAACCACGTTACCATGCCTTATTCTCGTCCGCCAACAATGTCATAGATAATTTATATGCGGGAGTGTATTAGCACATTGTGAAATCTTTAAACGCTTGTAACTTTTTACCTGAGCTGAATCTGGAAAAATGGTCAGTGAAAAAAGTGTTTCATTTCATGAGAGGAATCTTTGGTTAAAATTAATGCAGTGGTCAAAGACTCACCCTGTATATACAGCTCATTCGCGATTCCATCCACATACTTTATTTTCAAAGGCCTGTAAAATATTCAGGATCCTTAGCGAAGAGCAACAAACGATTATTCAAAGCCAACTGTGATGTTACAATCATTTATAAAGACCCCGTCAGTGAATTATTAAACATCGAAAAAATTGGATATATTTATGCGATGCAATAATTTAAGAGCTTTCAGTCGAACCAATACCAAGGCTGCGCTAGACCCTACTCTTTTGGAGCCTGCTCTAACAGTAAAATATTGAGTACAGAGTACAGGACTGTAGGAACTGCCAAGACAGATATTGCAGTGGTGGTCAACTACAGGGGGTGAATATCCAGACATTGGTGAAAGATTCTTCTACTGAAAGTTCATGACCTAGAACACAAGGTGCTGTACATCGCATGTTATATACTCCATTCACTTTTATAAAGTCTCCCGGTTGGCCATGATTTAGGTCTATCACGTTTTTGTAACTAGGATAGAGGCAGGTTGGCACTACTGAAATATCGTCAAGGTCAAGACAATTCGCCGAGACGTTGCCAATGTATACTGTCAACATAATCATAACATAATCTTCAATCTTAGACAAGATATTATCACATATCATTATCTTCGAATGAAATAAAGAACCGAAAACTTAATTCTGACATGTTGAACTCTCGAATGAAATTACTTAGTTTCCTATCATTATATTTTATCAAGGTATAAGAATGACTCAGGTTTCGTAGTACTACTACATGAAACTGGTGAATTTCAAGTTGTGCAACAAGGTATTTAAATGTCTTCTGTAGGCTTATTTCGAAAAATGGAGTATTCCATAGGTACGTCTGTTCGTTTAGAAGTTTTCCTGTTGGGTTATTCAGGTACTTTTATTATTTTTTCAAATGAACTATCACAAAGTAACGGACTACTCTATCCATTATTTTTCAATTAAATTCCAACACTTGATTCTTGATTTCCATACAAGAAAACAGCATATTGAATCTTCCAACCAGTTTATATAGGTACGTGAAATATTTCCAGTAACAACAGAGGAAAAATTTTCTTCTACAGTCGCCAGGACTGTAGAATTATTGAATTCTCATGATATCTTCTCAAATTCATTATTTTTCCGAAGTAAACTCACATTGTGAAAATACGTAATTACTACGACTTCTATGTAGAGAGGACAACGTTTTGTAGTTATCTGACAGGAAAATGACTAACATTTTCAAAATATACATGGTGAAATGTGTCAAATTTTCATGGCCAACCGGGAGACTTTATAAAAGTGAGTGGAGTATATATTAAGTATATCATTATTATACTGATCCTCCTAAGTCTTTCCCAAGGAGGCCTCTCATAAGCTCTAAGAGCTTGAGCGAGTAAAGAAAATCAGTTGTCATTGCTCATATGGATACACAAGATAGGTGCCATGATGACACTTCCATCTGCAGTTAAGGTCATGACATCCGATTTTTGTATCCGCTTGAGATTATGATTATATTATCATGATATATAATACACAGGGTGTTTCCTAATAGCATGCTAATATTTAAGGGGAGTATTCGTGTGTCCATTTTGAGAAAAAATATTTATACAGGCTGCTACATTTTTTACAATAAATAGGAATTTTTTTTCTATTCACAAATCCTTCATTGGAATCTCTTCTTCCTCAATCTTCTCAGAATCACCATACAATGGTTGACACTCATCAGGAGTTCCACAGTTTTTGCAATAATCTTTAGCACCTTTATATTTATCTTCGCCCTTTTTTTTTAATTTCTTTTTCTCTGCAGTTTTCGATTTTTTTTTCTTGTGGTAGGTATGATGCAATTCTTCTTCCTTATCCAAGTCATCCATATCTAAATTTTGTATACTAGTTTGTACAGCTACATCGGTGGATGTCCGAGAAGTCCTCGATTGCCGGCTAGATCGATTCAGTTTTTCACCGCCGGATATGGCAGAGTTCACCGAACTTTGAACCAAATTTTTTATTTCTGGACAAGATGAATTCTCGCTTTCAGATCCGGAATCGTCAGAGTTTGAATAGTACCCAATCTGTTTCAAATCCTTGCGGTTGAATACTTCAACTTCTTTGCAATATTTTTTATCTTGTCCATAATCCTTATTCATATAATCGTCAGAAATGGAAGTTGATGATATATCACCTATCTGCTGCCGTAAAGACTGGATCATTAGCTGATCATTCAAGTCTAAATTATTTGTATTACTGACTCGCATGTTGAATTTACTTTCTGAAATAGTAACAGAAACATTTTCATCTTCACTACCACTTCTTGATCGTCCACCATGGGACCTTAATTTGCTGGTGTTGAACAAATCTGACAGCTGTTGGCCATCTAGCCCTGCATTGGCGGTTCTTCGACCAAGGTTAGGCCTGAATCCTCTGCAACTGTCAGCGTTTGTGAGAGCATTAATAAGTTCCATGTGTGAATCTAAGCTGGTACGGCTACCTTGGTTTGTAGAGTTCCTTCTGGAGGACGTTCTGGAGTGTCTACTCCGTGACTTTCTGGTATGCCTCTTTTCCTTTCTGTACCTGTTCCCATTTCTCACCTTCTTCACTGCCTTCAGCTCAGCTATTTGAACGGAAAGTTGACTATCTCCAGAATTGCACCTGCTCTCTATACTTACATGTCTCAAACTGACACTAACCTCTGAATCGGGTTGATTAGGTACTGCTCCCCTTCGATAAATGAGTTTCCTTAAATTTTCGACCCAAGATGTGCTAAGCTCGTTACTCGATGCACTATTTGGATCGAAATCGAGTCCTACAGGATCAGAATGATTCTGGTCCTCAATAGATATTTTTGCACCTTCGTAATATTTCTTCCGTTTTGCAAATGCATTGGCAATCACCTTGTGTTTTTGATGTTTAATGGGGATCTCCACCTCCCAGTGAAATTTTCTGAAAATCATAGGAACAGTTAAATATCTCAAATTTTACTACAATTACCAATGTGATATATAAAGTTATACTGTCATGAAATTTTTAACAACTTATACTTCATTTTTTAAACAAAAAGTAGAACTCATCAAAATAAATCATTTCACCAAAAATAGCATATACAGGGTTACAGGGTAAGTCGTACTGAATATTAAAGGACGTTATTATTCAGGTCATTTCTGATGAATTTGGTCCTATAATATGTTCTCCGAAATGTCACCGTTATTGAGATATTGAATTTGAAAGATTTTTTTTTAAATCCCTCATTTTTTGGCTTTTTTAACGATTTTCTAGGATTAGAGCTCCTAGGGTCCGATTTTTTATGTATCTAGTTAGAGGAGATATCAACTAATAAAAATGATCAACACAAACTGAACCGACTACTAACAGCTTAAAAACACTGCTTGACAAAGGTTAGAATTGAAAAATTTCAATGAATGTTTTTAACTTTGAAGCGCTCTCCTTAAAAAACAATGTATGGAAGTTATTCTGCAGATGCTTTTAAAAACTTCTTCGTCTCTTCGGCTGTTCAAAAAGGTATAACACTTGCTATTAAACAGACAAAACATTGACCAAATTACAGTCGAGGTAGTAGAGGGTACATTTCTAGTTTGAGGTAAAAGGAGCTAATAATATCTTTCACCCATGACACTGGTCCACCTCCCGCGTTAGTGACCCCTCGTATGTCCGTCGAACTCAAGGACATAATTTTTTCTCCGTCCATTGTAGAGGTCAAACTTTCTTCCTTAGACGTGCAGTCTGCACCTGGAACTGACGGATTTTCTGATCTTCATTCGCTCTTTCGAAACATCCTCCCTCCCTTCCTCTTGGCGGAGTGCACGTGTAACGCCAATTTTCAAGAAGGGAGATAAGCGTTGTGCTGACAATTATCGCCCTATCAGCCTGGTCCGGGCATAGCAAAGATTTGTGAAAGGGTTATATTGGATGAAGTTCTTCGAAGTTCGAAGTTCTTCGAAGGCTCTGGCAAAATCGAGGTAGATACTATACTACTACCGTCGTTTGCGAGTCCATGTATTCAAGCTCCGCAACGAGAACTTCAAGACAGTGCAAATTCAGCACTTTTTATCTAATCGGATATTCGTATAGTGTGGAACGCGTTGCCTCCTGTGGTGGTTCAGTCAGTGTCGGTGAACTCATTTAAAAACAATTATGACAGATGGTGTTGAGTGGAGGGAATCTTTTTGTTTAATTTTTTCAGATAATCTGTTTTTTTTCGCTCTTCAAGCATTCCTGTGCAACATTTTTTTTTTGGATTTTTGTATTTTTTCTGGGAGTTTATAGACCTAGCCTAAACTCTAATCCCTGTTTTAATAATAATAATAATAATACGTAAATAAAACGAAAAGAAACAAAACAATATTTTTAAAACTCTTGTTCGACATGGCCACCGTAATTTCTCACACAAATTCTCATTCGTTTCCTTAAATTACTTTTCACGACAGAAGTTTGCAGGCTCCGCCTCATTTCCTCAACTGCACCAATAATCCTCTGTCATACGCTAGGCTTTTCATATTACTCCACACATAAATATCCATCGGCATTAAATCGGGGCTCCTCGCGGGCCATGCTATGTGTCCGCCTCTTCCAATCCATTTATTTGGGTACTTCTCGTCCAACCATGCTCGAACACTTCTTCTGTAGTGCGCTGGGCAGCCATATGTTGAAAGAACATTTCTCGTCTCACTGTAATAGGCAAGTCTTCCAACAAAGAGGGTATCTCCTCCTTCAAAAAGTTTTCATATCTTTCGCCATCCAATTTATCGGGTAGGAAGTATGGTCCTATCAAGTAATTTGATATGATGGCCATCCACACGTTTAGACTGAATCTCCTTTAAGACCGTTTTTTTCTTTGTGTTACCTCGCGCTTTGGGAGCCCAATAATGGGCGTTATGTTAATTTGTGTTGCCGTCTTTATCAAATTTCGACTCTTCTGTCCACATTATTTTCTTTAAAAATCCGGATCTTCGATATCGACAGAGAGCATGAATCTGCAGAAATCTATTCGCCTCAATGGATCCCCTTCTTCAATTACTTGCACTGGCGTGTAAGGGTATTGCTCAGAAGTGTGCATTACGAACCAGACTTTTCACTGGGAAATACCAAGCCATCAATCGAAATGAATACCATCTTCAATTAAAAGGCGCACAGAACCTTCTTCAGGCAAACTTCAGTTGTGAAAAATCAATTTAAAAAAGCATGATATTTTGTGTAAGAAATGGCGGCGGCCATGTCGAACAAGAGTTATAAAAATATTGTTCTGTTTTTTTTTGTTTCATTTACGTATTATTAGCTTCTTTTACCTCAAACTAAAAACGTTCCCTCTACTACCTTAACTCTGTAATTTGGTCAATGTTTTGCCTACTTAATAGCAAGTGTTATACCTTTTGGAACAGCAGAAGAGACGAAGAAGTTTTAAAAGCATCTGCAGAATAACTTGCATACATTGTTTTTTTAAGAAAATCGCTTCAAAGTTAAAAACATTCAGTGAAAATTCTTCAATTCTAACCTTTGTCAAGCAGTCTTTTGAAGCTGTAAGTAGTAGGTGCAGTTTTTGTTGATCATTTTTATTAATTGACATCCCCTCTAACTACATAAAAAAATGGACCCTAGGAGCTGTAAATGAGGGATTTGAAAAAAAATCTAAAGTTCAATATCTCAATAACGGTGAAATTTCGAAGAACATATTATAGGAACAAAATCAGAAATTACCTGATTAATATCGTCCTGCAATATTTAGTACGGCCTACCCTTTATTAAATATGCATGATAAGGCTGCTATCCACCCCTGAATTTGAATGGGATTCCACGAATTTTCGAGTACGGCTCTGTCTCCCCACGCTTTCAACCAGTGAAAACGGATAATCCCAAGGTCACATACAAATTAGCAATGCTTATCTGTGCAGAAACCAAACGTTGTGCGTCCATGAACAGGTATTCCGGTTCCCATGCTCTCTCTAGGTCATTTACCAGACCTAAATGGACGTACCGTTAGGTTTCCGCACAGATACGCATTGCTAATTTGTATGCGACCTTGGGATTACGCGTTTATAGTGGTTGAAAGCGTGTGGAGACAGAACCTAACTTAAAAATTTGTGGAATCGCATGCGACTTCGGTGGTGGATAGCAGCCCTATCATACATATTTTATGTATGCTATTTTTGGTGAAATGATTAATTTCCATGAGTTCTACCTTCTGTTAAAAAAAGAGACTCTCCTTTGAAAACGCCCGGTATAGGCCAACTATCAGTTATCACTGAAGTACACCTCTATTGAAATATGTTTTCACGAATATATGTTTGTTACTATTTACCTCCTTATGTATCTTTCCCAAGCATGCATTGTGGCTTCACACCAAACCCAAGAAGCCATAGCCAAACCAACTCCAAATACTGCTAGTAACTGTAGCTGCAGCATTGCAACACTCGGTCTATTTTCTTGCTTGCAATGCGAGTTGTCCGAGCTAAAGCTAGTCAGCTTACATCTACAAAGAAATAAATTTAAATAAAGTTTTTGTGAAATTAAACCAATGTAATAACTCACAGAATATAAGCGCTGAGACTTTTTTCCCATTCTTCACCATGAGTGTAAATATAATGGTGATAAAAACATGTTATAATGCAAAATATCACCAACAGAGTGGCAAATATGCACATCCTAATGATAGTGGACTTAATTTTGCTGTTAGAATGTTCTGAGATTACTTCTTGGCTTTCAACCCTCACTTTCACCAACAGAATGAGTCCTAAAATATTATTAAATTTGAGTGTTCAAACATCGATGCTGAAAAACTGCAATTTTACCTCTGATGATAATATACCCGCCAATGAGCAGAGCAGCAGTGGAAGGAGCGAGTAGAAGTCCTATTCTAGCAGCTTTGTTGATGAACCCGACAAAACATATTCCAGTAACATAGTCTGCATCTATTTCTCCTATAGCCATAGTGGTTATTGTCAGAATGAGTGGTAAACTCCATGCCACTAAGTGGAAGTATGCTCTCTTCTTATGAATTTTTTCTTGTGTCTTACCTATGCGAAAAAGTTCTGAATTGAATGATCTTAATCAGCATGTGGAATTTAAAGACTAAACATAAAGTCGATTCATGGGAATGACAAAAATATAATACCAAATGGATTTCGATTCTAGTTTCTCAAGTCTAAATGGAGTATTGTATGAAACCATAAACATACCTACATATAAATATAAACAAATAATATAAAATATTAATGTGACAGGCAGAAAACTCACAAGGCATATCTTGTAAAATGTACTGATTTATAAAAATGTTCATAATAACTGTTTCTTCTGGGCAAGTTGTTGCGTGTTAGTATCAGGGCGCTAACATTTTACTTATGGACGAAAAATTCGTGGTGAAATTTATTTCTGACATACTCCCGGATGGCCATTTATACGCACGATAACTTTTGTAAGAAATATCTTAAAGACTTATACATATATTTACGTCTTTTCGGGGAAGAATCACGTTTTTAAAAACAAAAATGGTTTATTTGAAAATACTCGATACACTGAGCTTGACAATGTTGATCTAATTCTCAATATAATTCTCTATGCAATTCTCCTCGAGAAAGTCTAATAGGGTTCTATTTATAAGATTATCTTATCCAAGGAATGTGCGATGCAGGTCCACGCGCTAGGATGCAAAATGCTAAATAAGCAATATCTAACAAAGTAATATGAATACAGGATGGACCTTTGGAAATAAACCTATCTATTAAATATGGAATTGGAATCATGTAATTCCTCCTCGGCTAAATTAAAGGTATCACCTTTAAGAGGTGTGGCTTTATTAAAAATATTATTTCTTAAATATCTGAAAATGAAATAAATGCTTATTATGAAAATAATTAATACTAATAATATTAACAATGTGAATTTCGAAGGTTGGAAATTCCATTCTTCTAAATCTTCTAATTCGATATTGGGGATTTCCATTTCTTCTTTCTTGAATTCTTCATTTGACAGGTTCTTGGAGGGTAACATCATTTTTGGTAGAATGATGTATTTTTCTTCGTCTATGAAAGTAGTGGGAGTAATTTCTTTCTGTAAGTTGCTTATGGTACATTTTGTTCTTAGAATTGCCATGGAAGGGATGAAGTAGTATTTGGTTTGCTGGGGACATTTTTCTTGGATTTTCTTGTTTCCAATTGACAATACATTTCCGTCTTCCAATAATTTTAGATCAGGAGAAATGACCATTCTCTTTCTGGGGCAGTCTTCGGTGTGGTTTTTCAAGATATTCTGCATACATATTGGGGATTCTATAAGGGAGTCTTGATCGCATAGATAGTCATCTTCTATCGGATGGCACTGTTTTGTTGACCATTTCAATATTTCCTTTTGTGAGAGCAAATAGGAGTTGGTATAAGGAAGGGAAAGATTTTGTTGAGTTAAGTAGTGAAACTTGTATAAATCATAATTTTCTTTATATACCAATGGTATTGAAATTAGGAACAATAAAACTTTGTTCTTGAAAATAACTTTCGTGTGACATAATTGATAGTAATCTTTCAAATGATGAACAGGTATTATATTAACATTTTCTATTAATTTTGAGTACTTTGAGAAAGGTAAGATAAATTCATTTAATAATCTCGCAAAGCTTACAGCATTATTAAATCTGAAATAAAATGTATACTAGTGTTTCCTTTGCTTCAAAATTTTCTTATGATAAACATGTTTGTTTTTAGTATCTTCAATACGGTTTTCATCAATTTCACGGGCGTCTATTTTCTTATAAACTGGGTCTAATTTGCGTGTTATTGGTTTTTTAATATAAGTAGGATTTTTATTTAAGGGATGATTTTCTTTCGCTGATCTCTTTTCATTAGTTTTCCTTAAACGTTCAATGTTCTTCTGCTTATTTTTCTCCAATTGTTTTGAAATGTCATTAAGATTCTCGACGTAATTTTCAACATAATTCTGAATTTGTTCATTATGTGTCCGCTCAATAGGTAGTGAATAATTTAAGTCTGCTTTGATTATTTGCATAGGTGTCATCTCTAAACTTGAGTGATTAGAATTATTATAGCTAAGCAATGCTTGAGAAAGTCTATTTTGAAAAGTATTTTTATTTCCGATCGTTCTTAATTGTTCTATCAACGTAGAATGAAACCGTTCTACTATAGCGTTAGAATTTGGGTTATAATTGGTTATGTAATGAATTTCTATTTTATGAATTTTGGAAAAATCCTGTACAACACTATTTTTGAATTCTAGTCCATTATCGCATGTTATCTTATTGGGGGTACCAAAATGGCTAAAATACATTAATAATTTATCTACTATTTCCGTGCCTGTCTTTTGTGACAGCGGGTAACATTGTCCAAATCTGGAGAATGAGTCTACAATGCTTAGACAATATGTTTGATTAAATCTTATAGTATCACAATAAATGTGTGTGAAAGGATTTGATCCTATTGGGTTTGGTTTAAATTTTAATTGGATTGGGGTTCTTTCGTACTTACTTTTCTGACATATTTCGCAAGAATTTATAAAATTTTGAACATCTTTGTTCATGTTCGGCCAATAATATTTGCGCTTTAAACTAGTTAAATTTTCTTGATATCCACGATGAATAGTTTTGGTTTCGTGATATTGTTGAATTCTTAGAAGTTGTTCTTCTTTATCTTCGACATCCTCTAGATATATTTTAGAGATTTTCAAATTGAATGAATTATAATCGCATTTATTCTGTAAAGTTTGTATAAGAGGTTTTTCTAACTCGGGGGATGCGAAATATATGGTATATGATTTTTTAGGTTGGACATATTCTTTGATAAATTTAAATAGATCATTTTCTATCGAATTTATAGAAACTCGCAATCTCATTTTGTCTCCAAATAATTTTGTTTTTGTGACATGGTAACTTGAGAATTTTCTCATTATTATTTGTAAAGCTGATGAATTTAAACTTCTTTCTGTATAAGGAATTTCGAAAATTGGATTTTCAACGTTACTATGAATTGTGGCATCACTGTGAATAATTACATTTCTTGTTTTCAATTTACTTGAATTCGAATTATCTAGGACAGGTATTTCATCACTTGTATTGCCTAAAAGATCATCTAATTCTTCATCGGTTAATTGATTTTTCTTTGCAGGTAGTCTATCATTTGTGTGACCTAATAAATTTAGACATTCGTCTAATTCTTCATCAGTTACTTGATTTGCCATTGAAATAAGGTCTTCTTCTATTCCATTAATATCGATTAAATTTTTATTAATAGTAGTTACATTGGAAGTATGTATAGATTTTTCTGGGTGTCTATTGGATAAATAATAGATGATTATTTTCAGATCTGAGTCTGCAAAGATATATTTTATTATTTTTAAGATAATTGACAATTCTAATCGGTCTAATCCACACGCAATTCGCGGCAAAGCTATGTATTTGTCATCATTATATTCGCATAATTTTCTAAGGTTTAAGAGTGCTTTGAAAACTTTTTCATATTCAGGTTTATCAGAGTAAAGATTTTTAGTAATTAAGTAATAAATATTACGATTCTCGTTTCGGATCGCTGCAATCTCACCTATTGATTTATTTTGAAGTTTAAGTTCGTTTACTTTACCAAACTTCTGTTTGAAATCCAGGGCAATACCTTGGTTCATATAAAAATCATTTGATACGCAGTGTGCTAGAGCATAGTTTTTAGGGCTTTCAAATAGATTACCTTCTTTTTCTATTACATTCGGTGCATCAATAATATTCTTGGATTCATAAAGTTTTAAGAAATTTTGATATGTTAGTTCATCAGTTGAATCCAAAATAATTCGACTTAGGGCGTCTGCATTATTTGTTGAGCCTTTCTTATATTTTATCTCGTAATCGAATTCTTCAAGTTTTATTCTCCATCGCATGAGACGTGAATTTGGTTCCTTGAGGGAAAATAGCCAGGTTAAAGGTTTATGATCGGTATAAATAGTGAATTTTCTTCCATATAGATAAGGTCTAAAATGTTTACACGACCATACAATAGCAAGTAGTTCTTTTTCTATGGTACTATATCTAGATTCTGCTAAATTTAATGTTTTACTTGTGAAAGAAATCGGTAGATCATTTGGTGGATCACCCTGTGATAATACGGAACCTATCGCGAATCCTGATGCGTCCGTTGTTAAAATAAAAGGTTTAGTGAAATCTGGGTATCTTAATACTGGGTGGTTTAATAAATTTCTCTTACATATTTCAAATGCTTCAATATAAATCGGGTCATTAATATTAATTTTCGCATTTTTTTTCAGGCATACAGTTAGGGGTTTAGAAATTTTCGCAAAATTTGGTATAAATTTTCGGTAATATCCGACTAATCCGAGAAATGATTTTATCTCTTTTTGAGTTTTTGGGATAGGAAATTTAATTACTGCTTTTAATTTATTTGGATTTGGTTTAATTCCTTCGGGTGTGATAATATGTCCTAAGAATTCAATTTCAGTCTTGAAAAAGTGACATTTATCTAGTTGAATTTTTAATTTTTCCTCTTTCAGAACTTCGATAATATTATGAATATCGGCCAAATGTTGTTCAACAGTGTCTGAAAATATAATAATATCATCCATGTAAATATAACAAATTTTTCCGATAAATCTTTCTAAGGCAGTGTTCATTAATCTTTGAAAAGTTGCCGGGGCGTTTTTGAGTCCAAACGGCATTCTCAGAAACTCATAGTGACCATTTTCAACAGTAAAAGCCGTTTTTTCAATGGATTCCTCATCTAACTCAATCTGGTGAAATCCGGAGGCTAAATCTAGCGTTGTAAAGTATTTTTTATTACCAAGTTTATCTAATATACTTTCAATTTGGGGAAGTGGATATTTATCCTCAATTGTTTTATCATTCAATTTTCTGTAATCTATCGCGATACGCCATTTCTTTTTTTCAGATAAGTCTTGTTTTTTAGGCACAATAACTACTGGAAAGGACCATGGTGATATACTAGGTCTAATAATTTTCTTGTCTAACATATCTCGAATTTGAGTCTGAACTTCTTCTCTATGAACTTCTGGATATCTATAAATTTTACCATGAACGGGATTTTCATCGCTCGTTCTTATCTTATGTTTTATCCTATTTGTAAAATTAAGTGGTTGACCTGGTAACTGAAGAGCATCTACGTTTGTTTCGAATATTTTCTTCAATTGACTACTAATTTTTGGTTCTAAATGAGTAAGGTCTACTGGAATATTCGTAGGTTTTTGACATACTTGTTGGTATTCAAAAGGAATTTCACAAAAGTCATTAGTTAATTTTTGATTTTTGAAATCTAGGTTAAGTTCATATTTATTTAAGAAATCTGCACCAATTAATCCATCATAATTCTTATGAAATTTATACAATACAAAAGGATGACAATCATTCATTTGAAATTCTGAAAATAATGGTACTAACACTTTTTCATTAGAAGTTTCTTGCTTCATGCAAGCAGTTAAGGTAGTTTTTTCATTAAAAATATTCTGGTGGAAATTATTATAAGCAAATTTTGGATCCATAAGACAAACGGAACATCCACTATCAATTAGCAGTTTGCATTTTGGATTTTCAAATTCAATATACGGTAATTGATTTGTATGATCTAACGAATGATTTAAGTCAATGAATCGTTTAGGGCTAGTTTTCGAAAATTTTCTTTTAAATGTAAATCACGCTCGTATTCAGGAACTAATTTATGATTAAATCTAGGGTCTTGTGAAGTTGACTGAATATGGGTTAATTCTTCAAATGTAAAGTTGGGACTTTGTTCACTACTGAAGTATTTCTTATTAGGATTTGTTTGATATTGGGTAGAATAATTTTGTCTTTTCTGAGGGTAATTTCTTGTTTGAATTGACATTTTTTCTGGTGGAGTTTGGATTCTCCTATTTGGATCGGGCTTAAATACATTAACATTCTGTTCTCGTGACGTACTAGGTCCAAATACTTGACGGTTCGTCGGGTAATAGGTATTTACTGCGCGTTGTTGAAACTGAATTGGTTGAGAGGGAAATCTCTGTTGAAAACTTTGATTAAAAGGATTTTCTCTATAATTCCTTTGATAATTTTGATATCGATTATTCGTAGGAAAATTTCTAGTGTTATTATAAGAAGAATTTCTATAAACATTTTGAGGAACATTTCTTTGGTTATTTTGATTAAAATTTCTTTGATTATTTTGGGGGATATTTCTCTGAGGTTCACTTTGACGTCTATTCATTTGAGTTTTGTAATGTGAAAATGGCTGTTGATAATAATAATAATCTTGTCTAATAAAAGTAACCATTTCATCATAATTCATAATATGTCGACCTCTAAGGGCTGTTCGTAATTCTGCGTTAATATTATACAAGAGAACGCGGGTTGCTACTCGTGAAGCTATATTTTTCTCTTGTTCTTTTTCTAATACTGGTAATTCTGATAATTCAATCTGAGAATCATATTTGTTTTTCAATTCAACGATCTTTTCCAAAAATTCTAAATCATCTTCGTGTCTAAGTCTTTGGGCATTTTGCAGATCCCAAAATAGAACTGACAGACTAATTTTTTCTTCAAATCTTAATTTCAGAAATATTTTTAAATCATTCCAAGTTTGAGTAATTCTTTCATTGCTACTTACTACTTCGCTCGCTGTTCCAGTTAGTTTACTTTTTATGATATCAATAATTACTTCATTTAACAGTACTTCAGTTGTTTTGAATTTAGTATAAAATTTCTCGCAATGATTAATAAAGCGTGCAAGGTTTGCTTGGTTACCATCAAAAGGTAGAATTGGTTTTGCAAATAAATCTATTAGTTTGATTTTATCAAAAAGAATACTTTCTTGAGTCATCTTGGAAATATTATGTTCGAGTTATACAATTATTTAATTCGCGTTAATCGGTTTTTTTTTTAATAAGAAACCTAGGAAAAACTATCGCAATCGGTTTTTTTTGATAAGAAACCTAGAAAAAACTATGGTAATCGGTTTTTTAATAAGAAACCTAGAAAAAACTATGACACAAGTTTTACGCACAAAACTGTGGGGAAAAAGATTGACTAACTTTGACCAGGTTAGGAAAACTGGGGAAAACAGTATAGGAATTGCTCAATGCTCACCAAGTTGTTTTATTGAAGTCGTTGAAGGGCGCTACTCAATCAATCGGACTCTGGATTCTTCTCCAAATTCGTTGTTGTTGTTGAAACTGCTAGCCTCTGGAAGATTCTCCGTGGATGAATTTTAGGGGTTGATTCGTCGCACTTTTCTTCGCACACTGAGACTGGCACAATATTATTTGAGATACAGTTCGTACTCGGTTTTCCTTTTGGAATTTACGTCGCACTTATTCTGAGTTCTCGGGTTCTTTTGTTATTCAAAGAATTAAAATTCACGTGTTTTTTTTTCTTTAAAATCACTAATAACATCACGTCCTCGTCGCCATTTACGTCTTTTCGGGGAAGAATCACGTTTTTAAAAACAAAAATGGTTTATTTGAAAATACTCGATACACTGAGCTTGACAATGTTGATCTAATTCTCAATATAATTCTCTATGCAATTCTCCTCGAGAAAGTCTAATAGGGTTCTATTTATAAGATTATCTTATCCAAGGAATGTGCGATGCAGGTCCACGCGCTAGGATGCAAAATGCTAAATAAGCAATATCTAACAAAGTAATATGAATACAGGATGGACCTTTGGAAATAAACCTATCTATTAAATATGGAATTGGAATCATGTAATTATATATATGCTTGGAATGATTTCTGAAACGACAATCCCAGAATAGTGCTGGGAAGTAGTTGGATTTGCAGTATGAAAAGTAATGCCTATACAACAATTCATGTCCGTAAATTGTTTAATTGTCGAGGAATAGATCTCTTGCAATGAACACGAAATCCCATATGTTTATGTTTTTCTGAATCGTTGATATGACGCATTACGTAATCAAAATTTACCATCTGCTTGTTACAGCAAATGCTGACTGCGAGCCTTTTATAGGGAGCTGTGTTACACTGGAATAAAGAGTGAAACGGAGGCGAGAAGAGAGTGAGAGTAGATATGACGGGTTACGTCACGGACTGGCGCCAAGTTTCGATCGTTTGAACAGGCATTATGTGCAACCAAATTGGAATGATCGTTTTCTCGTTGAAAATTGAAATTTTTTGACAGCGGTTGAACTTTTTCAGTATTCTTATGGATATAGTAATCGACTCCAATAATAAAAAAAAATGCATGCAAGAGACCTATAGGAAGATTATTCTTAGGTATTAATCGATAAGTTTCATGAATTTTTGAATTATATGTTTCTTGCTCAATATCACAGTGAGGGAAGGGTCTGACAGTATGATCACTCAACATACTTTTAAAATTGACTAAACCAAAAGTGATCCAGGCTAGCCACCTTATCGCTCAGTATTCCCTCAGAGAGGAAAGTGTCATTCAAGGCAGATACGGCACATACGGGTTTCATGATCGTTACCAATCATCAGCTCAAATGAAAGTTAATTAAATTGACTACAACTTCATTCCAATGGTATTAGAGTTGGTATGCGTATTTTGCAAGATATTTCGCAAAATAAGTGAACATATTGACAATTTTCCACTTTTTGGAAGAAATGGCCTATTTTTGAAGAGCTGTGTGTTGGGAACCAATCCTACGGAGCACGCTCTGATCAAAGGAAATCAACATTTAGCTAAATTAGGTAAAAATAAATCCTTAAGGAATGTAAGGAAAACTTCTGTTCAAAATAAATAGTGCTTACCCAAGGCTTGAAGAGAACTCATATACCAGGAGTAACAGAAAATCACGAACCAAACCATGCCAGCCATGGCAAAGTAATACACCAAAACAAATACCATAACACACGATAAATTTTCATTAGCGCTTGGTTCGGATTTTCTCAAAGTTCCATCTCTTTTACAAACAATATCTTCGTGTGTTTCTGGACTCAAGAACTGCATGAACCATCCAACGTATGAAATGCAGAAACATACATTTATGTAGAATATTGCCAGAGCTGGGTATTTATTGGCAGCATTCCAGTCAATGAGGAAAGTTACGATGGTGAAGAGGGTGCAGAGTATGCAAACTGTGGTACAATAAGCAATCAATTTGTGAATTTGATGATGCTCTGTTTCTGTGTAGAAAGAATCTTTACATTTCAAACCACAACCCTCAATTCCTGAAAAAGAAATGGATTTAAAACTACTTCATAAATTAGTTTAGTTATGAGGTAAAGATAGTGCATTCTCCTATCAGGGTGGTATCATGCTGTTCTATATTTTCAGTTAAAATAAACAGCTAAAATAAACATAATATTATTATTTTATTTGAAAACTGCTTGTAATGTCATCATTTTTCAAAGACTTTTTATGGAATAGATTTTATGTGATAATAGGTACAATCACATGAAACATCTTTAACGAAAGATTTTGTTTTATTACGAATAAAATAGAGTATAGGTTTAATTTTCTTAAAATGAGATTCGCTGATACATACATATAGATACTATATTCTTTTTTAGAGTTCTACCATTTTTAAATGATTTGATAAAGTTATTGATTTATTGTCTAATTTTTTTGACTGCTGGAGTAAATAAATGATTGTTTCATAATAGAGATTTTTAAAATAACCAATATTTAAAAGCTATAAATAATTTTTTATAAATTAATGTTTGTTTGACTATTTCGGTATTACAATAGACGATTATTGGAATACTTATTGAACTAATAATACCTGTAATGGATTATTCGAATATTCAATTATTCAAATATAATCGAAACAATTATTCGAAAACTTATATTAGAAAAATCCCAAGCCTTAGTTGAAATTTTTCTGAGTACATGTAACATGATTCAAATTTTAAATTTTCACAAACCTCTTTATTCAAGAACTACAATCAGATATAAATTATAAAATAAAACTCTTGACTACGTTTACAAATTTTAATTCTATATTCAATACGTCGACCTTTTTCGGGTTTTACCGCTTTCTCAGGACTAAAAAGTAACACATGAGACACACAAATATACCATCAAACAAGAGATGTCAACACCGGAGAGAGGTGAAAATTCAATTGATCATTCACGATTGGTAGGTTCTGTTTTAAAGCCGAAGATATGTCCAAAATTTCCAAAAGATCTAAGCGTCTGTCTTTTTCTCCCTCATACAAAATCTTGATTTTTCAAAATCTATAAAATGGTGATGCAGTGATTAGAAAAATCGGTAATAGAATTGTTTTGAAGAATTGATTTTTTTTATGTTCATCAACCCTAACCTTAAGAGAACGACCAGTCTGACCTATGTAAATAGCTGGGCATTCGTCTCAAAACAATTTATAGATCACACTCTTTTTTCTAATCACTGTAAACTTGTAACTATTCTAAAGATTTTGAAGAAAATCAAGATTTTGCATGAGGGAGAAAAAGGCAGACGCTTAGATCTTTTCGAAATATCTTCGGCTTCAAAACAGAACCTACCAATCGTGAATGATCAATTGGATTTTCATTTATCTCCGGTGTTGACATCTCTTGTTTGATGGTATATTTGTGTGTCTTTTGTGTTACTTTTCAGTCTTGAGCATGGGGTAAAACCCGATACCTGTCGACGTATTGAATATTAAAATTATAATTTGTGAACGTAGTCAAGTGTCTCATTTTACAATTTATTTAGAATGTTTCACCAAGTGTTGAGCGAGAAATCAATTTTGTTCAGATATAATTTCAGAAAATTCGAACAACAGATGTAGAACGATGATCCTTACTGAACATCTTCAAACAGTTTGGAAATACCAGCAACAATCCACCAATTCCTTTCTATTACCTCAACTTGTCTTGTTTTCTTCAATACCTTCTTTTAAGATCTTGTGTCAGTACTTCCTAAAGAAGCCTAAGTGTGGTGAAACAATTGTCGTTCTTGAATAAAATAGTTTGTGGAAATTCAAAATTTGAATCATTATTTATTGAAAGAAAACTCAATAAAAATAATATTAACTCACCTTGATAATACCAATCTTGCTTGTCAGTTTGTATTAGAGGATCCATGCAATATCCAGTCGTATTGAACTTCATCATATGTACATCATTTTTACATTTGGAGGGAAATAATATATCGTTATTACAGTCTAAAAGTTCAGGGAAAACGGAAGAGTTCAAGAATATTTTACAGTGCTCAACTGTAATCTCACACATTTCTCTTGAAGGTAGATTAACTTGATCATCATGACAATTTGGCATGTACAAAGCGCATAAGAAAGGTTGTATCACAGCCCAGCATTTGGGAATGTAACGTAGGTACTGATAAAGCAAAGGCAATTGCTCTTGAATCTTCTCTTGGGTCTTTAAGTCGGTTAAATTAACCGTAGTTGATTTGTAAGGTAATTTAGCCCCAAGACAAGTACTGTAGGTTAAAGGTTCACATTTTGCAGATCTATTGCAATATTCCAAGGGCATATCATAATAAGGATCTAAGAATCTATCAGACTTTGATATTTTCGGTTCCCTGTGCCTTATGTAAGCGAATGTACCTACTACTGCATTATTTTGTGGTGGGAAAGATTCTCTTGAACGTTTAGTGATGGTTGTAGGTAGTTTATAGGCCAATGTTCCTGCACTGATCATACACATATAGTAAAATAAATATGGTACCTTCATCCTAGTGTTTTAAGAAATAAACCATGGAATTATTTTAATATATTGATCATCTTCAATTGCGTTGAACGTTCATAGCAAATCAGCTACAAAACCTGCATTGAATTTTCTGACTGAAGCATACACTTAACGCACTTTTCAACATAATTCAAGGGATGAAACACAGGTACAGAAGTCCATATATAGATGGTTAAATACAAAACGAAAGAATTTTTAATAATAAGCAACTAAAATTAACTTAGAAAGAGGACCACACGCAATTAAAAAAGAAAGTAAAGTAACAACAAAAACACGCACATGCGCTCTGTAAGACCCATAGATTAGAGTTGTGATTCTAATCTATGGTAAGACCACCCGCATGGTCCATAGAATATATACAGGCTGATTACAAATTGGATAAAAACCTGTTGTTTGAAGCATATTTATTGATAACCGAAAATCAACAGTTTCCGAGATATTTGAGTTCTGGTGATTGTTAAAAGATTTCTCACCCTTTTGCGTAAATTTTTTCTACGTTGATCAGATTTGATTACAACTTTCGGTTCTTTTATCAGAAAAGGATATGATATTTATGAAAAATTGGTTCAAGCCCTGTGGACAGGAGTTTTCTGGCGCTCTAGTTCAAACAGACAAATTATATATCCGAAAGTATTGGTTTCTCAGAGTTGGGAATTATATCAATGTATTCTTATAATTCAATTCAAATAATAGTTTATTCTATATCTAGATTAAATGAGCAATCTGAGAATGAGAATTAACTGCACCATGGAAGAAATCAAATTAAAATATCTGAAATGAATTTGACTCTCTCTTATATAGAACAGGATGACATATTCATGATGACCATTCACATTTATAAAGTCTCCCGATTGGCCATGAAAATTTGACACATTTCACCATGTATATTTTGAAAATGTTAGGTTATAGTCATTTTCCTGTCAGGTAACTACGCAACGTTGTCCTCTCTACATAGAAGTCCTAGTAATTACGTATTTTCACAATGTGAATTTACTTCGGAAAAATTATGAATTTGAGAAGATATTATGTGAATTCAACAATTCCAAAGACCTGGCGACTGTTGAAGAAAATGTTTCCTCTGTTGTTACTGGAAATATTTCACGTACATAAACTGGTTGGAAGATTCAGTTATGCTATTTTCTTGTACGGAAATCAGGTGTTGAAATTTTAATGAAAAATAATGGATACAGTAGTCCGTTATTTTGTGATAGTTCATTTGAAAAATTAATGAAAGTACCTGAATTACCCGGCAGGAAAACTGCTAAACGAACAGACGTATCTATGGAATTCCCCACTTTTCGAAATTCTCAAGAAGTAAGCCTACATAAGACATTTAGATACCTTGTTGCACAACTTGAAATACACCAGTTTCAAAATGTAGTAGTACTACGAAACCCGAGTCATTCTTATACCTTAATAAAAAATAGTGATAGAAAAAGTCATTTCGTTCGAGAGTTCAACATGTCAGAATGAAGTTTTCCTATTGCAGATTTCGGCTCTTATTATATTCGAAGATAATGGTCTGTGATAATATCTTGTCTAAGATTATGTTGCGAGTAGAATTGGCAACGTCTTGGCGGATTGTTTTGACCTTGACGTTATTTCCGCAGTGCCAACCTGCCTGTGTTTTAGTTACAAAAACGTGATAAACCTAAATCATGGCCAACCGGGAGACTTTATAAAAGTGAATGGAGTATATGTACGAGTATGAACACAGATCATATAATAAAGCTTAGATAGAATAATTATAACATTCTGTGAAAACATAGAAGTGCGATTCATTATTGAAATTTCGAAAAATCATATCACCGAAAGTATTAGCTTGTTGGAGTTGAAAATGATATCAATGGATTTTTATGGTGACCCTGCATCTTAAATAAAAATTGAATTTGAAATTTGTTTCTTAAAAAAAAATTGTTTAGAAAAACAAATGTACGTTTCCCATAATGTGACTTTTGCATGTCACCATGCTACAACTGACTACCATGTTTCATTTGGTTCGGTTTAGTATTTTTTGAGTTATTGAGTAAATAACAACAAAATTTCATAGATAGATATAACTCCATTTGGCCGATTATGGCTATTAACGAACTCAAATGTTGCATTCGTATGCGCGACTTATCCTGAAAATTGCATGTCGCTATGTCTTTCCGTTCTCAAGTTATCGTGAGATAAATAATATTTTTGAATAATTTTTTTTAAATTTGCCGGTGATACGGTCCTCGCAAAATTTCACTTACGTTTTTATGTCGGTATTCTACAACTAGTTACCAAGTTTGATCCCCTCTATTGGTCGAAAACTTAATTTGTGCTCGGAAACCGTTGGGCTAATTATGCCCATTAATGAACTTGTCCGTCGCAATTGGACGCGCCACCTACACTGAAAATTTCAAGTCGCTATCTTTTTTCCGCGTATGTTCTGGGGAACATCCCGTTATCATTTTGCCCAAATGTCTGTAACTTTCGAATTTTTTGACAAAAATGGTCTCAAACGATTAAGTTCGACTCCCAATGAAGAATTCGAGGTCAAATTTGATTCTGTCCGGCCGGCCGTCTGTCCGTCCGGCCGTTGCCACGATAACTTGAGAACGAAAAGAGCTAGCAACTTGAGTTTTTCAGGGTGGATGGCGCATCCCAATACGACGGACAAGTTCGTTAATGGGCATAATCGGCCCAGTGGTTTCCGAGTAATAATTTTGTTTTTAACCAATATAAATCCGATCGAATTGAAACTTGGTGAGTAGTTGTAGAATATGAACCTAAGCACGTTTGTGAAATTTTGTGCGATTCGTATGGCTAGAAAATTATTAAAAAATTTAATGCTTGTGGCTTTTACTTGATGCAAATCCA
This sequence comes from Halyzia sedecimguttata, assembly GCA_937662695.2. Lineage (NCBI taxonomy): Eukaryota > Metazoa > Arthropoda > Insecta > Coleoptera > Coccinellidae > Halyzia > Halyzia sedecimguttata. The sequence goes on from OW569416.2 coordinate 24,258,215, forward strand.
TATTAACTCAATGAAAAATTATATACGATTTACACTTATTTATTCAATATTGTGACGCGTTTCGTCGACACAGCGACTTCATCAGACTACATCATACTGATGTACAGTATGATGTAGTCTGATGAAGTCGCTGTGTCGACGAAACGCGTCACAATATTGAATAAATAAGTGTAAATCGTATATAATTTTTCATTGTATTAAAAAATTATTAAAAAATATTTTTGTTGTCACGATAACTTGAGAACGGAAAGAGATAGCGGCTTCAAGTTTTCAGGTTAGGATGTGCACCAGAACGCGACATTTCAGTTTGCTTATGAGCATAATCGGCCAAACGGTTTTAGAGTTATAGCTATCTAAAATTTTCCGAAATTTGGTGGTTTTTTGTTCCTCATTAACCCGAAAAATACTGAACCGATTGAATTCAAACATGGTTATTAGTTGTAGAATGCTAACGCGGAAATGTTTGCAAAATTTGGTGAGGATAGCATTTGTAGAAAATTTTTAATAAATCATTGAAAATAAAAAAAAAATTCTATATATCAGTAACTGTTAAGACGCGACCCTTCGGTATTTGTTAATGAACTGTAATTTAAATAATATAAATGTATATAGAATTATCCAAATGAAATAATTGAAAAGAGCACCAGAACGAATATCTGACTCACCTTTCTGCCTTATTGGTTAAATGGACACCTTCCAGGAGTGCCGATCGTCTTCTAGATATCGAAATTTCACAAAATTTCCAATTTCGGAACGAACTCGAGCATTTTAAATTCTCATCTTTTCAACTAGTTCCAATATTCTCGCCGGTGGCCGGACAGTTGACCGACGTTGCCAGATATACCAATTGTGGTGCAAAATAAAGAAAAATAGCAAAACAAATTTCGAACATTGGTCTGTTCGGTCCAAACAAAGTCACGAATATAAAATGAACCCCAGTGAATCCCTAACAGTAACTAATCGTTTAAAATTGCTGAAATTTTGCAAGAGCCTTCATAACCTAACTCTACTGCCAAGTTTCAAGTTTTAATACGATCGGTTAAATATTGTTGGAGATTCGAGCATTATTGTGTGAGTTCAGTAGATGGGTGACCATTGCCTCGATAACTTTCGAACGAAAGGAGATAGGGACTTGCAATTTTCAGGGTAGGTTGCGTATCCGAAAGGGAGAGTTGAGTTCGTTTTTGGGCATAATCGGTCTAACGGTTTCCGAGTTATACCCACCTGGAATATTATTTCCTTGATAACTCTAAAAATAAATATTCGATCAAATTGAAGCTTGGTAACTAGTAGTAGAAAATCAACATAAAGACGTGTTTAAGATTTTGTAAGAACCGTACCCCTAGAAAATTCGAAAAAAATGACGAAAAAAAAAATTTTAAGAACCGTACCCCTAGAAAATTTTAAAAAAATCACAAAAAAAAATTGGTTCAAGCACTGACGTGAAGTCAGAAGCTTTTGCGCGTATGTTCTATTGTCCATTCTTCTGTATTGGACACCCTTAATCTACTTTACCATGGCAAATTATGTTGTCCATTCTCCTGTATTGGACACTTAATTCGAATTTACCATGGTAAATTCGAATTAAGGGTGTCCAATACAGAAGAATGGACCATAGAACATACGCGCAAAAGCTTCTGACTTCACGTCAGTGCTTGAACCAATTTTTTCATTCTCAAGTTATCAACGGCAACGGCCGGCCGGACAGAATCAAATTTGACCTCGTATCCTTCATCAGTGAGTCGAACCTAATCGTTCGAGACCATGTTCGCCAAAAAAGAGACATTTGGGAAAAATGATAGCACGCTGTTCCCCAGAACATACGCGCAAAAAATTAGATGTAAAATAACGATTGGAATGCTTATAAATCAACAAGTTCAAAGTGTCTGCCAATAGGGTCTTGAAATGGGTTCGTATAATTATTATAATCATGCATAGAGTTCACATATCAAATCAACACCCAGAGGATATTTCATTGATTTGCTGAAGAGCAAGAAAGGATGCGTTTCTGACTTCTTGGTCTTCATCAGCGTTTTGTTGGTCTCGACAATTTTAACTAAACTGAGCCTTGTTATGCTTCCCATAGCCGGATTAAGTGGATATGAGTAAACTCTCACGTCATTTATGAGGCAAAACAAGGAACTCAGTCTTCTCCCCGGTTGAAATTTGGACCGTGAAAACATAGGTCCCCATTCGTACGATATTAATCGAAGAGACCACCACAGCACAGACAGTAGATTGTAATAGCAGCTCTTCTCGATTCATATCCTGCGAATGAGCGAATGGGGCATATGTTTTCACGGTTCAAATTTCAACAGGGGGGAAGGCTGAGTTCCTTATTGTGTCTCATAGGTGGCGTGAGCGTATATTCCTATTCTTTTAAGCCGGCTAGGGAAGCTTAACACGGCTCAGTTCAGGGCCGGTTTCTCAATTGTGAGTTAACTCGAGGTTGTGGGTAACCCACAGAACATATAATATAAGAAGTGCTACCTGCCTTGTAAACTGTGCGCAACAGTAGTGACATATACATACCATAGATTAGAGAGAGATGGGGCGAAAAAAGTGGGGATATTCCATTATGGATCTAGGGGTGTCCGCTTGTAGAAGTATATGTCACATTAAAATGACATATACAAGCGGACACCCCCTAGAACCATAATGGAATATCCCCACCTTTTTTCATTATTGTATTCGAAATTTAAAATGATTCGAAAGAAAAGATGCTTCAAAATGAAACAAAGCTTTAAAAACAATAATTTCTTTATTAACATCATTTTTACAATTATGTATACATCTATTATAGAATTAAACAAGTAAATGATATTTGTTGAATATTTCGAATGTGAATATAATTTAAATAGCAGTTTTCTACAACAAATTAAGTTCAATTTGCTTCTGGAGCAAGGTTTCTCAAACTTTAGGCTTTACGAGCCCCTTTTCAAGTTTCCAGATGAAGGCGAACCGCTTAACTAATACATGGTGGTGAGCCCATGCCACCATGTTTGTCACATGTGCCTCCTAGTCATCAAGCCACCTTTACTTGAATCTTATTGCGAACCCCCTACAGTCGAATGGCGAACCCCTCTTTGAGAAACCCTGTTCTAGAGAAACTAAAAACCATGACACAATTCAATGAAACAAACAAAATTTTTGACCAACCATAGGTCTTTTTGGAATTTGCTGAGTTATTACAAGTTATTAGGGGTATAACTACCAAATTCCAGTACAAATATCTGAATAAAAAGTCAAAATAACACTTGTATATAGAGTTAGGGATAAATTATTCGTTGGTCAACACTCTACACAATGGTCTTTCAGTTTCATAATGATCAGAATTCTCACTTCACTAAATCACAATAACACTGATTCATCTAGGAAGGAGAAGAAACTACCACCAGTCACAATTGACAGTCAAAATCCAGTAGAATCCATCAATCTAGGTGATGACGGTCACCATCACTACTTTCTGAAAAAAGAAAGAAGGATTTTTAGATATTAAGTGATAGATGAATATTGAAATATATTTTAAATATAAATATTCGTGATCAAGATGTCAGGACGGATCTAAATGGTTGGTTCTATCAGAAATATGTTAATAAGGTATATCCCTTGTCGTTCCCAAAAAATGCTTCTCAGTAAAATATTAACGTTAATCACACTATAACTAATATCTCAGTTAATAGACTACTACTATAATAATAAAATATTCAACAGTTAATACAATCATAGTGTTTAGTGAATGCATGTATTAGGTACAAATGTCTGAAACCAGTTACATTCAGGCAGTCAGTCAGCGAAAATTAGAAATATTTTTGCTAGGACTTATTTTACAAATATCATTCTAAATTTTCAAGGTGGAAGGGTCTTTAGGGAAACGAAAAAAACTTCTGTTTCCGCAAACAAGTGATGAATGGCTGATATATGAATTTTGGAAAAAATACTTAACATCTTTCGCAACAATGAAGTAGCAGAACCTGAAGCCATTTTCTTAATTCAATAAGATATTAAACACAATCAGATTTGCAGAATTGAACTTCGTATAAATATAAACCTATCAGATCTCACCAAGTGGCCATAATCTTTAACATCCCTGAAAAAAAGTCATCAAATTACCGACAAATCACCATTAAAACTATTAAATTATATTGTCAACATAATCTGAATTCTGAAAGAAAATTTTTCGTTACATTTTATATAGAACACCTAAAAGGAGTTGGAATTTATATCTTCAACATCACCTGAAACGGAAACTTTGGCTGCACTTTCCACATGGCCAGTGACCGATTTTGATGTTGCGGGTTGCCTAACACACAGCTGTCAGGGGCTAATGAACACTGAAGTGGAGTCCGGTATTCATGCAAACATACCTAAGGTATCTGGATTATATTCAAAGCTCAATGGTTTTGATGTATTTGAAATTATGAAATTTGAAATTGAGTTCATTTGAAGCTTCAATTTCTACGTAATTTCAGTTCTAGAAATATGAATTATTAAATGCATATATATTATATAAACTGTTTGTTTTAATTCCAGGAACCACCGCGTTCCGGAGATATAAAATTTTGAAATTTAAAATTTCACTTACTGAGTCGAGAATTTAGTATCTGGCCAGTGACCGATTTTCTTCATACTTGTTACAGAGATGCATTTTGGCATAACGAATCGATCCCTGTTTGTTTTAATTCCAGGAACTTCCGCGTTTCGCAGATATAAAATTGTAAAAATTGAACTAAATGTGAAATTTTAAATTTCAAAATTTTATATCTCCGGAATGCGGTGGTTCCTGGAATTAAAACAAACAGGGATCGATTTGTTATGCCAAAATGCATCTCTGAAACAAGTATGAAGAAAATCGGTCACTGGCCACATACTAAATTCTCGACTCAGTAAAGTGAAATTTCAAATTTCACAATTTTATATCTCCGAAACGCGGAAGTTCCTGGAATTAAAACAAATAGGGATCGATTCGTTATGCCAAAATGCATCTCTGAAACAAGTATGAAGAAAATCGGTTACTGGCCACATACTAAATTCTCGACTCAGTAAGTGAAATTTTAAATTTCAAAATTTTGTATCTCCGGAACGCGGTGGTTACTGGAATAAAAACAAATAGGGATCGATTCGTTATGCCAAAATGCATCTCTGAAACAAGTATGAAGAAAATCGGTTACTGGCCACATACTAAATTCTCGACTCAGTAAGTGAAATTTTAAATTTCAAAATTTTGTATCTCCGGAACGCGGTGGTTACTGGAATAAAAACAAATAGGGATCGATTCGTTTTGCCAAAATGCATCTCTGAAACAAGTATGAAGAAAATCGGTCACTGGCCAGATACTAAATTCTCGACTCAGTAAGTGAAATTTTAAATTTCAAAATTTTGTATCTCCGGAACGCGGTGGTTACTGGAATATAAACAAATAGGGATCGATTCGTTTTGCCAAAATGCATCTCTGAAACAAGTATGAAGAAAATCGGTTACTGGCCAGATACTAAATTTTCGACACAATAAGTGTAATTTTCAAGTTTCACAATTTTATATCTCCGAAACGCGGAAGTTCCTGGAATTAAAACAAACAGTGATCGATTTGTTATGTCGAAATGCTTCAAATGAACTCAATTTCAAGTTTCATAATTTCAAAAACATCAAAACCATTGAGCGTTGAATTTAATCCAGATATTCATATGATATATATAATCATACCATAGTCATGTTTGCATGAATACCGGACTCCAACCTAGAGATTTCATTAGCCCCTTACAGCTGTGTGTTAGGCAACACACAACATCAAAATCGGTTCACTGGCCAATGGCCATGTGCGAAAGTTTTACCCAGATTCGTTATCTACGACCCAAAATTAGCAAGTGAGTAAATTTTTATGACCATTAGACCATTAGACAGTAACATAGACAGTAATGGGATGTTCTAAACAATTACCAGAGGTTGCTGCAGATTATCGAGAAATGATCTTAATAATAATGATCATGAACCAACTGAAGAATCAATCAATTTTGAAGAAAAGTTTGATTTTCCTATTAAATATTACAACGTATTACAAAAATTGGAGAAATAGTAATTTAGACCTTGAGGAAATTTATAACAAAAGTGGTAAGTTTCAAGATTTTGATTTGTGTGATGTATCCAAATGTTACATTCAAATAGATTTTTGTTCTCTAGAATATTCATTGATACTACCACATTACTGGTTATCAAATTTGTTCACATATAAAAATCCTCGAAATTATTGTATGAAATTCTCCTGGAAATTAATAATGTATACTCCTATCTAACATATAGGATTAGATAAGTCCACAGCATACATATTATTATTTATGTTACATTTCTGTTGTTTTAGGTTTACGAGTTGTCAAAAATTGGGGGCCTAAACACAAAGTGATAACAAAAGGAAAGGTTGATGACAAATGCTCTTGCTATGAACTCTAGCTGGTTAGGATTTAAGAAGAAGGATAATTTTTCGGCATTGATTTTTTCCGAAATAGTGAAAGGTAAGAATTTTCGAAGAATTTACTATGTTCTATAAGATAGATAAGATAAGAAATATATTTCTATGAAGAAGCAATGTTTGATGGAATAACTAGTCAAGATATTTTACCGAAATCGCTTTACTTGGAATTATTGCGATAACTAAAATACATTAATACATATTTGAATTATCTCTCATATTTTACAGAATCTGTGATGAACATTAATCGAAAGATTACAGAGTCTGATGCGGAATTGGTAATTAAGGACTGGTTGGTTGAGGCGAAACAGAAGGAGGAAAAGTTCCAGAAATTAGACCTCAAAACTGTAATCTAGTGAAGGTAGGAATATTAGTTGTACTCAATAACATTCATACCATGAAGCAATATTTTTTGATTACTCTACTAGCTAAAATTTGGTTTGTTGCCTTGTATTTCATTCTGATCTGGGTTTACACTGAAAACTATTAAATTATTCAAGGTGCCTAGTAATATTTCATTTCTTCTCTTCAAGAATCTCTGATTTTGAAACCAAAAGGCTGGTTGGTAGCCAAAAATGATGGAGAAGATAATCTCGCGAATATTATTTTTTTTATATACAAAATATTTTGTTATTATTCTTTTGAATTTATTTCAGGAAATGTCTTCCTAAAAATAAAACTGATGACTTGAATTATGTATTATTATGAAATGGATTAGTGTTGTTTGACTTCGAATAATATTATTATATTATTTGTGAAAAAACTAGGCTTATGCTCAGAATCAGCATTCTGATGATTTTGTATGGGATTACGAAAAATAAATAAGAATTTCATAACCATTCAATGTGATGAGTCTATGAAATCTCAAAGTTTAACTAAATTTACAAAACATTTTAATTTTAAATTGAATTATAACAAAAAAGCATTCAATACCGTTAATTTATCGTTGAACACAATTTTTTTTTAGTTTTTCAGTTGCAGTTCGGTATTATTAATTCCCGCAGGGAATGCGGCAGGAATTAATAATACCAATGAATTTATAAATTCAACCAAATATTCTCGGAATTAAAGTATATTCTGGGAATATTTCTAGAATGAGTGGGAATCTCCATAGAATATTTGGAGTAATATTAATAGGAGATTTTTTTGAAACGTACCTGGAATATTCTCAAGAATATGCCTGAAATATTGTCAAGAACATTCCTAGAAGGTTCTAGAATATTCGGGAGAACATTCATAGAACCTGTATGGAACCAGAGTTCCTCTCTCACTTAATAGTGCATGGAATGTTCTAAGAATGTGTGGGGTCTGTTGTGAGGATATTCTATGAATATTTGAACATTCTGGCGGTATCTTCTAAGAACATCCATATAACGTGTGTGTGCTATCTGTAAATGTCTGTAATTTTCGAATTTTTGGCTGAAAATGGTCTCAAACGATTTGGTTCGACTCACTGATCAAGAATCCGAGGTAGAAATCAATCCTGTCCGGCCGTTGGCACTATAACTCTCGAACGAAAGGAGTTAGAGGATTGAAATTTGCAAGGTGGGGTTGGAGCGTAAATATCTCGGAAAGTTCGTTAATCCATCAAGTGGTTTCGGAGTTATGGCCGATTTTAGTAAAAACATTTTTTATGAATATTTCCGAAACCGATCACTCGATCTATCTGAAATTTAGCATCAATTGTAGAATCATAACCTTTATACGCAAGTGAAGTTTTGTATTGACCAGGTTACCGCAAAGTGCCAAAAAAAAATTTTGAAAATAAAAAAAAAATTTTCTACAATAACTTTCGAACGGAATGAGCTAGTCAGTTGAAATTTTCATAGTAAGTTAGGGAGATGAATATCTCGGTTCGTTATTGGGCATAATAGGCCAGATGGTTTCAGAGTAACGAGAAAAAAAACACCCTGAAAATTGCAAGTCCCTATCTCCTTTCGTTCGAAAGTTATCGAGACAACGGTCACCAATCTACTGATCTCACACAAGGCTGCTCGAATCTCCAACAATATTTAACCGATCGTGTTAAAACTTGAAACTTGGCAGTTGAGTTAGGTTATAAGGCTCTTGCAAAATTTCTGCAATTTCAAACGAATAGTTACTGATATATACATTTTGTTTTTCAATTTTCAATGATTTTTTAAAAATTTTCTACAAATACTATCCTCATGAAATTTTGCAAGTATTATCGCGTTGGCATTCTACAACTAACAACCATGTTTGAATTCAATCGGTTTAGTATTTTTCGAGTAAATGAGGAACAAAAAACAACCAAATTTCATATGGCTATAACTCTAAAACCGTTTGGCCGATTATGCTCATAAACAAACTAAAATCTCGTGTTCTGATGCACATCCTAACCTGAAAACTTCAAGCCGCTATCTCTTTTCGTTCTCAAGTTATCGTGACAACAAAAATATTTTTCAATAATTTTCTAGCCATACGATTCGCACAAAATTTCACAAACGTGCTTAGGATCATATTCTACAACTGCTCACCAAGTTTCAATTCGATCGGATTTATATTGGTTGAAAACAAAATTATTACTCGGAAACCACTGGGCCGATTATGCCCATTAACGAACTTGTCCGTCGTATTGGGATGCGCCACCTACCCTGAAAATTTCAAGTCGCTAGCTCTTTTCGTTCTCAAGTTATCGTGGCAACGGCCGGAAAGAATCAAATTTGACCTCGAATTCTTCATTGGGGAGTCGAACTAAATCGTATGAGACCATTTTCGTAAAAAAATTCGAAAGTTACATACATTTGGGCAAAATGATAACGCGATGTTCCCCAGAACATACGCGCAAAAAGAAAATTGAACAGGTAAAGTCTCGCCCCTCTCCACCTAGTGATCACGAGTGTGGAGCTGAGGAACTCCAATGTAGGAATGTTCTAGTCTCGATACACTTGCGACGTCTTGAGGATCTAACAATGGGAGCTCGGAATACATGCTCATTGTGACCTCCCAAAGATCTCTATTCAATGTCTGTGTTACCTGTGGGCTGTTGGTTCACAGATATGTTACCACCAAGGAGTGGAAGCGGGAGTCAGTGGTTGTAAAATTGCTGATGGAGATTCCTTGAGCCTGGATAGATTTGTGACTGCCTTTCAAGCAGAAATTTTCGCCATTGAAAACAGCATACATTAAATTTCACGGATCCAGGCCAATCACAAGCGACGTGCATTCGAACGTAATCGTGTAAAGTCGTGAGTCGGTCGGTTGCAGTTCGAGATTTCTGGCGCGAATTGTTTATTCCGAATTACCACCGTTGTACTGTTTACTGTTTCTTCATTTCTTTGTTTGGTGGCTGCATGGACACTGAAATACTGAATAGTTTCAACGATTGATTGAGAGTTTCAAGTCAAGATACTTAATTCTTTTTGCTGAATCCAAGTGTTGCAACAGGATTGAACTTTTATTATGGATTCTGTGAGGTAAGATTTTATATGATTGTATACTTAACCCGGCATTACACAGGTGGGGTCTACCGCGCCCCCAGTAAAGTAACCCCAAGTAGCACAATGTTATAAGCGAGCTGTAACAACTCCTAACGTAGTCGTATAGACTATGTAAATCAGTTACTTTTCACATAAATACTCAGTATCTGCTATACAACTTTGATGCGTTGATAATAACTACATTATTTTATAACGATATACAACTTATACTGAAATGTTGTGATGTGGTTGTAGTATACTACAATCGATATATGCCAAAATATTAACATCATTACGACGTTTATACAACTTCCATTACAGAATATATAATATACTGGTTATTTAAATGTAATTACACCGTTATTACATCAAATCTCATGGTCTTCGATTGTTTTTACAATTCTGAACATTATTCAAAACACTGTACAGTGTTTTGAAGAAGTTAGTATTAGTAATAATATTAATTATCTATGCAGTGCTCGTAGCTTGGCTTGATTAACAGCATAGGTACATAATATCAATATCACATACATAACCTAACTGTGTTTTCTGTCATTCTATCGCACCTAAGATAATAGAGTTCTCTTTCGCACCTGAGATAATAGAGCTCTTTTTATATACATTATATTGATGGATTTGTTAATATAATAGAATCAAGCGCGCCAAAAAGGATTTTCTCATGATAATAACTGGATAAATTTCATCTGAACATATATCTTATTCAATAGCGACGACGGAAAAGCGACAGGTTTCTTAGTAGGGCATCCATAGAGGCAGAGGTTCGAGTCCCATCATGAAATTATTTCAGAAAATAAGTTGGAACTAATTATTAGGTAAGTACAAAATTGAAATTTCTAAGTGTAGTAGCTCATGCAAAGAAGTTGTCATCCTTCCATGGATTCAAAAAGACACGAAACGTTCATGGGATATTTCTATTTATCAACATCATTTTCGAAGTTGTATAAGCGTTATTATCTATGTTGTATCAACACATAATATCGGTTTTACATAAACCATTACAACCTAATACACAACTTATATCTATGTATATCAGTTGCTTAAGAGGTTGTAATTACAACTTTACAACAGTCGTATATGTAGGTAAATCATTCCCACTTTTGTCGTAGTAACCGTGCTACTGACGTTATAATGTACTAATTTGATACTGATTTACGTAGGCTATCGGTTTTTTGGATTGTTATATAGACGTCCATACGACCGATATTCATAACACTTTTGCTACTTGGGAGTCTATCGTAACTTTTGCTTCCTATCTGGTATGCCATTCTGGTTACCTATAGCTTCTTGAAATATGAATATGAAGTCAACGGATAGCCGTTTTCAGTAGTGAGCTTCACATTGAATGAGAAACAGCGTGATGATTCGTGTCGAGGCCTGCTAGACCCCACCTGTGTACTAACGTAACAATTTTACTGTTTTCAAATAAAACTTTGAAAAACCGCAAGAAGGTGAGTGGTTACGTTCATATGATAAGAGTATACTATTCAAAACAATGCCATTCAATTTACAGCATGTCCTATTATGAGAAAGAGCAAGCAAGACTTTTGGCGCTTTGGAAGGAAATCGAGGATGAGAAGAAATGCGTGCATGACGAGGAATTGAGGGACCCTCAAGATGTTGATGAAGTAGACCACATAAGTTTCAAGAGTTATCATTCTGATAATGAAATTATAGAAAATGAATCCCAAAACGACGAAGTATCAGAGGAATAAGTAACTGACCAAAAGGGTAATTATTTTTTGGGTAAAGACGGTATTACAAAATGCAGAAGATGGCCGTTGAGAATTTTCTTCTCTCTGATGGATACAGCAGGAATTAATAGTCAAGTCATTTACAGGGCCAATACTGACGACATTTCAAGAAAACGTCGACTTTTGCGCGCGTGTTCCGCAAGGAACAGCGTGCTATCATTTCGTCACAATGTCTGTATTTTTCGAATTTTTTTTCGAAAATGGTCTCAAACGATTGGGTTCGACTGCCTGATGAAGAATTCGAGGTCAAATTCAATTCTGTCCGTCCGGAATATTCATAGCAGTTCAGTGCAAGGACAAGTCAGTTTGGGGGATGTAGCGTTGTTTCCGAGTTAAAGTGTCCGTACTGTGGCCCTGGGGCTAATTTTGAAATTGATGTTACCCCTTACAGGCATTTTTCGTTATGCGCATGAGCAGACCATCAGTGATTTAACTGGTGGTGTTTTCGTCAGAGAGGATTAGGGTTTTGGGGTGGCGGATGCTATTCCACTATAGAATCCCTTGTTGAGGGTCTGCGCATGCGTGGATTAAAGATGTGATATCTCCTGAACCACTAGTGTTGGAGAATCGGAGTTTTTTGTAAGGTGTGTTATTTTGAGAGGACTTTTAGCCGCGAGTAGATTGCGCATGCGCAGAAGAGAAGTGACTGTTTTTGGGTTGGATGGGTTATGTTGGGAGTGCTGAGTCGATATTATGAGGTTTTAAAAGAATATTCATAGCAATTCAGTGCAAGGACAAGTCAGTTTGGGGGATGTAGCGTTGTTTCCGAGTTAAAGTGTCCGTACCGTGGCCCTGGGGCTAATTTTGAAATTGATGTTACCCCTTACAGGCATTTTTCGTTATGCGCATGAGCAGACCATCAGTAATTTAACTGGTGGTGATATCGTCAGAGAGGAGTAGGGTTTTGGGGTGGCGGATGCTATTCCTCTATAGAATCCCCTGTTGAGGGTCTGCGCATGCGTGGATTAAAGATGTGATATCTCCGGAACCACTAGTGTTGGAGAATCGGAGTTTTTTGTAAGGTGTGTTATTTTGAGAGGACTTTTAGCCGCGAGTAGATTGCGCATGCGCAGAAGAGAAGTGACTGTTTTTGGGTTGGATGGGTTATGTTGGGAGTGCTGAGTCGATATTATGAGGTTTTAAAAGAATATTCATAGCAATTCAGTGCAAGGAAAAGTTAGTTTGGGGGATGTAGCGTTGTTTCAGAGTTAAAGTGTCCGTACCGTGGCCCTGGGGCTAATATCGAAATGGATGTAACCCCTTACGGGCATTTTTCGTTATGCGCATGAGCAGACCATCAGTGATTTAACTGCTGGTGCTTTCGTCAGAGAGGATTGGGGTTTTGGGGTGGCGGATGCTTTTCCGCTATAGAATCCCCTGGTGAGGGTCTGCGCATGCGTGGATTCAAAAAGCGATATCACCTGAACCACTAGTGTTGGAGAATCGGAGTTTTTCATGAGGTGTGTAATTTTGGGAGGACTTGCAGCCACGAGTATACTGCGCTTGCGCAGACGAGAAGTGAATGGTTTTGGGTTGTTTGGGTTATGTTGGGAGTAAAGAGCCGATATTGTGAGGTTTTAAAAGAATATTCATGTCAATTCAGTGCACGGACACAAGTCAGTTTGGGGGAAATAGCGTTGTTTCCGATTTGAAATGACTGTATGGTGGCCCTGAAGCGAATTTATAAATAACTATATTCGGTAGATCTATATTAAAATGCGTTCGGATTTGGAGAAGATGCAATTGCGTCCCTAACGGAGGACCCACAACCGAATTTTTTTCTGATCTACGGTAAAGCTAACAGCCAAACTGTTTTGATAGCTATATTTGTTAAAGGAACTTGAAAAAAAAAAAAAAAGCACTGACGTGAAGTCAGTACTCTTTGGCGCGCGTGTTCACGGTGGCTAATTTGAATTGAATGATTCAAAAATTAACAGTGCTGTATCTAAGCTGCCATCAGGATAGAGTAACAAAGTTGGAAAAGAACACAAGTGACTCTCCTTAGTCGCACAAGCTCCTAGAAGATTTGGGAGGGTCAGTATAATCCTAATCATGTTTATAGCACGCGCGCAAAAGCAGATTGACTTAACAATGAAAGAAAAAGTGTAAAAAGTCAATCTGCTTTGGCGCGCGTGCTATAAACATGATTAGGATTATACTGACCCTCCCAAATCTTCTAGGAGCTTGTGCGACTAAGGAGAGTCACTTGTGTTCTTTTCCAACTTTGTTACTCTATCCTGATGGCAGCTTAGATACAGCACTGTTAATTTTTGAATCATTCAATTCAAATTAGCCACCGCGTGAACACGCGCGCCAAAGAGTACTGACTTCACGTCAGTGCTTTTTTTTTTTTTCTATAGGATCTAGGTCTGGCTTTGGTAGAACCAACTATGCACCTCAGAAGAAATAATCCCCGACTGACTAGAGAATTCCGAACAAAAATAGTAAGCATGTTAGGTGAAACAGAACCTGCTCCATCCAAAAGACAAAAAATAGGACGCGGTAGATGTCAGGAGTGCCCCAGAAATCTAGATAGGAAATCAAAAAACTCCTGTGAACGCTGCGGGACATTTTTATGTTTGGTTCACATGCATTTTCTGTGTAAAAATTGTATGGAATTGGGTGACAGCTAGTTGTTTTTTCTATCATTCTTTTTACCACACCAATTCATATGTTGTAGAGCGAACCTTCCTCTTTGTATTCTTCCAGTTTATTTTTATTTTTAAGGAAAAATTGTTCAGTTGCTCAATTTTAAGAACATGTGTGTATTTTTGGAGCTAATTTTTGATATGTTTGGATTTTTTTTAATATAATGATAAATTTATGATTTTATGAAAGTTTCTTTGTTTTTCTTCCAAGGTTTAAGTATGATAATAACATTTCTGTACGAATACATTGAAATAACAGATTTGAAACCTATTTTTTATCATTTCAAAGTTGGGGTCAATGGGACCCCACCTGGGTTCTGGTGCAAAAAAATTTCACCTGTGTAACGCCGGGTTAAAATATACAGATTGTCGGTTTTACAGATCGAATCCATTAGTTTGCGAAGCATGCCAGAGGGAGTTTTCCAGTGTTTCCAATAAAAACAAACATCAGAGGAAATTTCATGGTGAAGGTTCTACTAAAGTGGATAGGATAAAACATATTAGATGTCCTATTTGTACAACGGAGGACAATGAAGAGCAATTTTCGTTCTATAATAAACTGGATGAGCATTTATCAAATTTGCATGGCATTCTGATGAAAGGAATTAATTTTACGTTCAGAAATGTCGAAGAGTTTGAAGCATGGCGTATAAAAGAAAATAGAGATGTAGATTATGTTTGTGTAAGGAGATACAAAATTCCGAATGGAGACACAGCAGTGAACTACCTTTGTAACAGGAGTCATTATAGAGGTAATATCTAATACACAGAACTATGAAATATTGACTATGTTCAATTATAGCATTCCAAAGTGTTGGTCAGCATAAACGTCAAATGAAGTCTGGTGGTAGTATCCATATTCAGGGAGTATGTCCGTCAAGGATTATAGTCAAAATATTACGTGAAGGTAAATTAAGATTGATGAATATAAAAAAATGTTGAATGTTATTTTCTTTTAGCAGGACAAGTAGAAGTACAATATATTTCAACACATGTTGGGCATGAGGACGAATTAAGAGCGAAACGACTATCGAAGTCTGTACAGGACATGTTAGTTGTGAAATTGAATACAGGAGTATCGAAAGAAAGAATAATTCAGGATGCAAGGAAAATTCAAGATGATAATAAATTACAAAGAATGAATCTAATAACTAGAGGGGATCTAGCATATTTGATAAGTAAATTCAACATTGACCAAAGAAGGGATGCTGATGATATGATCGCAACTGGATTGAAAGTTGCAGAGTGGAACAAACATGGAACAAATTTTGCATTTTTTTACAAAAAAATTGGTGAGAAATACATAAAATTATTCATAATTATGATGCAAGATGCCATCAAATATTATAATAATATATATTTATAGGTGAAAGTTACCCTGGCTTAAGAGATGGAGATTTCGCAGTAGCGTACATGAATGGGATAATGGAAAAAAAGCTGCGAGATTTTAAACGGATCATATGCGTTGATGGAACCCACGGAACCAATAGAAATAATTGGGATCTTACAATAGTTCTAGTGAAGGATGAGAAAAACATGGGTTTCCCTGTTGCCTTTCTGCTTTCTAATAGATTAGATCAGGCAATTCAAGAAATTTTTTTTTCAGGTCTCAAATCTAGGCTAGGAGAAATGATTCAAGCAGATTTCTTCATGAGTGACGATGACCCAAAGTACTATAATGCTTGGACCAAAGTCATGACTACTGGTCAAAAACCTCAACACCTTCTATATATGTACATGGCATGTGGTAAAAAATTGGAACATCCAGGGCAGATCAAAAATTAAGAAGGAACACAATAGAAACGAAATGAAGATGAAAATGAGAGAAATTTTGAAAGAAACTGATCCCACAAAGTTTATGCAGCTAAAGGAAAACTATTTCAGATTTTTAGAGAAGGAAAGCGAGAACGATTTTCTCAAGTATTTGCAGAAGTAAGTCAGAAATATCAATATTCTTGAAATTTAAATTTAAAATGTTTATTTGTTATCAGCTATTATTTCCAAAATCATGAGAGAATAACGATGTGGGCTCACTGTTATAGAATCAATGCTGGAATTAATACTAATATGGCCATAGAAAGTCTAAATAAAGTATTAAAATACAACAAAATGAAAGGACAACGTAATCTTAGGTACATAGATACTATAGATAGTATTATTATTATTACTTGAAACCAATCATTTCCTCATTTATAGGGTTGAAAAATTATTGGATTTACTAGATGAACTAGTTGAGGGGAAAATGTGGACTAGAATAATAAATGTTGAGAGACCCAATGCAAATAGTTATCATCATAAAATAACTTTGAATGCACACAAAAAAGCTGAGGAAATGCTTGGCACAGTAGAAATATGTGAATTTGGAAAATTCAAAGTATCATCTTGTTCGGTGAGTGGGAAATTTTATATTGTAAACTGCAAAGAATTTTGTGATACCGATTGCAGAGCAGGATATTGCAATATTTGTAAAATATGTATACATACATATGACTGCCAGTGCCCAGAGTATACAATAAAAAAAGTACTTTGTAAACATATACATGCTGTATCCTTGCTTGAGGGGAGAAGCGAGTCTTTTGCAGGTTCCATATGTTCTTCTGATGATCAACTATATATTCACGAGCCAACAGCTACAAAATTGTCCTACCAAGATGACGTGGCCCATTTTATTCAGGAGACTACAAGTAGACACACTACGGATTTACCCTCTGACATTGAAGAAAGGCGAGATGTACTTATCAAATACAATGTGTTTTGGTTTATATTATTTAAGACATAATGGTTTGTAGATTGCTTTAATGGAACATATCAGCTTTATAAGAAACCTTAGAAGCTTGGATGGTAATACCTTCGATAGATTGATTGCAGGAATAACAAAATTAAAATCTGACCTTGATATAACTAATCAGCATGTCTCTAAAAAGAGGAAAGTGGAAAGACAATCATATTTTCCAAACAAATAATTTTTGTAGTCTATGAGATGCATGTACATACTTAGAAGTGTTTTTTTTTAGTAGAGATAAGTGTCAAATAAGTGTTTCACAGTTGAAATAGTATATTTTTATGTTTTTATAGTTGCATGAACTGTATGTATGTAGTGTAGTTTAGAAGGTGAGGATTAATGTAATGTATGTATAGATACAGTTCTGAAGTGATATCTATAATTGTTATAGCTTCTAGTTAACTCTTGGTAAGCTCTTGTTTATTATGAAGTTCAATGTTGTTGAATGAAATAGGCACTGATGTATTTATACAAATATTCCATTTTGGTTCAGGTGTAGGGGAGTTGGGAGCCTGACACTTATAAAAATAAAATATGCTCTAATTTCATATCAATAAATCTAAAAATATCCAATTTACAAGTAGTATTCATTATGTTCATTGGCTTAAAGTGTGAAATATATTATAAAATATGAGCTTCTCGTATTTATTTTCCTGATTCCTTCAATAGTACATATAATTCATTGTTTTATTCCTTCCAAAATTACATTAACATGGAATTATTTAATGAACCTATAGGGAATGATAATAATATTTCAAACTCCCCTGTTTTGAAAACACATTTCCACTTTGACAAATATGTTGGATTGAATATTCATTCTCTATCATTCTATGACTAAGTTTCACAATAGATTCTTACACCAAATAACAAGAATACATCTCAAATTATTAATTTTGATTGATAGAAAAAGATGGCCTTCATTTGAAATCAAAAATCATTAATTTCTGTATCATTCAATCCTTGTTTTTCTAATAGCGTATTCCATTGGTAGAACTCGTGCCGAGTCGTGCGCACTGAGTGCATGAATCGTATTCCATTGGGGAATTTCGTCAAGCATTTTGACACATTTTGACGTCCAGTGCAACATTTTTTGCACTCAGTGCGTGCTCAGTGCAGCACTGGTGCTGCCAATGGAATACGCCATAATAGTAAGCGTGTTTGGTGCAGCTTAAGAGCACAGATTAACCAGATACGCCACTCCCAGTATTTATGAATGAACTCTGCTGACGCGTAATGTTGACTATGGAATTCTCGGCACCCCCAAATAGTTCCTAGCTCCTAACTATTTGGGGGTGCCAATAAAATCGCAGATATATGATCACGTGACCCCTCGGCCAATCGCAACTATGGTAGAGGCAGAACGACGTTCATTCATAAATTTATAACAACAAACGGAAACGGAAAGGTTAGCTAAAATACTCAGCTTATGTACGAAAATTTGTAACTCAAGTGGGATTAATTTAATGAATTTTATAAAGTGTAATGAAGACGTTTAAGATGCAGTTTGTGGCGTATGTGGAAGAAATAAAAGGAATATGATTATTTATTAGTGATTTGTGAAGTTGAGGTTAGAGTTTGTTTAAAGAGCGAGAACGTAGTTCATTTCTCTGTCATTTTACTACGTCTTCATGGGTAGTAAATCTGAAGGTCAAACCTACGTGCTTCCCGCCAACTGTCGATTGCACTATCTGGTAATCTGTGTTACGAGCCCCCACACACTACAGACTTTTTATCGGCCGATTGTTTAATTGGTCTCTTAATAAGCATGAACATGTATGAAAGTGCGCACATTACACCGATTTGGTATCAGTCGAGAAATAAGCTTGAAGCCCAACCCGATCAAACTATCGGCCGATAAAAATCATGTAGTCTGCGGGGGTTCTTATTCTTACTGCAACCATGTGAATAGAAATTTGTAATTCTGAAATATATTCCAGTGTCAATGTTTTCGTGACACAAACTATATATAATTCACAAAACTATCAATGAACGTTGCATATTCAATGCTGAAAGAAAATTCCCATCCTGCCACCCACAGCAAAATGAATAATGGGCGCTTCTTTAAATAGTGAGTAATTCTTACACAACGTTTAAACCTTCATGAAAATGTTGATTAAGAATATAATCACTATCTAACAAAACGGTGCAAACGGCCATTAATCTGCCTATCAAAATATAAACTACATTTTTCCCAATGTGCAATTCTTAGTTCTCAAACGAGCGAGAATAATATATTAAACCATTCGCGCCTGGAATTTCGAACTGGAGCCGACCGAGTCACGACTTCACCCGATTACGAACGAATGCACCTCGCTTGTGATTGGCCTGGATCCGTGAAATTTAATGTATGCTATTGAAAACTGCGCTCAAGGGGTTGGTTCGCAGAACAACTAAGATCCTGTCGGATAGCCAAACCTCTGCTTGTGCAGGACTGTCGGACTACACTCGCTGAACTGAGAGATAAAAAAAATCAAACGAAACCAATTATAAAGAGAATTTAATTAAGTACAACTAATAATTAATTCAGCTAATTCTAGTTAATGGAATATAAGAATATATGGCCTCATACTGGTATAATCTAAAAATGAACAGAAGGATCCAATCGATTCTTTGGTATAAATATACAACAAATATTTTTTCTATGGTCAAAAATTTGAATATTCAATAATTCGATAGCTGTTACACACTGCATACTATTCTGAATAAATCTCATCCTCTATCTGAAAATGACAATGATCTTAATCGAATAATCAAGGTTCAAGCTCCACTCGATTGAAACATCCCTCTGGTAGCGCTTTAGCGATCTGTTCGATGTTATCCACGTCTTTTTGGAGTCTTTGTATTTCTCTTTCGTACTCGGCCATCATGGTGGTATGAGCATCTTGTTGTTTCTGCAATTCTGCTAGCTTCTCATCCAACTTTGCTTCTTTAACGCGAGCTTCGGCTTGTTTATATTTCAGTTGGAGTTGATCGAGAGCATCTTCATCGATATCTGGCAGGTTTTCAAGTTCGTCGATTAATGCTTGTACATTAGCAAGTAAATCGCTTACTTTAGTTGACGCTTCTTGGGTTTCTTCACCTGCTATTCCAACCTAAAATAATATATTTAATATCAGTTTCATTTTCTTTATTCTTGCATGTTTCATAGCACCATAATTTCGTACTAATGTCTGTAGTTTTCGAATGTTGAGTTGAAATTAGTAAAAGATTAGGTTATATTGTGATTTACTAATATGCCGTCTTTCAGAGATGCGACCATTTTGATATTTTGTTCTATTCCCCTACTCAGTTAATCCCTAGAAAAATATTGTGCACGGCTTCTGAGAACCCTACAACACCTTAGGGAGCCTTGTATATTGTATATTGTTGTAAGGGGTAACGTTGCACTGCGACCTTGAGGTCTATTTTGCTCCCAATCAGAGCTGTCGATGAATCACCATCTACAGCTCGCCTTCCAGTTCCAGAGTTCTTACGAACTCCAGTATATGGAATTGCTTCAAGGAGGCTACGTCTTTGCTCCTGTAGATTTCTTGCCCAAAGCATTCCTTACGTTGATTTGATATGGCGAGGCATTCCGTAATCAGGTGATCAGGAGTTTCATCCTTCTCCCCACAGAATCTGCACTCGTCAATTTCTGCCAGCCCTAATCTCATCATATGCTTTCTAAGACAGCAGTGCCCTGTGACGAAACCAGTGAGAACGTGCAGCATGTTTTCACTGAAATCCATAAATTGCTTGGAACTGACAGTGTCAAAGTTCCGGGAGAACTTCTTGGAGTGGTACATTCCTGGGAGAGACCTCCACAGTATACCTCTTTCATTTCTTCTTTCATCCTTGGTCATCGAACATTTCTCAAAGAAACAGATGTACGACATATATATATATATATATATATATGTGTGTAGTTTTAAGGGATATCGACTGAAACGAGGTAGATTTTGGTACTCTTTATTTCTTGCCTAGCTTTCGGAAAACCTTGTTTCCATCATCAGGGCCAAAAATGTTGAGGTTATTCCTCAGTAGTTGTAAAAACACTTAAAGACATTAAGATAAACAGTTACAAGACGAAGTGGTCAATTTTTAAAAACGCAATAAGTTATGTTGATGTAAATTTAACCTTAAATATTTTGATCACAGAGCATTCATATCAGTCCATATATCAGTCCTAATATATATATATATATATATATAGAATAAGGTTAAGAGTTTATTCGACCTGTTTTGATTGGGCAATGTATTAAAACACAGAGATCACATTTGTGTTAAATGCTCTATATTTCGTCTCTGATTAGAGACTTCTTCAGGAGCGTACTGAAAATAAAGACAAAGAAAATAAAATAAACAGCCTAATTGGCAATATCAATTACACAATTTTTGATTCAATTATACTCACAACACTATGAAATTTAAATTAAGTCTGCAACCTGCCAAGATATCATCGAAGTAAGAGTGGTAATATAAATTTTTTATAGTAAATGTACAAAATTGGTTCAAGCACTGACGTGAAGTCAGAAGCTTTTGCGCGTATGTTCTATTGTCCATTCTCCTGTATTGGACACTCTTCTTAATCGAATTTACCATGATGAATTCTATTGTCTATTCTCCTGTATTGGACACTCTTCTCAATCGAATTCACCATGATGATTTTTATTGTCTATTCTCCTGTATTGGAGACTCTTCTTAATCGAATTTGCCATGATGAATTCTATTGTCCATTCTGGACAACGAACAGAATAAAATAAAAACAAAAACTTGACATATACACATCGGTAACTTCATCTTCCTCATGGATGTTCATCTCCTCTTTTCATCTTTTTATCTAAACCGAGCAAAAACTTGTAGATATTACTTAAATTGTCAGTATCAGATTTTCGATTGATTGTCAAAGGGTCAAGTGATATATGGCACATCTCTAGGAATAATCTTTTTTGATAGTTGCTCTCTCTCTCTCTATAATATCCACATTATCGTAGTCCATCTGGTGGTCCAATTCCCAACTATGTTTTGCCAAGGCACATCTATCTGGCCGCAACCTGGAGTCACTTTTATGGAGGGTTATTCTTCTTTTCAGAGATTGAGATGTCTGTCCTATATACGACAGCGGACAACCTTTACAGTTGATTTTGTACACTAAATCTTTCTGTTTAAACTTCGGAATTTTGTCCTTTTTGTTCTTGAAGAAAACTTTGTTAGTTACCATATTGTACTTAGCGATCTTGACTCCTGTATACTCCTTGAACATTTTGATCAGTTCCTCTGTCAGACCTTGTATGTAGGGTAATGTGCTGTATCTAATTTCTTCTTGTTGGGTAACCTGTGTTGTCTCTCTATCAATGGGGTTATTTGAAAATGGGACACCATGTAAGAGTTTCCGCAACAAAATGGCAGGATATCCGTTCCCCAAGAGTATGCTGTACAACCTCCTCAAGGCCAAGTCACGAAACTCCCTGTGTGTAATAGAGATTATTCTTTTCTTCAAACCCAACACCATGTTTGTCTTTATCCTGATGTCATGATATGATCTGTAGTGAATATACCTGCCAGAACTACAAGGCTTCTGATACCAATCCAACTTGAGGACATTGTTGGTGTCTCGGAACACAGCTGTGTCTAGGAAGGGAACCATGCCATTGTTCTCCTCCTCAACAGTAAATTTTATGTGATCATCAAAGTCATTAAAAAGGTCTATGGTAATCTGAGAAGCGTCAACTGGAATGGCAGTGAGGATATCATCCATATATTGATACAAAAAAGGAACTTGAAAAGGCAGCCTAGGTAGGGTGAACTTCAATAGTTTATTCACCACAATATTTGCCAAAATTGGGCTCAGGTTACTACCCATTGGACATCCAAACAGTTGTTCATAATATTCACCGTTATTCACCTATATATATATATATATATATTTTCTTTAATATATATATATATATAGGTAGTGAAAGTACCGGCCCAGAAAATGATGAGAGTGCCCCTTGCTTAGTCAATGCATCTGCTTGCACGTGTACAGAAATTTCTGTGTGCACTGGATACCAGATATTCAGAGCATTATCAGACCCCAGCATGCGCAGAGCTTCCCTACATTCTTTCATTTTATAGGAGTTGATTTTGACATCAGAAGAGATTTTAGTGTTCCCCGTCTAGCTTATATAGATGTGTTTGCCAGAGTATCCCCTACGAATATTCTCCAGCGTGCAGACCAGCACTGCATATAGTTCTACCTGCACTATAAAGCAGTCCTTCGCAAGAGGAATGAATGGACCGATTGGTCCGAGGATCCACAATTCCAGCACTGGCCCCCGTGGGCGTCACAGAGCCATCGGTAAACCAGAGGGGGCTCATCGGTTCAAGAAGCATATATGTTGCACACCATACACATCAATAGTGCGCTCCATTTTTACCTACGCATCCTTAGCATAGTGGTCAAAAACTGATGAGACCACATGCAGTCGGTTGCAGAAACTGCAAAGGCACTTACCTGTAAGGAAGATGCAATGAGTATTCCTCGTAGTGGGAAACTTCTACCTGGTAACTGGGTAGGAGATATGAGATTACTGGACCAACTTGACTCAAACCTCTTGGCAAAGCCCACAGATGTAATGCTAACCATTTTCGAAACACCCTTTGCAACGGTCATAAGAAGACTCCCTTAGTGTGGTGGATCTTGTTAATCGATAGGACAAAAAGTCATCCATCTCGTATACGAATGGATCGCTCAGATGGAACTCAGAAATCAGAACTCAGCTAAGGGTACAGATATTAGGATATATGGTCCGAAAATGAGGATCTCTTTGCCCCTGGGACATGAGCACTCTATCTTACAGGCAGAGACACTAGCAGTCTACATTTGCACTATTCAACGGTTTTTTTCTGGGTTTTCTCTCCCAAAAAAAAAATAATTAATTAATTAATAATAATTAATTTTTATTTTATAGATATTTTTCAGAGTTTGGGAGAGAAAACCCAGAAAAAAACCGTTGAATAATGAGTATACCTCCCACAGTATCCTTTAATGATTACATTTGCACTCAAGAGTGTCTGAAAAGGAACCTCGAGGGACGCACATCTATATTGAAACGGACATCCAGGCCACACTGAGAGACCTGGAACCACCAATCCAAGGTTCCCTACTATCCTGGGAATGCCAGAAAAGCAACTGGCTAGAGGCAATACGATGACTCTTCTATAGAAAACCTCTTCGGAGAAATACTCCAGGCCTTGCCCAGGCAAACGTGGGATGCCTCCCATCCTATACGAGGAAGCTCCTGCAGTTGCCACGAGTTGAGCTTCGGGTAATGGTGGGACTACTGACAGGGCTATGTCAGTACAAATACCAATTGTACAAGTCAGCAGACGAAACATGCAGGCTTTGTGGATCGGAAAAGGTAACTGCCAACACATAGTTTGCAAATGACCAGAGCTGGCAAGCCTAAAAATTTAATATATGGGCTACCCAGTTCTCAAACCTCACGCTTTGATAGCCAAGTCAGGTATGTTAACACCATTGATAATATCCTTAGGATTGAATAAGAATAAGAACAAAAGATCGTATCGGTCACAGTTCTGAACGGTTAGACCAAGCCTCACCTCTGTAGGGTTCGTCAAAGCAGTTGCCAGGTCTCGAGGTATTTCCTGATGCTTAGCAGTAGTAGACGGAGGCACAATAACAAATATCTGTACCGGTTTATTCGCAAAAAATTATCAAAGATAAAACGCTGACATTGTTGCCATAACATACATTATATGTAGCCACTGTTGTCAAAAAATAAAGCTGAATGATTCCCGTCAGTAACAGTGCCAAAAGTTTCCGAAGAGGCCGAAAGACCCGATTGAGAATACTCACTTTTTCTTTGGCTATAGCAATCAGCGAGTCATTCACTTGATTCTGTTCGAATATATGCTTGTATTCCGATTCAGTCCTCTGCAATCTTTCGCCCATGTAAATGGCTTCGTTATTCAGTTCAGTTGTATTCTGATATAATAGATCGGCCTCGTTCTCGATCTTCTCTGCGTCAGCAGAAGCATTTTGGGCGAGATCGAGGGCTTCTATGGCCTTCTTCAGAGCAGCGTTCGAGTAAAGCTTCGCATCTTCTAACGTTTTGTGACCTTCGTCATACTTTTTGAATGCGTCGTCGATGAGCTGTTGGATTTCGGGAACTCTGCTCAACGCCTGCAGAGCTTCCTGCTTCTTCTCTTGGGCTTGTTTGTCGAAATCTGTTGTAAAAGTATTATAATAAGACATTGTTTGTACTAGTTAGCCTTTTGAGTATGATTTATACGGGATTAATATCTCAGATTCATTCATAAGGAATTGGAAACGCACTGACATGAGTCCACTTTGGGGCGCTTGTTCAAATTTATATAGCCAGTATTATTTGCATTGTCTGTTAGGTATAGTAGTCCAGAAAACAGCATTCAACAAATTCCAAATTAATTTTTTTTCAATAAGCAGTTTTACCATAAGAATCCATTAATATTATTTTTAACTCTAACAAGCTAATACTTTCGGAGATATGATTTTTCAAAATTTCAATGTAAATCGTATTTCTACGTTTTCACAGCATGATAGAATTACTCTGTGGGTATTCTATGAATTGTTATAATGTCAACTTATTTTCCTGTGACATGACGTTGTCTCATTGTCATTCATTCCAGCAATCGTATAAATATGAGAATTATAATATAATATCATACTTTTTGTTGGTTGATATTTTCATGCCGATGGTCAATCCATATGATGATGGGAATGGTAATGGTAAGTTAATAATATTGAGTTCGGAATATCTCCACTAAAAACAAAACTGGAATATTGGTGTATTGGAGTAGATTTGAGGAAAGATATATATTATCGTTCATCATAGAATTGAGGAATGAATATCTCGGATGAGTTCCTTGTTGGGTAGAATACGTCTATTGGTTTTGGATTGATAATTTTTGGCACTCTTGTTGAATTTAAATTCTTCTATGATGTTTGAATTCAATTTCTGCTAAGATGAAGTTCTAAATTTCAATAATGAATCGTACTTCTATGTTTTCATAGAATGCTACAAATATCCTATCTAAGCTTTATTATATGATCTGTGTTCATACTCGTACATTTCATCCTGTTCTATAAGAGAGAGTCAAATTCATTTCAGCTATTTTAATTTGGTTTCTTCCATGGTGCAGTTCTCATTCTCAGATTGCTCATTTAATCTTGATAAATAAACTATTATTTGAATTGAATTTCCTTTATGATGCAGTTCAATCACAAGAATACATTGATATTATTCTCAACTCTGAGAAACCAATACTTTCGGATATATAATTTGTCTGTTTGAACTAGAGCGCCAGAAAGCTCCTGTCCACAGGGCTTGAACCAATTTTATTTTCGTTGACCTCGCAATAATAAAAATGTTTAATGTTCACGAAATCATTCATTCATGATCCCTATTAACGCTCAATTTTATCCCATGACTGTCATGGGCAACCGCAGTTATTCACAAGCAATCTGAATTATCTCACAACTTCACTGAAATATATTTCAAATATTCAATCTAAGGCCTGTGTATCTCCATAAAATTACTATGTAATTCTTCAGAAAAATGATTTCTAAATTCAAATTTGTCATTGATACCGCTAAAGCAGTATCTCTGAGTTTGCTGCCTGAGCAAAGCCGGAATTTGTATGAAAATAGTTATTTATGTATCAAGGATTATATTAAGTATTCTTAATCAGTATATGGCAATAATTAACGTATCTGAATTTTTCAAAGCAAACTTAACGATGCAACTTCCGAATATAGGTCATAGAGGAAACTTCCGCTATTTTTGAATCTCTATATATGAATTTTACTCATTGACAACTGGAGCACACTTTAAATGGAATAGGAAATAATACACCATTCCATGCAACTTACTACGATTTTCAATTGCATAAAATATTCAACTCACCGCTCAAGATTTTATAGGTTTCCATCGTCGAATTCAACAATGTCTCGGCTTCCTCAACTGTTTTTGTTGTTTGTATATCGTACAGATCGATATCGTTAAGTTGCTGTCCAAGAACAAACTGCTGATCCTATGCTTTCTGCAGCATCTCTTCACCATTGTATAACTGCTCGTGTATATCGATCAAAACTTCCTCGTTATCCTTCATGATTTTCTGAACTTCCTCCAGAATCTTTTCTGCTTCCAATTTGATCTGATCGCTTTTTACTTTCTCCTTTGAAACATCTATGTCAGGAACTATCAAATTATTCACTTGGCTCAGTAAAGAGAGGGCTTCCTTTTTCGCTTCTTTTGCCTTCTCGCTAGCTGTTTCACTCAGCTGTTTGGTTCTGTTGAGATTAGTTTCAATCTTAGCGAGCTCATTTTTCAACTCTTTTATCTTACTAGGAACTACGTTTTCTTGCATATTGTATGCCTTCTCTGCAAGTCTGTAAGCTTCTTCTGATTTGTTTTTAGCCTCGTTTGCCTTTTCGGTGAGTTCCTGAGATTGTTTTTCTAGTTTATCAGCCAGTTCTCTGGCTTCCTGAGCAATGGTTGTCATTTTTTCGGATTGCTGACCGACGATTTTAGCTCTGTTGACTGCGTTTTCGAGCGCTACTTTAGCCTCCGTATCGAAAGCGTAACCGAGATCGTTCAGCTTGATTTCAGATGCATCAAGATCATCTTCAGTGTTGGATATATTTTGTGACGCTAGATTGGATTTATCAATGGCCAATTCGACACCTTCATCTATTTCTGACAGGGTTCTTGTGATATCCTTCTCTCTATCCCTTATATCCTGAACTTGCTTGATGATACTGTTTTCTCCAGTGGCCTCTACGAAGTTTGGAATGGAATTCATTGATGCTCTCCTGAAGATTTTTGAGTTCTTCCGGAAACTCATCATCGTTGATTACTGTCGGCCTGTTCTCAATTTCTTCCAGCTCATTTTTAAGTTTATCGAGTTTTTCAGTGTGTCCTCTTGCCGCGTTTTGCACGAGATTGTAGCAGTCCGGGCAGTCGATGCAACCTCTTTGCCTGTCGAATTTGTTCTCTTTGCAGCGGTCGCATCTTCTTCCTTCTACGTTTTCCAAGCAAGGACACTGTCCGGATGCGTCGCACTGTAAGTCCTTCGAACCTATCGAATCACATTGGCAATCCTTGCAACCTTCTAGAGAGAAACCATACTTCCTTGGTTCACAATGGTCACATCGTAGCCTGTGAACGAAAAAAATATTAAATTTTGTATATGTACCTACAAATTGAAAGCAGCCATTCTCGATATCAACGCTATTGGAACGTAAAGCTCAACATGAAGAAGTTGAGAGTCATGCACATCAAGACATAGTTGTGCAGCTTCGACGTCGATAGTTACAAATAATTGGACCCGGAATACTTCAAAATTTCACTTCAAAGTATGGACCGATAATTTTTGGAACAAAAAAAATAATAATGAAGCCCATTGGAAACGGAAGAGAATATAACAAAATTCGATTAAGGGTGTCCAATACAGATGAATGGACAATAGAACATACGCGCAAAAGCTTCTGACTTCACGTCAGTGCTTGAACCAATTTTTTTTTCGTGATTTTTTTTTAATTTCTGGAGGCGCGGTTCTTAAAAATTTTTTTTTCGTCATTTTTTTCAAATTTTCTAGGAGTACGGTTCTTACAGAATTTTAAACACGTCTTTGTGTTGATTTTCTACTACTAGTTACCAAGCTTCAATTCAATCGAATATTTATTTTTTGAGTTAACAAGGAAACAATATTCCAGGTGGATATAACTCGGAAACCGCTAAACCGATTATGCCCAAAAACGAACTCAACTCTCCCTTTCGGATACGCAACCTACCCTGAAAATTGCAAGTCCCTATCTCCTTTGGTTCGAAAGTTATCGAGGCAACGGTCACCCATCTACTGAACTCACACAAGAATGCTCGAATCTCCAACAATATTCAACCGATCGTGTTAAAACTTGAAACTTGGCAGTAGAGTTAGGTAATGAACGCTCTTGCAAAATTTCAGCAATTTCAAACGTATAGTTACTGATATATAGAATTTTTTTTTTTTATTTTCAATGATTTATTAAAAATTTTCTACAAATGCTATCCTCGCCAAATTTCGCAAACATTTTCGCGTTGGCATTCTACAACTAATAACCATGTTTGAATTCAATCGGTTCAGTACTTTTCGAGTTAATGAGGAACAAAAAACCACCAAATTTCAGATGGCTATAACTCTGAAACAGTTTGGTCGATTATGCTCATAAACAAACTCAAATGTGGCATTCATATGCACAACATAACCTGAAATTTTCAAGCCGCTATCTCTTTCCGTTCTCAGGTTATCGTGACAAAAAAAATATTTTTTAATAATTTTTTTAAAATTTTCTAGCCATACGACAAAATTTCACAAACGTGCTTAGGTTCATATTCTACAACTACTCACCAAGTTTCAATTCGATCGGATTTATATTGGTTGAAAACAAAATGATTACTCGGAAACCACTGGGCCGATTATGCCCATTAACGAACTTGTCCGTCGTATTGCGATGCGCCACCCACCCTGAAAATTTCAAGTCGCTAGCTCTTTTCGTTCTCAAATTATCGTCGCAACGGACGGCCGGACGGACAGAATCAAATTTGACCTCGAATTCTTCATCGGGGAGTCGAACTAAATCATTTGAGACCAATTTCGTCAAAAAATTCGAAAGTTACAGACCTTTAGGCAAAACTATAACGCGATGTTCCCCAGAACATACGCGCAAAAAGCATGATAATTCGTGTAAGAAATGGCGGCGGCCATGTCGAACAAGAGTTATAGAAATATTGTTCAGTTTTTTTTTGTTTTATTTACGTACATTTTTAGTAGGTAAAAGAAGCTAATATCTTTTACCTACTAAAAATGTACCTACAACCTTAACTGTAATTTGGTCAATGTTTTGCCTACTTGATAGCAATAAGTGTTATACCTTTTGGAACAGCTGAAGAGACGAAGAAGCTTTTAAAAGCATCTGCAGAATAACTTGCATACATTGTTTTTAAGAAAATCGCTTCAAAGTTATAAACATACAGTGAAAATTCTTCAATTCTAACCTTTGTCAAGCAGTCTTTTCAAGCTGTAAGTAGTAGGTGCAGTTTTTGTTGATCATTTTTATTAATTGACATCCCCTCTAACTACATAAAAAAATGGACCCTAGGAGCTCTAATCCTAGAAAAAATCGATAAAAAATCCAAAAAATGAGGGATTTAAAAAAAATCTTTTAAGTTCAATATCTCAATAACGGTGAAATTTCGAAGAACATATTATAGGAACAAAATCAGAAATGACCTGAATGATAACGTCCTACAATATTTAGTACGGCCTACCCTGTAACCCTGTATAAAATATGCATTATAGGGCTGCTATCCACCCCTGAATTCGAATGCCATTCCACGAATTTTCTAGTACGGCTCTGTCTCCCCACGCTTTCAACCAGTATAATCGCATAATCCCAAGAACGCGTACAAATTAGCAATGCTTATCTGTGCCGAAACCAAACGTTGTGTGTCCATGAACAGGTATTCCTGCGCCCATGCTCTGTCTTGGTCATTTACCAGAACCTAAATGGACGTACCGTTAGGTTTCCGCACAGATACGCATTGCTAATTTGTATGCGACCTTGGGATTACGCGTTTATAGTGGTTGAGAGCGTTTGGAGACAGAGCCTTACTCAAAAATTTGTGGAATCGCATGCGACTTCGGTGGTGGATAGCAACCTTATCATAGATATTTTATGTATGCTATTTTTGGTGGAATGATTAATTTCCATGCGTTCTACCTTCTGTTAAAAAAAAGACTCTCCTTTGAAAACGCTCGGTATAGGCTAACTATCAGTTATCACTGAAGTACACCTCTATTGAATTATTTTTTCACGAATATCTGTTTGTTACTATTTACCTCCTTATGTATCTTTCCTAAGCATGCATTGTAGCTTCGTACCAAACCCAAGAAGCCATAGCCAAACCGACTCCAAATACTGCTAGTACCTGTAGCTGCAGCATTGCAACACTCGTTCTATTTTCTTGCTTGCAATGCAAGTTGTCCGAGCTAAAGCTAGTCAGCTTACATCTACAAAGAAATAAATTTAAATAAAGTTTTTGTGAAATTAAACCAATGTAATAACTCACAGAATATAAGCGCTGAGACTTTTTTCCCGTTCTTCACCATGAGTGTAAATACAATGTTATAATGCAAAATATCACTAACAGAGTGGCAAATATGCACATCCTAATGATAGTAGACCTAATTTTGTTGTTAGAATGTTCTGAGATTACTTCTTGGCTTTCAACCCTCACTTTCACCAACAGAATGAGTCCTAGAATATTATTAAATTTGAGTGTTCAAACATCGATGCTGAAAAACTGCAATTTTACCTCTGATGATAATATACCCGCCAATGAGCAGAGCAGCAGTGGAAGAAGCGAGTAGAAGTCCTATTCTAGCAGCTTTGTTGATGAACCCGACAAAACATATTCCAGTAACATAGTCTGCATCTATTTCTCCTATAGCCATAGTGATTATTGTCAGAGTGAGTGGTAAACTCCATGCCACTAAGTGGAAGTATGTTCTCTTCTTATGAATTTTTTCTTGTGTCTTACCTATGCGAAAAAGTTCTGTATTGAATGATCTTAATCAGCATCCGGAATTTAAAGACCAAGCATAAAGTTAAACCAAGGCGGTGCCAGACCCTACTCTTTTGGCCTAACAGTAAAATATTGAGTACAGAGTACAGGATTCTATGAACTGCCAAGATAGATATTGCAGTGGTGGTCAACTACAGGGAGTGAATATGCAAACATTGGTGAAAGATTCTTTTACTGAAAGTTCAAGACCTAGAACACAAGGTGCTGTACATCGAATGTTATATATTACATCATTATTATACTGATCCTCAGAGGTCTTTCCCAAGGAGACCCCTCATAAGCTCTAAGAGCTTGAGCGAGTAAAGAAAATGACATCCGATTTTTCTATCCGCGTGAGATTGTGATTATATTATCATGAGATATAATATACAGGGTGTTTCCTAAAAGTATTCGTGTGTCAATTTTGAGAAAAATATTTATACAGGCTGCTAAATTTTTGACAATAAATAGGAATTTTTTTTTCTACTCACAAATCCTTTATTGGAATCTCTTCTTCCTCAATCTTCTCAGAATCACCATACAATAGTTGACACTCATCAGGAGTTCCACAGTTTTTGCAATAATCTTTATCACCTTTATATATTTATCTTCGCCCTTTTTTTCAACTTCTTTTTATCTGCAGTTTTCGATTTTGTTTTCTTGTGGTAGGTATGATGCAATTCTTCTTCCTTATCTGAGTCATCTATATCTAAATTTTGTATACTAGTTTATACAGCTACATCGGTGGATGTCCGAGAAGTCCTCGATTGCCGGCTAGATCAATTCAGTTTTGCACCGCCGGATATGGCAGAATTCACCGAACTTTGAACCAATTTTTTTATTTCTGGACAAGATGAATTCTCGCTTTCAGATCCGGAATCGTCAGAGTTTGAATAGTACCCAATCTGTTTCAAATCTTTTCGGTTGAATACTTCAACTTCTTTGCAATATTTTTTATCTTGTCCATAATCCTTATTCATATAATCGTCAGAAATGGAAGTTGATGATATTTCACCTATCTGCTGCCGTAAAGACTGGATCATTAGCTGATCATTCAAGTCTAAATTATTTGTATTACTGACTCGCATGTTGAATTTACTTTCTGAAATAGTAACAGAAACATTTTCATCTTCACTACCCCTTCTTGATCGTCCACCATGGGACCTTAATTTGCTGGAGTTGAACAAATCTGACAGCTGTTGGCCATCTAGCCTTGGTTCTTCGACCAAGGTTAGGCCTGAATCCTCTGCAACTTCCAGCGTTTTTGAGAGCATTAATAAGTTCCATGTGTGAATCTAAGATGGTACGGCTACCTTGGTTTGTAGAGTTCCTTCTGGAGGACCTTCTGGAGTGTCTACTCCTTGACTTTCTGGTATGCCTTTTCTCCTTTCTGTACCTGTTCCCATTTCTCACCTTCTTCACTGCCTTCAGCTCAGCTATTTGAACGGAAAGTTGACTATCTCCAGAATTGCACCTGCTCTCTATACTTACGTGTCCCAAACTGACACTAACCTCTGAATCGGGTTGATTAGGTACTGCTCCCCTTCGATAAATAAGTTTCCTTAAATTTTCGACCCAAGATGTGCTAAGCTCGTTACTCGATGCACTATTTGGATCGAAATCGAGTCCTACAGGATCAGAATGATTCTGCTCCTTAATAGATATTTTTGCACCTTCGTAATATTCCTTCCTTTTTGAAAATGCATTGGCAATCACCTTGTGTTTTTGATGTTTAATGGGGATCTTCACCTCCCAGTGAAATTTTCTGAAAATCACAGGAACAGTTAAATATTTCAAATTTTACTACAATTACCAATGTGATATAAGTATAAAGTTATACTGTCATGAAATTTTTAGTTCAAAAATACTCCATCATTCTGCAATTTGTACACAAGTGATACTTTGTAACTTTCTCAATTTTAACAACTTATACTTCCTGTAGAATAACTACCTTCACCTTATAACATACAGGGTGTTTTCAAAGGTGAGTAATTTTTTTAACAAAAAGTAGAACTCATTAAAATAAATAATTTCACCAAAAATAGCATATACAGGGTTACATGGTAAGTTGTACTGAATATTGAAGGACGTTATTATTCAGGTCATTTCTGATGAATTTGGTCCTATGATATGTTCTCCGAAATGCCACCGTTATTGAGATATTGAATTTGAAAGATTTTTTTAAAATCCCTCATTTTTTGGCTTTTTTATCGATTTTCTAGGATTAGAGCTCTTAGGGTCCGTTTTTTTATGTATCTAGTTGAAGGAGATATCAATTAATAAAAATGATCAATAAAAACTGAACCTACTACTAACAGCTTAAAAAGACTGCTTGACCAAAGGTTCTCAAACCTCACGCCCAGTTCTCAAACCTCACGCTTTGATAGCCAAGTCAGGTATGTTAACACCATTGATAATATCCTTAGGATTGAATAAGAATAAGAACAAAAGATCGTATCGGTCACAGTTCTGAACGGTTAGACCAAGCCTCACCTCTGTAGGGTTCGTCAAAGCAGTTGCCAGGTCTCGAGGTATTTCCTGATGCTTAGCAGTAGTAGACGGAGGCACAATAACAAATATCTGTACCGGTTTATTCGCAAAAAATTATCAAAGATAAAACGCTGACATTGTTGCCATAACATACATTATATGTAGCCACTGTTGTCAAAAAATAAAGCTGAATGATTCCCGTCAGTAACAGTGCCAAAAGTTTCCGAAGAGGCCGAAAGACCCGATTGAGAATACTCACTTTTTCTTTGGCTATAGCAATCAGCGAGTCATTCACTTGATTCTGTTCGAATATATGCTTGTATTCCGATTCAGTCCTCTGCAATCTTTCGCCCATGTAAATGGCTTCGTTATTCAGTTCAGTTGTATTCTGATATAATAGATCGGCCTCGTTCTCGATCTTCTCTGCGTCAGCAGAAGCATTTTGGGCGAGATCGAGGGCTTCTATGGCCTTCTTCAGAGCAGCGTTCGAGTAAAGCTTCGCATCTTCTAACGTTTTGTGACCTTCGTCATACTTTTTGAATGCGTCGTCGATGAGCTGTTGGATTTCGGGAACTCTGCTCAACGCCTGCAGAGCTTCCTGCTTCTTCTCTTGGGCTTGTTTGTCGAAATCTGTTGTAAAAGTATTATAATAAGACATTGTTTGTACTAGTTAGCCTTTTGAGTATGATTTATACGGGATTAATATCTCAGATTCATTCATAAGGAATTGGAAACGCACTGACATGAGTCCACTTTGGGGCGCTTGTTCAAATTTATATAGCCAGTATTATTTGCATTGTCTGTTAGGTATAGTAGTCCAGAAAACAGCATTCAACAAATTCCAAATTAATTTTTTTTCAATAAGCAGTTTTACCATAAGAATCCATTAATATTATTTTTAACTCTAACAAGCTAATACTTTCGGAGATATGATTTTTCAAAATTTCAATGTAAATCGTATTTCTACGTTTTCACAGCATGATAGAATTACTCTGTGGGTATTCTATGAATTGTTATAATGTCAACTTATTTTCCTGTGACATGACGTTGTCTCATTGTCATTCATTCCAGCAATCGTATAAATATGAGAATTATAATATAATATCATACTTTTTGTTGGTTGATATTTTCATGCCGATGGTCAATCCATATGATGATGGGAATGGTAATGGTAAGTTAATAATATTGAGTTCGGAATATCTCCACTAAAAACAAAACTGGAATATTGGTGTATTGGAGTAGATTTGAGGAAAGATATATATTATCGTTCATCATAGAATTGAGGAATGAATATCTCGGATGAGTTCCTTGTTGGGTAGAATACGTCTATTGGTTTTGGATTGATAATTTTTGGCACTCTTGTTGAATTTAAATTCTTCTATGATGTTTGAATTCAATTTCTGCTAAGATGAAGTTCTAAATTTCAATAATGAATCGTACTTCTATGTTTTCATAGAATGCTACAAATATCCTATCTAAGCTTTATTATATGATCTGTGTTCATACTCGTACATTTCATCCTGTTCTATAAGAGAGAGTCAAATTCATTTCAGCTATTTTAATTTGGTTTCTTCCATGGTGCAGTTCTCATTCTCAGATTGCTCATTTAATCTTGATAAATAAACTATTATTTGAATTGAATTTCCTTTATGATGCAGTTCAATCACAAGAATACATTGATATTATTCTCAACTCTGAGAAACCAATACTTTCGGATATATAATTTGTCTGTTTGAACTAGAGCGCCAGAAAGCTCCTGTCCACAGGGCTTGAACCAATTTTATTTTCGTTGACCTCGCAATAATAAAAATGTTTAATGTTCACGAAATCATTCATTCATGATCCCTATTAACGCTCAATTTTATCCCATGACTGTCATGGGCAACCGCAGTTATTCACAAGCAATCTGAATTATCTCACAACTTCACTGAAATATATTTCAAATATTCAATCTAAGGCCTGTGTATCTCCATAAAATTACTATGTAATTCTTCAGAAAAATGATTTCTAAATTCAAATTTGTCATTGATACCGCTAAAGCAGTATCTCTGAGTTTGCTGCCTGAGCAAAGCCGGAATTTGTATGAAAATAGTTATTTATGTATCAAGGATTATATTAAGTATTCTTAATCAGTATATGGCAATAATTAACGTATCTGAATTTTTCAAAGCAAACTTAACGATGCAACTTCCGAATATAGGTCATAGAGGAAACTTCCGCTATTTTTGAATCTCTATATATGAATTTTACTCATTGACAACTGGAGCACACTTTAAATGGAATAGGAAATAATACACCATTCCATGCAACTTACTACGATTTTCAATTGCATAAAATATTCAACTCACCGCTCAAGATTTTATAGGTTTCCATCGTCGAATTCAACAATGTCTCGGCTTCCTCAACTGTTTTTGTTGTTTGTATATCGTACAGATCGATATCGTTAAGTTGCTGTCCAAGAACAAACTGCTGATCCTATGCTTTCTGCAGCATCTCTTCACCATTGTATAACTGCTCGTGTATATCGATCAAAACTTCCTCGTTATCCTTCATGATTTTCTGAACTTCCTCCAGAATCTTTTCTGCTTCCAATTTGATCTGATCGCTTTTTACTTTCTCCTTTGAAACATCTATGTCAGGAACTATCAAATTATTCACTTGGCTCAGTAAAGAGAGGGCTTCCTTTTTCGCTTCTTTTGCCTTCTCGCTAGCTGTTTCACTCAGCTGTTTGGTTCTGTTGAGATTAGTTTCAATCTTAGCGAGCTCATTTTTCAACTCTTTTATCTTACTAGGAACTACGTTTTCTTGCATATTGTATGCCTTCTCTGCAAGTCTGTAAGCTTCTTCTGATTTGTTTTTAGCCTCGTTTGCCTTTTCGGTGAGTTCCTGAGATTGTTTTTCTAGTTTATCAGCCAGTTCTCTGGCTTCCTGAGCAATGGTTGTCATTTTTTCGGATTGCTGACCGACGATTTTAGCTCTGTTGACTGCGTTTTCGAGCGCTACTTTAGCCTCCGTATCGAAAGCGTAACCGAGATCGTTCAGCTTGATTTCAGATGCATCAAGATCATCTTCAGTGTTGGATATATTTTGTGACGCTAGATTGGATTTATCAATGGCCAATTCGACACCTTCATCTATTTCTGACAGGGTTCTTGTGATATCCTTCTCTCTATCCCTTATATCCTGAACTTGCTTGATGATACTGTTTTCTCCAGTGGCCTCTACGAAGTTTGGAATGGAATTCATTGATGCTCTCCTGAAGATTTTTGAGTTCTTCCGGAAACTCATCATCGTTGATTACTGTCGGCCTGTTCTCAATTTCTTCCAGCTCATTTTTAAGTTTATCGAGTTTTTCAGTGTGTCCTCTTGCCGCGTTTTGCACGAGATTGTAGCAGTCCGGGCAGTCGATGCAACCTCTTTGCCTGTCGAATTTGTTCTCTTTGCAGCGGTCGCATCTTCTTCCTTCTACGTTTTCCAAGCAAGGACACTGTCCGGATGCGTCGCACTGTAAGTCCTTCGAACCTATCGAATCACATTGGCAATCCTTGCAACCTTCTAGAGAGAAACCATACTTCCTTGGTTCACAATGGTCACATCGTAGCCTGTGAACGAAAAAAATATTAAATTTTGTATATGTACCTACAAATTGAAAGCAGCCATTCTCGATATCAACGCTATTGGAACGTAAAGCTCAACATGAAGAAGTTGAGAGTCATGCACATCAAGACATAGTTGTGCAGCTTCGACGTCGATAGTTACAAATAATTGGACCCGGAATACTTCAAAATTTCACTTCAAAGTATGGACCGATAATTTTTGGAACAAAAAAAATAATAATGAAGCCCATTGGAAACGGAAGAGAATATAACAAAATTCGATTAAGGGTGTCCAATACAGATGAATGGACAATAGAACATACGCGCAAAAGCTTCTGACTTCACGTCAGTGCTTGAACCAATTTTTTTTTCGTGATTTTTTTTTAATTTCTGGAGGCGCGGTTCTTAAAAATTTTTTTTTCGTCATTTTTTTCAAATTTTCTAGGAGTACGGTTCTTACAGAATTTTAAACACGTCTTTGTGTTGATTTTCTACTACTAGTTACCAAGCTTCAATTCAATCGAATATTTATTTTTTGAGTTAACAAGGAAACAATATTCCAGGTGGATATAACTCGGAAACCGCTAAACCGATTATGCCCAAAAACGAACTCAACTCTCCCTTTCGGATACGCAACCTACCCTGAAAATTGCAAGTCCCTATCTCCTTTGGTTCGAAAGTTATCGAGGCAACGGTCACCCATCTACTGAACTCACACAAGAATGCTCGAATCTCCAACAATATTCAACCGATCGTGTTAAAACTTGAAACTTGGCAGTAGAGTTAGGTAATGAACGCTCTTGCAAAATTTCAGCAATTTCAAACGTATAGTTACTGATATATAGAATTTTTTTTTTTTATTTTCAATGATTTATTAAAAATTTTCTACAAATGCTATCCTCGCCAAATTTCGCAAACATTTTCGCGTTGGCATTCTACAACTAATAACCATGTTTGAATTCAATCGGTTCAGTACTTTTCGAGTTAATGAGGAACAAAAAACCACCAAATTTCAGATGGCTATAACTCTGAAACAGTTTGGTCGATTATGCTCATAAACAAACTCAAATGTGGCATTCATATGCACAACATAACCTGAAATTTTCAAGCCGCTATCTCTTTCCGTTCTCAGGTTATCGTGACAAAAAAAATATTTTTTAATAATTTTTTTAAAATTTTCTAGCCATACGACAAAATTTCACAAACGTGCTTAGGTTCATATTCTACAACTACTCACCAAGTTTCAATTCGATCGGATTTATATTGGTTGAAAACAAAATGATTACTCGGAAACCACTGGGCCGATTATGCCCATTAACGAACTTGTCCGTCGTATTGCGATGCGCCACCCACCCTGAAAATTTCAAGTCGCTAGCTCTTTTCGTTCTCAAATTATCGTCGCAACGGACGGCCGGACGGACAGAATCAAATTTGACCTCGAATTCTTCATCGGGGAGTCGAACTAAATCATTTGAGACCAATTTCGTCAAAAAATTCGAAAGTTACAGACCTTTAGGCAAAACTATAACGCGATGTTCCCCAGAACATACGCGCAAAAAGCATGATAATTCGTGTAAGAAATGGCGGCGGCCATGTCGAACAAGAGTTATAGAAATATTGTTCAGTTTTTTTTTGTTTTATTTACGTACATTTTTAGTAGGTAAAAGAAGCTAATATCTTTTACCTACTAAAAATGTACCTACAACCTTAACTGTAATTTGGTCAATGTTTTGCCTACTTGATAGCAATAAGTGTTATACCTTTTGGAACAGCTGAAGAGACGAAGAAGCTTTTAAAAGCATCTGCAGAATAACTTGCATACATTGTTTTTAAGAAAATCGCTTCAAAGTTATAAACATACAGTGAAAATTCTTCAATTCTAACCTTTGTCAAGCAGTCTTTTCAAGCTGTAAGTAGTAGGTGCAGTTTTTGTTGATCATTTTTATTAATTGACATCCCCTCTAACTACATAAAAAAATGGACCCTAGGAGCTCTAATCCTAGAAAAAATCGATAAAAAATCCAAAAAATGAGGGATTTAAAAAAAATCTTTTAAGTTCAATATCTCAATAACGGTGAAATTTCGAAGAACATATTATAGGAACAAAATCAGAAATGACCTGAATGATAACGTCCTACAATATTTAGTACGGCCTACCCTGTAACCCTGTATAAAATATGCATTATAGGGCTGCTATCCACCCCTGAATTCGAATGCCATTCCACGAATTTTCTAGTACGGCTCTGTCTCCCCACGCTTTCAACCAGTATAATCGCATAATCCCAAGAACGCGTACAAATTAGCAATGCTTATCTGTGCCGAAACCAAACGTTGTGTGTCCATGAACAGGTATTCCTGCGCCCATGCTCTGTCTTGGTCATTTACCAGAACCTAAATGGACGTACCGTTAGGTTTCCGCACAGATACGCATTGCTAATTTGTATGCGACCTTGGGATTACGCGTTTATAGTGGTTGAGAGCGTTTGGAGACAGAGCCTTACTCAAAAATTTGTGGAATCGCATGCGACTTCGGTGGTGGATAGCAACCTTATCATAGATATTTTATGTATGCTATTTTTGGTGGAATGATTAATTTCCATGCGTTCTACCTTCTGTTAAAAAAAAGACTCTCCTTTGAAAACGCTCGGTATAGGCTAACTATCAGTTATCACTGAAGTACACCTCTATTGAATTATTTTTTCACGAATATCTGTTTGTTACTATTTACCTCCTTATGTATCTTTCCTAAGCATGCATTGTAGCTTCGTACCAAACCCAAGAAGCCATAGCCAAACCGACTCCAAATACTGCTAGTACCTGTAGCTGCAGCATTGCAACACTCGTTCTATTTTCTTGCTTGCAATGCAAGTTGTCCGAGCTAAAGCTAGTCAGCTTACATCTACAAAGAAATAAATTTAAATAAAGTTTTTGTGAAATTAAACCAATGTAATAACTCACAGAATATAAGCGCTGAGACTTTTTTCCCGTTCTTCACCATGAGTGTAAATACAATGTTATAATGCAAAATATCACTAACAGAGTGGCAAATATGCACATCCTAATGATAGTAGACCTAATTTTGTTGTTAGAATGTTCTGAGATTACTTCTTGGCTTTCAACCCTCACTTTCACCAACAGAATGAGTCCTAGAATATTATTAAATTTGAGTGTTCAAACATCGATGCTGAAAAACTGCAATTTTACCTCTGATGATAATATACCCGCCAATGAGCAGAGCAGCAGTGGAAGAAGCGAGTAGAAGTCCTATTCTAGCAGCTTTGTTGATGAACCCGACAAAACATATTCCAGTAACATAGTCTGCATCTATTTCTCCTATAGCCATAGTGATTATTGTCAGAGTGAGTGGTAAACTCCATGCCACTAAGTGGAAGTATGTTCTCTTCTTATGAATTTTTTCTTGTGTCTTACCTATGCGAAAAAGTTCTGTATTGAATGATCTTAATCAGCATCCGGAATTTAAAGACCAAGCATAAAGTTAAACCAAGGCGGTGCCAGACCCTACTCTTTTGGCCTAACAGTAAAATATTGAGTACAGAGTACAGGATTCTATGAACTGCCAAGATAGATATTGCAGTGGTGGTCAACTACAGGGAGTGAATATGCAAACATTGGTGAAAGATTCTTTTACTGAAAGTTCAAGACCTAGAACACAAGGTGCTGTACATCGAATGTTATATATTACATCATTATTATACTGATCCTCAGAGGTCTTTCCCAAGGAGACCCCTCATAAGCTCTAAGAGCTTGAGCGAGTAAAGAAAATGACATCCGATTTTTCTATCCGCGTGAGATTGTGATTATATTATCATGAGATATAATATACAGGGTGTTTCCTAAAAGTATTCGTGTGTCAATTTTGAGAAAAATATTTATACAGGCTGCTAAATTTTTGACAATAAATAGGAATTTTTTTTTCTACTCACAAATCCTTTATTGGAATCTCTTCTTCCTCAATCTTCTCAGAATCACCATACAATAGTTGACACTCATCAGGAGTTCCACAGTTTTTGCAATAATCTTTATCACCTTTATATATTTATCTTCGCCCTTTTTTTCAACTTCTTTTTATCTGCAGTTTTCGATTTTGTTTTCTTGTGGTAGGTATGATGCAATTCTTCTTCCTTATCTGAGTCATCTATATCTAAATTTTGTATACTAGTTTATACAGCTACATCGGTGGATGTCCGAGAAGTCCTCGATTGCCGGCTAGATCAATTCAGTTTTGCACCGCCGGATATGGCAGAATTCACCGAACTTTGAACCAATTTTTTTATTTCTGGACAAGATGAATTCTCGCTTTCAGATCCGGAATCGTCAGAGTTTGAATAGTACCCAATCTGTTTCAAATCTTTTCGGTTGAATACTTCAACTTCTTTGCAATATTTTTTATCTTGTCCATAATCCTTATTCATATAATCGTCAGAAATGGAAGTTGATGATATTTCACCTATCTGCTGCCGTAAAGACTGGATCATTAGCTGATCATTCAAGTCTAAATTATTTGTATTACTGACTCGCATGTTGAATTTACTATCTGAAATAGTAACAGAAACATTTTCATCTTCACTACCCCTTCTTGATCGTCCACCATGGGACCTTAATTTGCTGGAGTTGAACAAATCTGACAGCTGTTGGCCATCTAGCCTTGGTTCTTCGACCAAGGTTAGGCCTGAATCCTCTGCAACTTCCAGCGTTTTTGAGAGCATTAATAAGTTCCATGTGTGAATCTAAGATGGTACGGCTACCTTGGTTTGTAGAGTTCCTTCTGGAGGACCTTCTGGAGTGTCTACTCCTTGACTTTCTGGTATGCCTTTTCTCCTTTCTGTACCTGTTCCCATTTCTCACCTTCTTCACTGCCTTCAGCTCAGCTATTTGAACGGAAAGTTGACTATCTCCAGAATTGCACCTGCTCTCTATACTTACGTGTCCCAAACTGACACTAACCTCTGAATCGGGTTGATTAGGTACTGCTCCCCTTCGATAAATAAGTTTCCTTAAATTTTCGACCCAAGATGTGCTAAGCTCGTTACTCGATGCACTATTTGGATCGAAATCGAGTCCTACAGGATCAGAATGATTCTGCTCCTTAATAGATATTTTTGCACCTTCGTAATATTCCTTCCTTTTTGAAAATGCATTGGCAATCACCTTGTGTTTTTGATGTTTAATGGGGATCTTCACCTCCCAGTGAAATTTTCTGAAAATCACAGGAACAGTTAAATATTTCAAATTTTACTACAATTACCAATGTGATATAAGTATAAAGTTATACTGTCATGAAATTTTTAGTTCAAAAATACTCCATCATTCTGCAATTTGTACACAAGTGATACTTTGTAACTTTCTCAATTTTAACAACTTATACTTCCTGTAGAATAACTACCTTCACCTTATAACATACAGGGTGTTTTCAAAGGTGAGTAATTTTTTTAACAAAAAGTAGAACTCATTAAAATAAATAATTTCACCAAAAATAGCATATACAGGGTTACATGGTAAGTTGTACTGAATATTGAAGGACGTTATTA
Source organism: Halyzia sedecimguttata (assembly GCA_937662695.2). Classification (NCBI taxonomy): domain Eukaryota; kingdom Metazoa; phylum Arthropoda; class Insecta; order Coleoptera; family Coccinellidae; genus Halyzia; species Halyzia sedecimguttata. The sequence goes on from OW569416.2 coordinate 24,301,585, forward strand.
TTCAGGTCATTTCTGATGAATTTGGTCCTATGATATGTTCTCCGAAATGCCACCGTTATTGAGATATTGAATTTGAAAGATTTTTTTAAAATCCCTCATTTTTTGGCTTTTTTATCGATTTTCTAGGATTAGAGCTCTTAGGGTCCGTTTTTTTATGTATCTAGTTGAAGGAGATATCAATTAATAAAAATGATCAATAAAAACTGAACCTACTACTAACAGCTTAAAAAGACTGCTTGACCAAAGGTTAAAATTGAAGAATTTTCACTGAATGTTTTTAACTTTGAAGCGCTCTCTTAAAAAAAACAATGTATGGAAGTGTAATAACTGGGATAAGGTACGATTGTATCAAACACAAATATTCGTTTTATTTTATTCACCCAATAAATCCCAAATAATAATACGCTGCATAAATTACGATGCACATATGAGAGGAGCGATAACAAAATATGGTACAGGTATTTACTCAGTTGGCATCTAACGAAGAATGGAATATCGATGGAACTGAAGTACGCATGTTAAGAAATCCCTTCTTATTTAATATTCAAAACATCACGGAATACATTACAAATATCTCCTGCCCAAGTTAGAATCCAACTGATCAAATTCCACAAAATAATATTCCTCATATAACAAAAGCAGAAGAACATACATTATACATTCATTACACTCAAATTATAAAAATTACTCATACAATTTATTTATGAATCAAAGATCAACCTAAATTATTTACCATAGTAAAATAAACAATAATCTCAATAATTTAGATCTACAAATTAACTGTAATTCAGTCTTTCTGGAGCTTTTATGTTTCTTTTAGGTCGACAAGAAACAGAATCTGATACAGGAGAAACGATCTTATTTGAATGAATATCAGGTGAAACAGAAATACTAGTTTTCATATTCAGATCAGGCACAATTGAATTTCTTTGCGAAGTTTGAAATTCCAACGGTGGGGTTATTGAATTTCGTTTAGGTATTGACGACCTTCGCGGTGAAATAATCAATTCAGTATTTTCTGCCACAATATTTGGCGAAGTTGAAATTTCTGCGGTAGATTCTGAAGAAATTTCATTTGAGTCAAAACCAGAATTATTCAAATATGTTTCATCTAAAGGAAAGCCTGAACCTTCTAAACCTACCCCAGAAAATCTATCTTCAGTTTCGTTAATGATTTCCTTATATGGCAATTCGGTACTACTAATGTGTTTATTCGCATTTTCAGCGCTAACACCTATAATCTGGTCCAAATGTCTGCGCCAAATAAGTGGTTCATACATAAGCTGGATACTATACAAACGGTTACCTAGAGCCTTTACAATTATTCCCTTAGCCCAAGAGGGTTTTAAAGGGTTACGATAATCTCTCACATGAACTACATGTCCAGGAAGAAAATTAACATTTCTTTTACCCTTATAATATTTTTCTTGTTTTCCGTTAAAACTTTTCGGATCGTCCCTTAGTAAGTCGAATCTAGTTTTGAGTTTTCGATTGAACATTATCTTTGCCGGACATTCACCGGTTTCTGAATGGGGTGCGTTTCTGCAATTGAGTAGATATCTACTCAAAAGCGTTTCTAAGGAAATCCCTTTATTGAGGGGATCCTTGAGCGCCTTTCGCAGCCCACTTTTAACGGACTTAACCGTATTTTCCGCAGCACCATTAGAACTGGGATGCCAGGGTGGAGCCATAATATGCCTGATGCCATTTAACTTACAGAAATTTTCAAATTCTGTTGAAGTGAATTGTGTTCCATTGTCTGATATGAGAACATTAGGTAAACCGTAGCGAGCAAATGTTTCCCTTAACTTTTCTATGGTTTCCTTACTAGTGATTTTTGACATTATAAAAACTTCTGGAAATTTTGAATAAGCATCGGTGATTACGAGGAAACTTTTGGAGCAAAATGGCCCCATGAAATCAATGTGAATCCTGTCACAAGGTCCTTGAGCTGGATTCCACTTAATTAGCTTCGCCCTGGGAGGATCTGCTCTTTCACTCATACACACCTGACAACAATTTACCCATTTTGTTATGTGGTCATCCAAATTTGGCCACCAAAAATATTGCCTTGCCCTTTCTTTCATTTTTGAAATGCCCATATGGGTTGAGTGAAGCTCTCGTAATAAATGTTGCTGTAATGCTTCTGGAATTATTATCCGATAACCCCACATCAGTACACCCCTGTTACAATACAGTTCCTGTTTCCGCAAATAATAAGGTTTCAATACCTTTGACATATTTGAGGGCCAGGTACTTTCCAGGAATGTCACAACTTGTCCCAAAAAAGGATCCTTTCTCGTCTTGTCCCTTATTAATTCAAATTTGACCGGCAGTCCTTCTTCAATAAAGTTGAAGAGGCTGGCTCCTTCTTCTATATTTTCAGACAATTGAAGAGGCAAACGAGAACACAGGTCAGCCATGTTTGTAGGACCGGGAATATATTTTAATTCGTAGTTGAATTCAGACAAATAAACTGCCCATCTCTGAACTCTCCCCGAAGCCATTACCGGAATATTTCTATTTTCTCCAAATAAGGCTAAAATAGGTTTATGGTCTGTATAAATCCTAAATTTCTGACCCAACAAATATTGATGCAACTTTTTGACTGCCCAAAATATTGCCAATGCTTCTTTGTGAATCACAGCATAATTTTTTTCAGCTTTCGAATATGTCCTCGAAATAAAACATATAGGTCTTTCATTATTTTCGGGAAAAACATGTGAAAGTACAGCACCTATACCCTTATCACTGGCATCACAATACAAGCGAAGGGGAAGAACAGGATCGAAATGACAAAGAACTAAATCTGATACCATTTCCTTTTTAGCACTGTTAAAAGATCTATCACAATCCTCTCCCCAACAAAAGGTTTTTCCTTTCTTTAATAAGTCGTATAACGGTGCTAACATCAAAGATATATTTGGAACAAATTTTCCATAATAATTGACCAACCCAATGAATGATCTCACTTCACTTACATTATTAGGTCTTGGGGCATTCAAAATTGCATCAACCTTTGCAGGGTTTTTCCGCAGTCCTTCTGCGCTAATAATATGACCCAAATAGCATATTTCTTTTTGAAAAAATGAACACTTTTTAAATTGAGTCTAAAACCTGATTCTTTTAATCTTTCAAGCACCGCCGCCAAGTTGTTGAGATGATCTTGCAAGGTAGATCCGGTGACTACAATATCATCAATACAAAAAAAAAGCACTGACGTGAAGTCAGTACTCTTTGGCGCGCGTGTTCACGGTGGCTAATTTGAATTGAATTATTCAAAATTTAACAGTGCTGTATCTAAGCTGCCATCAGGATAGAGTAACAAAGTTGGAAAAGAACACAAGTGACTCTCCTTAGTCGCACAAGCTCCTAGAAGATTTGGGAGGGTCAGTATAATCCTAATCATGTTTATAGCACGCGCGCCAAAGCAGATTGACTTTTTACACTTTTTCTTTCATTGTTAAGTCAATCTGCTTTTGCGCGCGTGCTATAAACATGATTAGGATTATACTGACCCTCCCAAATCTTCTAGGAGCTTGTGCGACTAAGGAGAGTCACTTGTGTTCTTTTCCAACTTTGTTACTCTATCCTGATGGCAGCTTAGATACAGCACTGTTAAATTTTGAATAATTCAATTCAAATTAGCCACCGTGAACACGCGCGCCAAAGAGTACTGACTTCACGTCAGTGCTTTTTTTTTTTTTTTTTTCAAGTTCCTTTAACAAATATAGCTATCAATACAGTTTGGCTGTTAGTTTTACCGTAGATCAGAAAAAAATTCGGTTGTGGGTCCTCCGTTAGGGACGAAATTGCATCTTCCCAAATCCGAACGCATTTTAATATAGATCTACCGAATATAGTTATTTATAAATTCGCCTCAGGGCCACCATACAGACATTTCAAATCGGAAACAACGCTATTTCCCCCAAACTGACTTGTGTCCGTGCACTGAATTGACATGAATATTCTTTTAAAACCTCACAATATCGGCTCATTACTCCCAACATAACCCAAACAACCCAAAACCATTCACTTCTCGTCTGCGCAAGCGCAGTATACTCGTGGCTGCAAGTCCTCCCAAAATTACACACCTCACAAAAAACTCCGATTCTCCAACACTAGTGGTTCAGGAGATATCGCTTCTTGAATCCACGCATGCGCAGACCCTCACCAGGGGATTCTATAGCGGAAAGCATCCGCCACCCCAAAACCCCAATCCTCTCTGACGAAAGCACCACCAGTTAAATCACTGATGGTCTGCTCATGCGCATAACGAAAAATGCCCGTAAGGGGTTGCATCCATTTCGAAATTAGCCCCAAGGCCAAGGTAAGGACACTTTAACTCTGAAGCAACCCTACAGCCCCCAAACTGACTTGTCCTTGAACTGAATTGCTATGAATATTCTTTTAAAACCTCATAATATCGTCTCAGCACTCCCAACATAACCCATCCAACCCAAAAACAGTCACTTCTCTTCTGCGCATGCGCAATCTACTCGCGGCTAAAAGTCCTTTTCAAAATAACACACCTTACAAAAAACTCCGATTCTCCAACACTAGTGGTTCAGGAGATATCACATCTTTATTCCACGCATGCGCAGACCCTCAACAGGGGATTCTATAGAGGAATAGCATCCGCCACCCCAAAACCCTAATCCTCTCTGACGAAAACACCACCAGTTAAATTACTGATGGTCTGCTCATGCGCATAACGAAAAATGCCTGTAAGGGGTAACATCAATTTCAAAATTAGCCCCAGGGCCACGGTACGGACATTTTAACTCGGAAACAACGCTACATCCCCCAAACTGACTTGTCCTTGCACTGAATTGCTATGAATATTCTATTAAAACCTCATAATATCGACTCAGCACTCCCAACATAACCCATCCAACCCAAAAACAGTCACTTCTCTTCTGCGCATGCGCAATCTACTGGCGGCTAAAAGTCCTCTCAAAATAACACACCCTACAAAAAACTCCGATTCTCCAAAACTAGTGGTTCGGAAGATATCGCATCTTTAATCTACGCATGCGCAGACCCTCATCAGGGATCTGAATTCTATGGAGGAATAGCATCCGCCACCCCAAAACCCCAATCCTCTCTGACGAAAACTACAGCAGTTAAAGGACTTCTCATCTGCGCATGCGCAATACGGAAAATGCCCGGAAAGGGCAGCATGAACCTCAAAAACATATGTTTCGGCATTAAAAGCAAAGTATTCCGCAAAATAGTAGTAATTTTTTTATTTTTTTCATGTCACGTGATCATCACGAAATTTTGCAAAAGTGTTTGCTTTGGTCTTTTGCATCTAACTACTGAGTTTCAATTTAATCAGATCAGTATTTTTCGAGTTATCGTGAAAACAAAATTTTCAAATTTTCAAAATTTTTTTTTGCCACTTTAGGGCCGTCCGTTCAACACAAAACTTCGCAGGCATATAAAGGTCATGATTCTACAATCTGATGCAAAATTTCAAAAAGATTGAGTGATCGGTTCCGGAAATATTCATAAAAAACGTTTTTATTAAAAACGGCCTTAACTCCGAAACCGCTCGGTCGATTTCGCCCGTTAACGAACTTGTCCGAGATATTTACGCTACGAAACTACCCTGCAAATTTCAACGCTCTAAGTCGTTCCGTTCGAGAGTTATCGTGCTAACGGCCGGACCGGCCGGCCGGACCGGACGGACAGAATTGAATTTGACCTCGAATTCTTCATCAGGGAGTCGAACCCAATCGTTTGAGACCATTTTCGAAAAAAAATTCGAAAAATACAGACATTGTGACGAAATGATAGCACGCTGTTCCTTGCGGAACACGCGCGCAAAAAACAACAACATTGTTAAGACCTTGCAGCACCTTTTCAACAATGCTTTGAAATTTCTGACAAGCCGGCTTTGTACCATAAGGAAGCAGTTTAACTCGAAAAATACCCTTATGAGTGCTCCAACTCAAAAGTTCGGACGTTTCATCATCTAACTCTAACTGATTGAAGGCATTTAGAAAATCCAACTTTGTAAATAATTTTCCACCTCTCAGTTTTTGAAATAGTTCCTCAATTTTAGGCAAAGGATAATTAAAATCTTCTAAAAACTTGTTTATTGTGGATTTATAATCAGCGCAAATTCTTATTTCTCCGTTTGGTTTGACAACTGGTACCAATGGTGTACCAAATCTACTGTTACTCACTTTAAAAATGACACCTTCTTTTTCAAGTTTTGCGAGTTCATGTTCTATTTTCTCTCTAAAAGCAAACGCTATAGAACGAGGTTTACAAAAAATTGGACGTGCATTTTCCTTCAATGAAAGATGTACTTTTTCAAACTTATAGCATCCTAATTCTACTCTAAAAACTTCTTCATACTTTTTCAAAACATTTTCTAACAGTATTTCATCATTTATACAAACCGCGTCAAGACTGTTCACATTAATTTTAAATAATTTCATGAAATCCCGACCTACTAAAGGTCGAATTCCATTCTATATGATAATAACATCTAAATTTTTATTTAACTGATTGTATGTTACTGTGAAATTAATTTTACCTACTGGATTGATTACTCCACCATTATAGGTTGTTAACTTCAATTGAACAGGCTTCAACATTCGCTGAAAATCGCTGAAATGTTTGAGGAAAAATTTTTCTGGAATCGCCGTGATTCCTGATCCGGAATCAATTTCCACCAATACTGACCTGCCGTTAACAATGCTTTGAAATTTCTGACAAGCCGGCTTTGTACCATAAGGAAGCAGTTTAACTCGAAAAATACCCTTATGAGTGCTCCAACTCAAAAGTTCGGACGTTTCATCATCTAACTCTAACTGATTGAAGGCATTTAGAAAATCCAACTTTGTAAATAATTTTCCACCTCTCAGTTTTTGAAATAGTTCCTCAATTTTAGGCAAAGGATAATTAAAATCTTCTAAAAACTTGTTTATTGTGGATTTATAATCAGCGCAAATTCTTATTTCTCCGTTTGGTTTGACAACTGGTACCAATGGTGTACCAAATCTACTGTTACTCACTTTAAAAATGACACCTTCTTTTTCAAGTTTTGCGAGTTCATGTTCTATTTTCTCTCTAAAAGCAAACGCTATAGAACGAGGTTTACAAAAAATTGGACGTGCATTTTCCTTCAATGAAAGATGTACTTTTTCAAACTTATAGCATCCTAATTCTACTCTAAAAACTTCTTCATACTTTTTCAAAACATTTTCTAACAGTATTTCATCATTTATACAAACCGCGTCAAGACTGTTCACATTGATTTTAAATAATTTCATGAAATCCCGACCTACTAAAGGTCGAATTCCATTCTTTATGATAATAACATCTAAATTTTTATTTAACTGATTGTATGTTACTGTGAAATTAATTTTACCTACTGGATTGATTACTCCACCATTATAGGTTGTTAACTTCAATTGAACAGGCTTCAACATTCGCTGAAAATCGGTGAAATGTTTGAGGAAAAATTTTTCTGGAATCGCCGTGATTCCTGATCCGGAATCAATTTCCACCAATACTGACCTGCCGTTAAATTTTACTTCCGTAGTAAAAGGTTCAATATAATTGATTCGGTTTGAAATCTCAAAAATATCCATTTCATTCATTGATTCTTGCATTACCTGAGTTTCTCCCGTACCAACTTCTTTCTTTTCAATCTCTACAAAATTAACATTCTTACAAGCCCTAGCAATGTGTCCCAGATGTTTACATTTCTTGCATTTGAATTTTTTATAACGACAGTAAGAGAAATTGTGATTAGATTTACCACATGCATTGCACAATGATTGTTGAAAATTTGGAATTATACATTTTCCTTCATTCCTTATATTTAAATTATTTTTCATATTAGAATTTGACAAATTTTGCCTAGTAGTTTGTTTAAATACTTTGATTTTGTTGATTGGTATTTCAGAATGAGTAGAATGTTTAGATACTGCTTCACGATTTAAAGCTAATTCAACTAAATCAAAAAGTTTCTTTGATGGGTCTTCTTCAAAAAGTCTTTCTTGAATAAAACCACTTACTAAACCAGTCACAAATTTGTCCTTAAGGACATGTTCCAAAATTGATCCAAACTTACATGTACTAGCTGAATTTTTTATTCGTGCAAACCATTCGTTGATTTGCTCATAGGGTCGTTGCTGCAGGGTGTAGAATTCTTGTCTCTTCCTGAAAATTGCTACCTTTGGAGAAAACTGTCTTGACAAAATTTGAACCAACTGCTCGTACGTTTTCGAGCTGGGTTGAGCTGGATCACAGAGATCTCGTAGTACTCGATATGTTCTTGAGCCCACCACGGTCAGCAATACTGGAGTTTTCCTGGGTTCTATGATACCATTAGCCAGCATATATTGTTCCAAGCGTTCTTGGTATACTTCCCAATCTTCATTCATGTCGAATTCGCCCATGGAACCAATATTTCCAAAAACATTGACTGTCGATTCAACCATTTTGTCGCAGGAATTTAATTAATTTCCGACTGCGCCACTTGTAATAACTGGTATAAGGTACGATTGTATCAAACACAAATATTCGTTTTATTTTATTCACCCAATAAATCCCAAATAATAATACGCTGCATAAATTACGATGCAGATATGAGAGGAGCGATAACAAAATATGGTACAGGTGTTTACTCAGTTGGCATCTAACGAAGAATGGAATATCGATGGAACTGAAGTACGCATGTTAAGAAATCCCTTCTTATTTAATTTTCAAAACATCACGGAATACATTACAGGAAGTTATTCTGCAGATGCTTTTAAAAACTTCTTCGTCTCTTCAGCTGTTCAAAAAGGTATAACACTCGCTATTAAACAGACAAAACATTTACCAAATTACAGTTGAGGTATTAGAGGGTACATTTTTAGTTTGAGGTAAAAGAAACTAATAATATCTTTCACCCATGAAACAGGTCCACCCCTCCGCGTTAGTGACCCCTCGTATGTCCGTCGAACTCAAGGACATAATTTTTTCTCCGTCCATTGTAGAGGCCAAACTTTCTTCCTTAGACGTGCAGTCTGCACCTGGAACTGACGGATTTTCTGCCAGGCTACTTAAGGAATATGGCCATTCTCTGGCACTCCCGCTCTCTCTGATCTTCACTCGCTCTTTCTGAACATCCTACCTCCCTTCCCCTTGGCGGAGTGCACGTGTAACGCCTATTTTCAAGAAGGGAGATAAGCGTTGTGCTGACAATTATCGCCCTATCAGCCTGGTCCCGGTCATAGCAAAGATTTGTGAAAGGGTTATATTGGACGGAGTTCTTCAATTTGCACTCGAGCACGGCATAATACCCAACTGCCAACACGGCTTCCTCCCGGGCCGCTCGGTCATCACAAACCTCCCTGAATGCGTCAACTTCTGGTCAATGTCTCTAGACAGAGGTGACCCGGTTGATGTAATCTACCTTAATTTTGCCAGAGCCTTCGACCGCGTGCCTCATACGCGTCACTTATACAAGCTCGATCATATCGGAGTTCGTGGCCACCTCCTCTCGTGGGTAAGGGCTTTTCTTTCAGACCGCACCTTTCAGGTCCGTAGTGGTGATTCTGTCTCCTCCTCGAGAGCCGTGTTGAGTAGAGTACCACAGGGTTCTGCATTGGGTCCAGTTCTTTTCTACTATACGTTTCGGATTTGCCTCACCATGTTAGCTCTCACTGTTCACAGTTCGCCAATGACACCAAGATATTTAGCCCCTCTAGTTGCGCCTCTACTATGCAGAAGGACCTCGACTCCATCTCGCGGTGGTGTAAGGACAGGGAGCTGCCACTCAGCGCTGAGAAGTGCGTCGTTCTACACATGAGTGCCCGTAATCCGCGACGGAGTTACAATCTCAACGGAGTTGTCATCCCTGTATCTAGTAGCCATTGTGATTTGGGTGTTGTGGTGACGGATAACTTGAGTTGGTCTGATCACATTCTTCATGCAGTCAACAAAGCAAAAGGATCCTTATTCCTGATCCAGAAAGCATTTGGCAGATGTGATCCTTTGACATGTGCGGCTATATACCGAACTTATGTGCGGTACATCATTGAGTTCGCCGGGCCTGTTTGGAGTCCGACGTTGTGCTGCGATATGTCATTGCTGGAGGGTCTCCAGCGTCGTGCAACACGCCTCCCGTATGGGGTCTCGCGCCCGTCATATAGTGAAAGACTCTCCATAATGAACTTACCGACTTTCATGGACCGGAGGACTCGTGGTGACCTCATCACCGCCTATCGGGCTATGAATGGTCTTTTTGGAGTTAGCCTGTGTGACCTGTTCACGTTGAACTCAGACCGTCGTTTGCGAGACCATGCATTCAAGCTCCACAAGGAGGACTTCAAGACAGTGCAATGGCAGCACTTTTTATCTAATCGGATATTCGGAGTATGGAACGCGTTGCCTCCTGTGGTGGTTCAGTCAGTGTCGGTGAACTAATTTAAAAACAATTATGACAGATGGTGTTTGAGTGGAGGGAATCTTTTGGTTTAATTTTTTCAGATAATCTGTTTTTTTCGCTCTTCAAGCAGTCCTGTGCAACATTTTTTTTTGGATTTTTGTATTTTTTCTGGGAGTTTATATTACATTTACACACAGAACCTTCTTCAGGCAAACTTCTGTTGTGAAAAATCATTTTAAAAAAAGCATGATAATTCGTGTAAGAAATGGCGGCGGCCATGTCGAACAAGAGTTATAAAAATATTGTTCAGTTTTTTGGGCGCATGTTCTAGGGGAACATCGTCCTATCATTTCGTCCAAATGTCTGTAATTTTCGAATTTCGAGCTGAAAATTGGCTAATAGACTAATTCGGACTCCCTGATCACGAATCCGGTGTCAGATTTTTGGGTGCCGTATGGCCGGCCGGCCGGCCGGCCGGCCGTACTTCCGGCCGTAGGCACGATAACAGGAGCACAGAAGGTCCTATCGACTTCAAACTTTCAGGGTAGGTTTCTGATCAAAATGCGACGGTTAAGTTCGTTAACGGGCAAAATCGGCCGGACGGTTTAGGAGTTATAGACATTTAAAATTTTGAGGTTATTTCCCTGATATTTCAGGAACTAAAGAAGATGTTGAATCGAAACTTGGTAGTCAGTTCGAGGATATAAACGCGCAACTTTTGGCAAAATTCTGTTATGATCGAAATGTTGGTAATTTTTAAAAAAATATTTCTTTTAATTTTTTCGGAAAAAAAATTTGTTTTTCGTGAACTATTCATCAGATTGCAACAAAAACTTGTACTAACGTCAATTGTAGTATTTTGCAACATTGTGCAAAATTTTGGCTCTATACGATTTCAATTTCTGGAGATATAAGACAAAATGTTTCAAATTTCCTGGGTCTCTCTCAGTATTTTCATCGATTATTCTATGAACTCTTTGAATTCCACCGAAAACAAATTCAAAGACATAAACATAAAGAATCAAGTCATAGTTTAGACGTCGAAAGAAGGACGATGTTGATCGACTTGAAAAGGTACCTATTTCAAGAAATGCAATAATGAAATGCTTAATTTATGGATATAATATTATCTAAGTATTGTTGGGATCGGGCAGTCGGAAAATTTTTTAATAAAAAAATTTGTACCGACGTTAAATCAAGCATTCTACACGAGTGTGCAAAATTTCAGTTCGATATACGATCTCAATTCCAGAAGATATTGCTTAAAATTCACATTCCAGCGTGTTTTGACGTTCTATGGTCACAGAAAATCGTCACAAAAATATATTTACCTCATTTGACGGCTGTTTGTCAAATCAATTAATTCCAATAATTGATGTCAGATTTCCTACATACCAAGTTCAAACACATTTTATTATATGGAAAACACTTATTATGATCACGTTCTACAGGAATTGATACTAAATAGAAGCTAGATGAAGATTATTGTAATGGAAAATTTGTGTTCCAGAATAATATTAAGGTATTCAACATGATACTGCTTTTTTGGGCGCATGTTCTAGGGGAACATCGTCCTATCATTTCGTCCAAATGTCTGTAATTTTCGAATTTCGAGCTGAAAATTGGCTAATAGACTAATTCGGACTCCCTGATCACGAATCCGGTGTCAGATTTTTGGGTGCCGTACGGCCGGCCGGCCGGCCGGCCGTACTTCCGGCCGTAGGCACGATAACAGGAGCACCGAAGGTCCTATCGACTTCAAACTTTCAGGGTAGGTTTCTGATCAAAATGCGACGGTTAAGTTCGTTAACGGGCAAAATCGGCCGGACGGTTTAGAAGTTATAGACATTTAAAATTTTGAGGTTATTTCCCTGATATTTCAGGAACTAAAGAAGATGTTGAATCGAAACTTGGTAGTCAGTTCGAGGATATAAACGCGCAACTTTTGGCAAAATTCTGTTATGATCGAAATGTTGGTAATTTTTAAAAAAATATTTCTTTTAATTTTTTCGAAAAAAAAATTTTTTTTTCGTGAACTATTCATCAGATTGCAACAAAAACTTGTACTAACGTCAATTGTAGTATTTTACAACATTGTGCAAAATTTTGGCTCTATACGATTTCAATTTCTGGAGATATAAGACAAAATGTGTCAAATTTCCTGGGTCTCTCTCAGTATTTTCATCGATTATTCTATGAACTCTTTGAATTCCACCGAAAACAAATTCAAAGACATAAACATAAAGAATCAAGTCATAGTTTAGACGTCGAAAGAAGGACGATGTTGATCGACTTGAAAAGGTACCTATTTCAAGAAATGCAATAATGAAATGCTTAATTTATGGATATAATATTATCTAAGTATTGTTGGGATCGGGCAGTTGGAAAATTTTTTAATAAAAAAATTTGTACCGACGTTAAATCAAGCATTCTACACGAGTGTGCAAAATTTCAGTTCGATACGATCTCAATTCCAGAAGATATTGCTTAAAATTCACATTCCAGCGTGTTTTGACGTTCTATGGTCACAGAAAATCGTCACAAAAATATATTTACCTCATTTGACGTCTGTTTGTCAAATCAATTAATTCCAATAATTGATGTCAGATTTCCTACATACCAAGTTCAAACACATTTTATTATATGGAAAACACTTATTATGATCACGTTCTACAGGAATTGATACTAAATAGAAGCTAGATGAAGATTATTGTAATGGAAAATTTGTGTTCCAGAATAATATTAAGGTATTCAACATGATACTGCTTTTTTTCTTTATTTCTTTACTGGTCAGTACGGGCAACAAGGAAGATGAACATGCGCCCAATAGCTCCTGTCCACAGGGCTTGAACCAATTTTTTTTGTTTTATTTACGTACATTTTTAGTAGGTAAAAGAAGCTAATATCTTTTACCTACTAAAAATGTACCTACTACCTTAACTGTAATTTGGTCAATGTTTTGCCTACTTGATAGCAAGTGTTATACCTTCTGGAACAGCTGAAGAGACGAAGAAGCTTTTAAAAGCATCTGCAGAATAACTTGCATACATTGTTTTTAAGAAAATCGCTTCAAAGTTAAAAACATACAGTGAAAATTCTTCAATTCTAACCTTTGTCAAGCAGTCTTTTCAAGCTGTAAGTAGTAGGTGCAGTTTTTGTTGATCATTTTTATTAATTGACATCCCCTCTAACTACATAAAAAAATGGACCCTAGGAGCTCTAATCCTAGAAAAAATCGATCAAAAATCCAAAAAATGAGGGATTTGAAAAAAAATCTTTTAAGTTCAATATCTCAATAACGGTGAAATTTCGAAGAACATATTATAGGAACAAAATCAGAAATGACCTGAATGATAACGTCCTGCAATATTTAGTACGGCCTACCCTGTAACCCTGTATAAAATATGCATTATAGGGCTGCTATCCACCCCTGAATTCGAATGCCATTCCACGAATTTTCTAGTACGGCTCTGTCTCCCCACGCTTTCAACCAGTATAATCGCATAATCCCAAGAACGCGTACAAATTAGCAATGCTTATCTGTGCCGAAACCAAACGTTGTGTGTCCATGAACAGGTATTCCTGCGCCCATGCTCTCTTGGTCATTTACCAGAACCTAAATGGACGTACCTTTAGGTTTCCGCACAGATACGCATTGGTAATTTGTATGCGACCTTGGGATTACGCGTTTATAGTGGTTGAGAGCGTTTGGAGACAGAGCCTTACTCAAAAATTTGTGGAATCGCATGCGACTTCGGTGGTGGATAACAGCCTTATCATAGATATTTTATGTATGCTATTTTTGGTGGAATGATTAATTTCCATGCGTTCTACCTTCTGTTAAAAAAAAGACTCTCCTTTGAAAACGCTCGGTATAGGCTAACTATCAGTTATCACTGAAGTACACCTCTATTGAATTATTTTTTAACGAATATCTGTTTGTTACTATTTACCTCCTTATGTATCTTTCCTAAGCATGCATTGTAGCTTCGTACCAAACCCAAGAAGCCATAGCCAAACCGACTCCAAATACTGCTAGTACCTGTAGCTGCAGCATTGCAACACTCGTTCTATTTTCTTGCTTGCAATGCAAGTTGTCCGAGCTAAAGCTAGTCAGCTTACATCTACAAAGAAATAAATTTAAATAAAGTTTTTGTGAAATTAAACCAATGTAATAACTCACAGAATATAAGCGCTGAGACTTTTTTCCCATTGTTCACCATGAGTGTAAATACAATGTTGATAAAAAATGTTATAATGCAAAATATCACTAACAGAGTGGCAAATATACATCCTAATGATAGTTGACTTAATTTTGTTGTTATAGAATGTTCTGAGATTACTTCTTGGCTTTCAACCCTCACTTTCACCAACAGAATGAGTCCTAGAATATTATTAAATTTGAGTGTTCAAACATCGATGATGAAAAACTGCAATTTTACCTCTGATGATAATATACCCGCCAATGAGCAGAGCAGCAGTGGAAGAAGCGAGTAGAAGTCCTATTCTAGCAGCTTTGTTGATGAACCCGACAAAACATATTCCAGTAACATAGTCTGCATCTATTTCTCCTATAGCCATAGTGATTATTGTCAGAGTGAGTGGTAAACTCCATGCCACTAAGTGGAAGTATGTTCTCTTCTTATGAATTTTTTCTTGTGTCTTACCTATGCGAAAAAGTTCTGAATTGAATGATCTTAATCAGCATCCGGAATACAAAAACCAAAGATAAAGTTAAACCAAGGCGGTGCCAGACGCTACTCTTTTGGCCTAACAGTAAAATATTGAGTACAGAGTACAGGACTCTATGAACTGCCAAGATAGATATTGCAGTGGTGGTCAACTACAGGGAGTGAATATGCAAACATTGGTGAAAGATTATTTTACTGAAAGTCCAAGACCTAGAACACAAGGTGCTGTACATCGAATGTTATATATTATATCATTATTATACTGATCCTCAGAGGTCTTTCCCAAGGAGACCCCTCATAAGCTCTAAGAGCTTGAGCGAGTAAAGAAAATCAGTTGTCATTGGTCAGATGGATACGAGAAAACTCTGAACAAGATAGGTGCCACGATGACACATCCATCTGCAGTCAAGGTAATGACATCCGATTTTTCTATCCGCGTGAGATTGTGATTATATTATCATGAGATATAATATACAGGGTGTTTCCTAAAAGTATTCGTGTGTCAATTTTGAGAAAAATATTTATACAGGCTGCTGAATTTTTGACAATAAATAGGAATTTTTTTTTCTACTCACAAATCCTTTATTGGAATCTCTTCTTCCTCAATCTTCTCAGAATCACCATACAATAGTTGACACTCATCAGGAGTTCCACAGTTTTTGCAATAATCTTTATCACCTTTATATATTTATCTTCGCCCTTTTTTTCAACTTCTTTTTATCTGCAGTTTTCGATTTTGTTTTCTTGTGGTAGGTATGATGCAATTCTTCTTCCTTATCTGAGTCATCCATATCTAAATTTTGTATACTAGTTTATACAGCTACATCGGTGGATGTCCAAGAAGTCCTCGATTGCCGGCTAGATCAATTCAGTTTTGCACCGCCGGATATGGCAGAGTTCACCGAACTTTGAACCAATTTTTTTATTTCTGGACAAGATGAATTCTCGCTTTCAGATCCGGAATCGTCAGAGTTTGAATAGTACCCAATCTGTTTCAAATCCTTTCGGTTGAATACTTCAACTTCTTTGCAATATTTTTTATCTTGTCCATAATCCTTATTCATATAATCGTCAGAAATGGAAGTTGATGATATTTCACCTATCTGCTGCCGTAAAGACTGGATCATTAGCTGATCATTCAAGTCTAAATTATTTGTATTACTGACTCGCATGTTGAATTTACTTTCTGAAATAGTAACAGAAACATTTTCAACTTCACTACCCCTTCTTGATCGTCCACCATGGGACCTTAATTTGCTGGAGTTGAACAAATCTGACAGCTGTTGGCCATCTAGCCTTGGTTCTTCGACCAAGGTTAGGCCTGAATCCTCTGCAACTGCCAGCGTTTGTGAGAGCATTAATAAGTTCCATGTGTGAATCTAAGCTGGTACGGCTACCTTGGTTTGTAGAGTTCCTTCTGGAGGACCTTCTGGAGTGTCTACTCCTTGACTTTCTGGTATGCCTTTTCTCCTTTCTGTACCTGTTCCCATTTCTCACCTTCTTCACTGCCTTCAGCTCAGCTATTTGAACGGAAAGTTGACTATCTCCAGAATTGCACCTGCTCTCTATACTTACGTGTCTCAAACTGACACTAACCTCTGAATCGGGATGATTAGGTACTGCTCCCCTTCGATAAATGAGTTTCCTTAAATTTTCGACCCAAGATGTGCTAAGCTCGTTACTCAATGCACTATTTGGAGCGAAATCGAGTCCTACAGGATCAGAATGATTCTGATGGTCCTTAATAGATATTTTTGCACCTCCGTAATATTCCTTCCGTTTTGAAAATGCATTGGCAATCACCTTGTGTTTTTGATGTTTAATGGGGATCCCCACCTCCCAGTGAAATTTTCTGAAAATCACAGGAACAGTTAAATATTTCAAATTTTACTACAATTACCAATGTTATATATAAAGTTATACTGTCATGAAATTTTTAGTTCAAAAATACTCCATCATTCTGCAATTTGTACAAAAGTGATACTTTGTAAATTTCTCAATTTTAACAACTTATACTTCCTGTAGAATAACTACCTTCACCTTATAACATACAGGGTGTTTTCAAATGTGAGTAATTTTTTTAACAAAAAGTAGAACTCATTAAAATAAATCATTTCACCAAAAATAGCATATACAGGGTTACATGGTAAGTTGTACTGAATATTGAAGGACGTTATTATTCAGGTCATTTCTGATGAATTTGGTCCTATGATATGTTCTCCGAAATGCCACCATTATTGAGATATTGAATTTGAAAATTTTTTTTATAATCCCTCATTTTTTGGCGTTTTTATCGATTTTCTAGGATTAGAGCTCTTAGGGTTCGTTTTTTTATGTATCTAGTTGAAGGAGATATCAATTAATAAAAATGATCAATAAAAACTTAACCTACTACTAACAGCTTAAAAAGACTGCTTGACCAAAGGTTAAAATTGAAGAATTTTCACTGAATGTTTTTAACTTTGAAGCGCTCTCCTTAAAAAAACAATGTATGGAAGTTATTCTGCAGATGCTTTTAAAAACTTCTTCGTCTCTTC
This sequence comes from Halyzia sedecimguttata, assembly GCA_937662695.2. Classification (NCBI taxonomy): domain Eukaryota; kingdom Metazoa; phylum Arthropoda; class Insecta; order Coleoptera; family Coccinellidae; genus Halyzia; species Halyzia sedecimguttata. The sequence continues at coordinate 24,319,212 of OW569416.2, forward strand.
AGCTGTTCAAAAAGGTATAACACTTGCTATTAAACAGACAAAACATTGACCAAATTACAGTTGAGGTATAAGAGGGTACATTTTTAGTTTGAGGTAAAAGAAACTAATAATATCTTTCACCCATGAAACAGGTCCACCCCTCCGCGTTAGTGACCCCTCGTATGTCCGTCGAACTCAAGGACATAATTTTTTCTCCGTCCATTGTAGAGGCCAAACTTTCTTCCTTAGACGTGCAGTATGCACCTGGAACTGACGGATTTTCTGCCAGGCTACTTAAGGAATATGGCCATTCTCTGGCACTCCCGCTCTCTCTGATCTTCACTCGCTCTTTCTGAACATCCTACCTCCCTTCCCCTTGGCGGAGTGCACGTGTAACGCCTATTTTCAAGAAGGGAGATAAGCGTTGTGCTGACAATTATCGCCCTATCAGCCTGGTCCCGGTCATAGCAAAGATTTGTGAAAGGGTTATATTGGATGGAGTTCTTCAATTTGCACTCGAGCACGGCATAATACCCAACTGCCAACACGGCTTCCTCCCGGGCCGCTCGGTCATCACAAACCTCCCTGAATGCGTCAACTTCTGGTCAATGTCTCTAGACAGAGGTGACCCGGTTGATGTAATCTACCTTAATTTTGCCAGAGCCTTCGACCGCGTGCCTCATACGCGTCGCTTATACAAGCTCGATCATATCGGAGTTCGTGGCCACCTCCTCTCGTGGGTAAGGGCTTTTCTTTCAGACCGCACCTTTCAGGTCCGTGTTGGTGATTCTGTCTCCTCCTCGAGAGCCGTGTTGAGTAGAGTACCACAGGGTTCTGCATTGGGTCCAGTTCTTTTCTACTATACGTTTCGGATTTGCCTCACCATGTTAGCTCTCACTGTTCACAGTTCGCCAATGACACCAAGATATTTAGCCCCTCCAGTTGCGCCTCTACTATGCAGAAGGACCTCGACTCCATCTCGCGGTGGTGTAAGGACAGAGAGCTGCCACTCAGCGCTGAGAAGTGCGTCGTTCTACACATGAGTGCCCGTAATCCGCGACGGAGTTACAATCTCAACGGAGTTGTCATCCCTGTATCTAGTAGCCATTGTGATTTGGGTGTTGTGGTGACGGATAACTTGAGTTGGTCTGATCACATTCTTCATGCAGTCAACAAAGCAAATGGATCCTTATTCCTGATCCAGAAAGCATTTGGCAGATGTGATCCTTTGACATGTGCGGCTATATACCGAACTTATGTGCGGTACATCATTGAGTTCGCCGGGCCTGTTTGGAGTCCGACGTTGTGCTGCGATATGTCATTGCTGGAGGGTCTCCAGCGTCGTGCAACACGCCTCCCGTATGGGGTCTCGCGCCCGTCATATAGTGAAAGACTCTCCATAATGAACTTACCGACTTTCATGGACCGGAGGACTCGTGGTGACCTCATCACCGACTATCGGGCTATGAATGGTCTTTTTGGAGTTAGCCTGTGTGACCTGTTCACGTTGAACTCAGACCGTCGTTTGCGAGACCATGCATTCAAGCTCCGCAAGGAGGACTTCAAGACAGTGCAATGGCAGCACTTTTTATCTAATCGGATATTCGGAGTATGGAACGCGTTGCCTCCTGTGGTGGTTCAGTCAGTGTCGGTGAACTAATTTAAAAACAATTATGACAGATGGTGTTTGAGTGGAGGGAATCTTTTGGTTTAATTTTTTCAGATAATCTGTTTTTTTCGCTCTTCAAGCAGTCCTGTGCAACATTTCTTTTTGGATTTTTGTATTTTTTCTGGGAGTTTATATTACATTTACACACAGAACCTTCTTCAGGCAAACTTCTGTTGTGAAAAATCATTTTAAAAAAAGCATGATAATTCGTGTAAGAAATGGCGGCGGCCATGTCGAACAAGAGTTATAAAAATATTGTTCAGTTTTTTTTTGTTTTATTTACGTACATTTTTAGTAGGTAAAAGAAGCTAATATCTTTTACCCACTAAAAATGTACCTACTACCTTAACTGTAATTTGGTCAATGTTTTGCCTACTTGATAGCAAGTGTTATACCTTTTGGAACAGCTGAAGAGACGAAGAAGCTTTTAAAAGCATCTGCAGAATAACTTGCATACATTGTTTTTAAGAAAATCGCTTTAAAGTTAAACACATACAGTGAAAATTCTTCAATTCTAACCTTTGTCAAGCAGTCTTTTCAAGCTGTAAGTAGTAGGTGCAGTTTTTGTTGATCATTTTTATTAATTGACATCCCCTCTAACTACATAAAAAAATCCCTAGGAGCTCTAATCCTAGAAAAAATCGATCAAAAATCCAAAAAATGAGGGATTTGAAAAAAAATCTTTTAAGTTCAATATCTCAATAACGGTGAAATTTCGAAGAACATATTATAGGAACAAAATCAGAAATGACCTGAATGATAACGTCCTGCAATATTTAGTACGGCCTACCCTGTAACCCTGTATAAAATATGCATTATAGGGCTGCTATCCACCCCTGAATTCGAATGCCATTCCACGAATTTTCTAGTACGGCTCTGTCTCCCCACGCTTTCAACCAGTATAATCGCATAATCCCAAGAACGCGTACAAATTAGCAATGCTTATCTGTGCCGAAACCAAACGTTGTGTGTCCATGAACAGGTATTCCTGCGCCCATGCTCTGTCTTGGTCATTTACCAGAACCTAAATGGACGTACCGTTAGGTTTCCGCACAGATACGCATTGCTAATTTGTATGCGACCTTGGGATTACGCGTTTATAGTGGTTGAGAGCGTTTGGAGACAGAGCCTTACTCAAAAATTTGTGGAATCGCATGCGACTTCGGTGGTGGATAACAGCCTTATCATAGATATTTTATGTATGCTATTTTTGGTGGAATGATTAATTTCCATGCGTTCTACCTTCTGTTAAAAAAAAGACTCTCCTTTGAAAACGCTCGGTATAGGCTAACTATCAGTTATCACTGAAGTACACCTCTATTGAATTATTTTTTCATACGTAAAAGCACAAGAGCTTTTTTTTATCGGATAAACTTTTATTTTTTACGAAAACTAGATTGCTTAGAAATTTAACGAGAACAAACGCACTGATAAAAACTCGACAGCGAAGCTAGAGAGTTTTTATAAGTTTCGTTTGTTCGAGTTTAAATTGCTTGAAAGCAATCTAGTTTGAGTTTACAAAATAGAAGTTTATCCGATCTTAAAAAAATGCTCGAGTGATTTTTAGCTAGAAAAATTCACGAATTTAATTTTATGGTAGCCATATTGTTATGTTGCTAGGAAACGAGCCAGTACGGCTTGATTTCGAGCTGGAGAGTGTTTTATCGCTGTAAAAAACGATGCAGCTTTTTTATCGATGTCAAAGTGATATAAATGCGATGCTCAAATAGACATTTTATTGTAGGAGTGAATTTACCACGAATATCTGTTTGTTACTATTTACCTCCTTATGTATCTTTCCTAAGCATGCATTGTAGCTTCGTACCAAACCCAAGAAGCCATAGCCAAACCGACTCCGAATACTGCTAGTACCTGTAGCTGCAGCATTGCAACACTCGTTCTATTTTCTTGCTTGCAATGCAAGTTGTCCGAGCTAAAGCTAGTCAGCTTACATCTACAAAGAAATAAATTTAAATAAAGTTTTTGTGAAATTAAACCAATGTAATAACTCACAGATTATAAGCGCTGAGACTTTTTTCCCATTCTTCACCATGAGTGTAAATACAATGTTGATAAAAAATGTTATAATGCAAAATATCACTAACAGAGTGGCAAATATACATCCTAATGATAGTTGACTTAATTTTGTTGTTAGAATGTTCTGAGATTACTTCTTGGCTTTCAACCCTCACTTTCACCAACAGAATGAGTCCTAGAATATTATTAAATTTGAGTGTGCAAACATCGATGCTGAAAAACTGCAATTTTACCTCTGATGATAATATACCCGCCAATGAGCAGAGCAGCAGTGGAAGAAGCGAGTAGAAGTCCTATTCTAGCAGCTTTGTTGATGAACCCGACAAAACATATTCCAGTAACATAGTCTGCATCTATTTCTCCTATAGCCATAGTGATTATTGTCAGAGTGAGTGGTAAACTCCATGCCACTAAGTGGAAGTATGTTCTCTTCTTATGAATTTTTTCTTGTGTCTTACCTATGCGAAAAAGTTCTGAATTGAATGATCTTAATCAGCATCCGGAATTTAAAGACCAAACATAAAGTTAAACCAAGGCGGTGCCAGACGCAACTCTTTTGGCGTAACAGTAAAATATTGAGTACAGAGTACAGGACTCTATGAACTGCCAAGATAGATATTGCAGTGGTGGTCAACTACAGGGAGTGAATATGCAAACATTGGTGAAAGATTCTTTTACTGAAAGTCCAAGACCTAGAACACAAGGTGCTGTACATCGAATGTTATATATTATATCATTATTATACTGATCCTCAGAGGTCTTTCCCAAGGAGAGCCCTCATAAGCTCTAAGAGCTTGAGCGAGTAAAGAAAATCAGTTGTCATTGGTCAGATGGATACGAGAAAACTCTGAACAAGATAGGTGGCACGACGACACATCCATCTGCAGTCAAGGTCATGACATCCGATTTTTCTATCCGCGTGAGATTGTGATTATATTATCATGAGATATAATATACAGGGTGTTTCCTAAAAGTATTCGTGTGTCAATTTTGAGAAAAATATCTATACAGGCTGCTAAATTTTTGACAATAAATAGGAATTTTTTTTTCTACTCACAAATCCTTTATTGGAATCTCTTCTTCCTCAATCTTCTCAGAATCACCATACAATAGTTGACACTCATCAGGAGTTCCACAGTTTTTGCAATAATCTTTATCACCTTTATATATTTATCTTCGCCCTTTTTTTCAACTTCTTTTTATCTGCAGTTTTCGATTTTGTTTTCTTGTGGTAGGTATGATGCAATTCTTCTTCCTTATCTGAGTCATCCATATCTAAATTTTGTATACTAGTTTATACAGCTACATCGGTGGATGTCCGAGAAGTCCTCGATTGCCGGCTAGATCAATTCAGTTTTGCACCGCCGGATATGGCAGAGTTCACCGAACTTTGAACCAATTTTTTTATTTCTGGACAAGATGAATTCTCGCTTTCAGATCCGGAATCGTCAGAGTTTAAATAGTACCCAATCTGTTTCAAATCCTTTCGGTTGAATACTTCAACTTCTTTGCAATATTTTTTATCTTGTCCATAATCCTTATTCATATAATCGTCAGAAATGGAAGTTGATGATATTTCACCTATCTGCTGCCGTAAAGACAGGATCATTAGCTGATCATTCAAGTCTAAATTATTTGTATTACTGACTCGCATGTTGAATTTACTTTCTGAAATAGTAACAGAAACATTTTCATCTTCACTACCCCTTCTTGATCGTCCACCATAGGACCTTAATTTGCTGGAGTTGAACAAATCTGACAGCTGTTGGCCATCTAGCCTTGGTTCTTCGACCAAGGTTAGGCCTGAATCCTCTGCAACTGCCAGCGTTTGTGAGAGCATTAATAAGTTCCATGTGTGAATCTAAGCTGGTACGGCTACCTTGGTTTGTAGAGTTCCTTCTGGAGGACCTTCTGGAGTGTCTACTCCTTGACTTTCTGGTATGCCTTTTCTCCTTTCTGTACCTGTTCCCATTTCTCACCTTCTTCACTGCCTTCAGCTCAGCTATTTGAACGGAAAGTTGACTATCTCCAGAATTGCACCTGCTCTCTATACTTACGTGTCTCAAACTGACACTAACCTCTGAATCGGGTTGATTAGGTACTGCTCCCCTTCGATAAATGAGTTTCCTTAAAATTTCGACCCAAGATGTGCTACGCTCGTTACTCGATGCACTATTTGGATCGAAATCGAGTCCTACAGGATCAGAATGATTCTGGTCCTTAATAGATATTTTTGCACCTTCGTAATATTCCTTCCTTTTTGAAAATGCATTGGCAATCACCTTGTGTTTTTGATGTTTAATGGGGATCTCCACCTCCCAGTGAAATTTTCTGAAAATCACAGGAACAGTTAAATATTTCAAATTTTACTACAATTACCAATGTGATATATAAAGTTATACTGTCATGAAATTTTTAGTTCAAAAATACTCCATCATTCTGCAATTTGTATACAAGTGATATTTTGTAAATTTCTCAATTTTAACAGCTTATACTTCCTGTAGAATAACTACCTTCACCTTATAACATACAGGGTGTTTTCAAAGGTGAGTAATTTTTTTAACAAAAAGTAGAACTCATTAAAATAAATCATTTCACCAAAAATAGCATATACAGGGTTACATGGTAAGTTGTACTGAATATTGAAGGACGTTATTATTCAGGTCATTTCTGATGAATTTGGTCCTATGATATGTTCTCCGAAATGCCACCGTTATTGAGATATTGAATTTGAAAGATTTTTTTAAAATCCCTCATTTTTTGGCTTTTTTATCGATTTTCTAGGATTAGAGCTCTTAGGGTCCGTTTTTTTATGTATCTAGTTAAAGGAGATATCAATTAATAAAAATGATCAATAAAAACTTAACCTACTACTAACAGCTTAAAAAGACTGCTTGACCAAAGGTTAAAATTGAAGAATTTTCACTGAATGTTTTTAACTTTGAAGCGCTCTCCTTAAAAAAACAATGTATGGAAGTTATTCTGCAGATGCTTTTAAAAACTTCTTCGTCTCTTCAGCTGTTCAAAAAGGTATAACACTTGCTATTAAACAGACAAAACATTGACCAAATTACAGTTGAGGTATTAGAGGGTACATTTTTAGTTTGAGGTAAAAGAAACTAATAATATATCTTTCACCCATGAAACAGGTCCACCCCCCCGCGTTAGTGACCCCTCGTATGTCCGTCGAACTCAAGGACATAATTTATTCTCCGTCCATTGTAGAGGCCAAACTTTCTTCCTTAGACGTGCAGTCTGCATCTGGAACTGACGGATATTCTGCCAGGCTACTTAAAGAATATGGCAATTCTCTGGCACTCCCGCTCTCTCTGATCTTCACTCGCTCTTTCTAAACATCCTACCTCCCTTCCCCTTGGCGGAGTGCACGTGTAACGCCTATTTTCAAGAAGGGAGATAAGCGTTGTGCTGACAATTATCGCCCTATCAGCCTGGTCCCGGTCATAGCAAAGATTTGTGAAAGGGTTATATTGGATGGAGTTCTTCAATTTGCACTCGAGCACGGCATAATACCCAACTGCCAACACGGCTTCCTCCCGGGCCGCTCGGTCATCACAAACCTCCTTGAATGCGTCAACTTCTGGTCAATGTCTCTAGACAGAGGTGACCCGGTTGATGTAATCTACCTCAATTTTGCCAGAGCCTTCGACCGCGTGCCTCATACGCGTCGCTTATATAAGCTCGATCATATCGGAGTTCGTGGCCACCTCCTCTCGTGGGTAAGGGCTTTTCTTTCAGACCGCACCTTTCAGGTCCGTGTTGGTGATTCTGTCTCCTCCTCGAGAGCCGTGTTGAGTAGAGTACCACAGGGTTCTGTATTGGGTCCAGTTCTTTTTCTACTATACGTTTCGGATTTGCCTCACCATGTTAGCTCTCACTGTTCACAGTTCGCCAATGACACCAAGATATTTAGCCCCTCCAGTTGCGCCTCTACTATACAGAAGGACCTCGACTCCATCTCGCGGTGGTGTAAGGACAGGGAGCTGCCACTCAGCGCTGAGAAGTGCGTCGTTCTACACATGAGTGCCCGTAATCCGCGACGGAGTTGCAATCTCAACGGAGTTGTCATCCCTGTATCTAGTAGCCATTGTGATTTGGGTGTTGTGGTGACAGATAACTTGAGTTGGTCTGATCACATTCTTCATGCAGTCAACAAAGCAAAAGGATCCTTATTCCTGATCCAGAAAGCATTTGGCAGATGTGATCCTTTGACATGTGCGGCTATATACCGAACTTATGTGCGGTACATCATTGAGTTCGCCGGGCCTGTTTGGAGTCCGACGTTGTGCTGCGATATGTCATTGCTGGAGGGTCTCCAGCGTCGTGCAACACGCCTCCCGTTTGGGGTCTCGCGCCCGTCATATAGTGAAAGACTCTCCATAATGAACTTACCGACTTTCATGGACCGGAGGACTCGTGGTGACCTCATCACCGCCTATCGGGCTATGAATGGTCTTTTTGGAGTTAGCCTGTGTGACCTGTTCACGTTGAACTCAGACCGTCGTTTGCGAGACCATGCATTCAAGCTCCGCAAGGAGGACTTCAAGACAGTGCAATGGCAGCACTTTTTATCTAATCGGATATTCGGAGTATGGAACGCGTTGCCTCCTGTGGTGGTTCAGTCAGTGTCGGTGAACTAATTTAAAAACAATTATGACAGATGGTGTTTGAGTGGAGGGAATCTTTTGGTTTAATTTTTTCAGATAATCTGTTTTTTTCGCTCTTCAAGCAGTCCTGTGCAACATTTTTTTTTGGATTTTTGTATTTTTTCTGGGTGTTTATATTACATTTACACACAGAACCTTCTTCAGGCAAACTTCTGTTGTGAAAAATCATTTTAAAAAAAGCATGATAATTCGTGTAAGAAATGGCGGCGGCCATGTCGAACAAAAAAATAAATATTGTTCAGTTTTTTTTTGTTTTATTTACGTACATTTTTAGTAGGTAAAAGAAGCTAATATCTTTTACCTACTAAAAATGTACCTACTACCTTAACTGTAATTTGGTCAATGTTTTGCCCACTTGATAGCAAGTGTTATACCTTTTGGAACAGCTGAAGAGACGAAGAAGCTTTTAAAAGCATCTGCAGAATAACTTGCATACATTGTTTTTAAGAAAATCGCTTCAAAGTTAAAAACATACAGTGAAAATTCTTCAATTCTAACCTTTGTCAAGCAGTCTTTTCAAGCTGTAAGTAGTAGGTGCAGTTTTTGTTGATCATTTTTATTAATTGACATCCCCTCTAACTACATAAAAAAATGGACCCTAGGAGCTCTAATCCTAGAAAATATCGATCAAAAATCCAAAAAATGAGGGATTTGAAAAAAAATCTTTTAAGTTCAATATCTCAATAACGGTGAAATTTCGAAGAACATATTATAGGAACAAAATCAGAAATGACCTGAATGATAACGTCCTGCAATATTTAGTACGGTCTACCCTGTAACCCTGTATAAAATATCCATGATAGGGCTGCTATCCACCCCTGAATTTGGATGCCATTCCATGAATTTTCTAGTACGGCTCTGTCTCCCCACGCTTTCAACCAGTCTAAACGCATAATCCCAAGGTCGCAAATTAGCAATGCTAGTCTGTGCATAAACCAAACGTTGTGTGTCCATGAACAGGTATTCCTGCTCCCATGCTCTGTCTAGGTCATTTACCAGAACCTAAATGGACGTACCGTTAGGTTTCCGCACAGATACAAATTGCTAATTTGTATGCGAACTTGGGATTACGCGTTTATAGTGGTTGAAAGCGTGTGGAGACAGAGCCTTACTCAAAAATTTGTGGAATCGCATGCGACTTCGGTGGTGGATAGCAGCCTTATCATTCCTATTTTATGTATGCTATTTTTGGTGAAATGATTAATTTCCATGCGTTCTACCTTCTGTTAAAAAAAAGACTCTCCTTTGAAAACGCTCGGTATAGGCAAACTATCAGTTATCGCTGAAGTACACCTCTATTGAAATATTTTTTCACGAATATCTGTTTGTTACTATTTACCTCCTTATGTATCTTTCCCAAGCATGCATTGTGGCTTCGCACCAAACCCAAGAAGCCATAGCCAAACCGACTCCAAATACTGCTAGTAACTGTAGCTGCAGCATTGCAACACTCGGTCTATTTTCTTGCTTGCAATGCGAGTTGTCCGAGCTAAAGCTAGTCAGCTTACATCTACAAAGAAATAAATTTAAATAAAGTTTTTGTGAAATTAAACCAATGTAATAACTCACAGAATATAAGCGCTGAGACTTTTTTCCCATTCTTCACCATGAGTGTTAATATAATGGTGATAAAAAAATGTTATAATGCAAAATACCACTAACAGAGTGGCAAATATGCACATCCTAATGATAGTGGACTTAAATTTTCTGTTAGAATGTTCTGAGATTACTTCTTGGCTTTCAACCCTCACTTTCACCAACAGAATGAGTCCTAGAATATTATTAAATTTGAGTGTTCAAACATCGATGCTGAAAAACTGCAATTTTACCTGTGATGATAATATACCCGCCAATGAGCAGAGCAGCAGTGGAGCGAGTAGAAGTCCTATTCTAGCAGCTTTGTTGATGAACCCGACAAAACATGTTCCAGTAACATAGTCTGCATCTATTTCTCCTATAGCCATAGTGGTTATTGTCAGAATAAGTGGAAGTATGCTTTCTTCTTATGAATTTTTTCTTGTGTTTTACCTATGCGAAAAAGTTCTGAATTGAATGATCTTAATCAGTATCCGGAATTTTAAGACCAAACATAAAGTTAAAGCAAGGCGGTGCCAGACCCTACTCTTTTGGCCTAACAGTAAAATATTGAGTACAGAGTACAGGACTCTCGGAACTGCCAAGATAGATATTGCAGTGGTGGTCAACTACAGGAAGTAAATATGCAAACATTGGTGAAAGATTCTTCTACTGAAAGTTCATGACCTAGTACATAAGGTGCTGTATATCGCATGTTATATATTATATCATTATTATACTGATCCTCCTAGGTCTTTCCCAAGGAGACCCCTCATAAGCTCTAAGGCTGGTTTTCCTGTCACGATGACGGTCGGCGCTGACGGTCAGCGCTGATCGGTCAGCTCGGATCCTTTTAGTATCGCGCTGATCACATAGAGAAATAGAAATATGCTATTGTCTCTGGCTCACTGAATGTGGAGGCTTGTCGGTGCCAGCTAGTCAGCGGCGCCGACGCGCCGGCGCGTACGTGCGCGTATATAGCTCAGCGCTGACGGCCGTCAGCGCTGCGTGACTCGAAAACGCTACCTATAGCTACATACATATTGACCCATCAGCGCCGACCGTCAGCGTGACAGGAAAACCAGCCTAAGAGCTTGAGCGAGTAAAGAAAATCAGTTGTCATTTGTCATATGGATACGAGAAAACTCTGAACAAGATAGGTGCCTCGATGACACTTCCATCTGCAGTCAAGGTCATGACATCCGATTTTTGTATCAGCGTGAGATTCTGATTATATTATCATGATATATAATATACAGATTGTTTCCTATAATAGTATTCGTGTGTCCATTTTGAGAAAAAATATTTATACAGGCTGCTAAATACATATTCCAGTAACATAGTCTGCATCTATTTCTCCTATAGCCATAGTGGTTATTGTCAGAATGAGTGGTAAACTCCATGCCACTAAGTGGAAGTATGCTCTCTTCGTATGAATTTTTTCTTGTGTCTTACCTATGCGAGAATGTTCTGAATTGAATGATCTTAATAATCAGCATCCGGAATTTAAAGACCAAACATAAAGTCGATTCATGGGAATGACAAAAATATAATACCAAATGGATTTCGGTTCAAGTTTCTCAAGTCTAAATGAAGTATTCTATGAAACCATAAATATACCTACATATAAATATAAACAATTATTATATAATATTTATGTGGCAGGGAGAAAACCCACTCTTGTAAAATGTTCTGATTCATAAAAATGTTCATAATAACTGTTTCTTTCTAGGCAAGTTGTTGCGTGTTAGTACCAGGGCTCTAACATTTTACTTATGGACGAAAAATTCTTGGTGAAATTTAATTCTGACATCCTGCCGGATGGCCATTTATACGCACGATAACTTTTGTAAGAAATATCTTAAAGACTTATACATATACTAGCTGACTCACGCAACTTCTCCTGCGCCAAATCGGTTATTGCGGTTGCAATGTTATTTCCAAATGCGAAAAATCTTAAAGAAAAACCTAGCAGCGCCTCCTACCGGGACAATTGAATTTCCAAGTTATCCAGGGACCCACTCAAACACGTAATTCTAAAAAATACCTAGACCCCGATTGCGGCGCCACTTACCGGGTTCAATTGCGAATACGAACTAGCCACTCAAACGTATCTGGTTAAGAAACGTGAGAAAAGGTGAGAAAGACAGGAGACCGGCTTCGTTCTCAACCCAACTCCGTGCTGTTTACTGGGACCTGATACCGGTATAGTCTGGCAAATGAATTTTGATCCAGAAAGACGCGGAAATTTTAAAAAATCTAGCACTAAGTATAGCAGGAATAAACTGCCTTGATACTTTAACAAAATTAAATATTTTTTTCGTACAAAAATTTTAGCTTTGCCATAAGCTCAGAGAAATTTTAATCGAAATAGAGTGAAAAACATTCACAAGAAATACGGCGACTTGGTTTTAATTAGCTCTTTCTCTGATAGAAGGGTGAAAATTTAGGGTTGTATGTATTTCGTTATGTCACATAATAAAAAAATTAAAAACAAAAAATTTCGTCCAAAAATAAAAAGAAAATTTTTAAGGGTGAACAACCCTTATCACTTAGGGGTATGAAAAATAGATAGTAGCCGATTCTCAGACCTACCCTAAAGCCGTTTCGGAGGAGTACGGTAACTAACGAGCGATAGTTTCAAAATTTTTTCTGAGGATCCTCGCACAGCGGCTGAGAACTTTAACCGCCATTTTTGTGTAAATTCTGAATCTAAGAACGATACTCTCCCTGGAATAAACGATATTGTGGAAAAGCAAAATTCATTTTATTTATTTGAGGTGACAGAGGATGAATTGTTGAAATTGGTTGGTAGACTCCCTAATAAAAGTAGTTCAGGATATGACAGAATACCAATTTCATTGTTAAAAAAATCTATTTCTCACATTATACAACCACTAAAGTATATTATAAATAATAGCTTCACTAATGGCGTGTTTCCTGATTCTTTGAAATATGCTATAAGAAAACCGCTGTACAAGAAGAGTGATCCAAGAAAAAAAAATGGACCCTAGGAGCTCTAATCCTAGAAAATATCGATCAAAAATCCAAAAAATGAGGGATTTGAAAAAAAATCTTTTAAGTTCAATATCTCAATAACGGTGAAATTTCGAAGAACATATTATAGGAACAAAATCAGAAATGACCTGAATGATAACGTCCTGCAATATTTAGTACGGTCTACCCTGTAACCCTGTATAAAATATCCATGATAGGGCTGCTATCCACCCCTGAATTTGGATGCCATTCCATGAATTTTCTAGTACGGCTCTGTCTCCCCACGCTTTCAACCAGTCTAAACGCATAATCCCAAGGTCGCAAATTAGCAATGCTAGTCTGTGCATAAACCAAACGTTGTGTGTCCATGAACAGGTATTCCTGCTCCCATGCTCTGTCTAGGTCATTTACCAGAACCTAAATGGACGTACCGTTAGGTTTCCGCACAGATACAAATTGCTAATTTGTATGCGAACTTGGGATTACGCGTTTATAGTGGTTGAAAGCGTGTGGAGACAGAGCCTTACTCAAAAATTTGTGGAATCGCATGCGACTTCGGTGGTGGATAGCAGCCTTATCATTCCTATTTTATGTATGCTATTTTTGGTGAAATGATTAATTTCCATGCGTTCTACCTTCTGTTAAAAAAAAGACTCTCCTTTGAAAACGCTCGGTATAGGCAAACTATCAGTTATCGCTGAAGTACACCTCTATTGAAATATTTTTTCACGAATATCTGTTTGTTACTATTTACCTCCTTATGTATCTTTCCCAAGCATGCATTGTGGCTTCGCACCAAACCCAAGAAGCCATAGCCAAACCGACTCCAAATACTGCTAGTAACTGTAGCTGCAGCATTGCAACACTCGGTCTATTTTCTTGCTTGCAATGCGAGTTGTCCGAGCTAAAGCTAGTCAGCTTACATCTACAAAGAAATAAATTTAAATAAAGTTTTTGTGAAATTAAACCAATGTAATAACTCACAGAATATAAGCGCTGAGACTTTTTTCCCATTCTTCACCATGAGTGTTAATATAATGGTGATAAAAAAATGTTATAATGCAAAATACCACTAACAGAGTGGCAAATATGCACATCCTAATGATAGTGGACTTAAATTTTCTGTTAGAATGTTCTGAGATTACTTCTTGGCTTTCAACCCTCACTTTCACCAACAGAATGAGTCCTAGAATATTATTAAATTTGAGTGTTCAAACATCGATGCTGAAAAACTGCAATTTTACCTGTGATGATAATATACCCGCCAATGAGCAGAGCAGCAGTGGAGCGAGTAGAAGTCCTATTCTAGCAGCTTTGTTGATGAACCCGACAAAACATGTTCCAGTAACATAGTCTGCATCTATTTCTCCTATAGCCATAGTGGTTATTGTCAGAATAAGTGGAAGTATGCTTTCTTCTTATGAATTTTTTCTTGTGTTTTACCTATGCGAAAAAGTTCTGAATTGAATGATCTTAATCAGTATCCGGAATTTTAAGACCAAACATAAAGTTAAAGCAAGGCGGTGCCAGACCCTACTCTTTTGGCCTAACAGTAAAATATTGAGTACAGAGTACAGGACTCTCGGAACTGCCAAGATAGATATTGCAGTGGTGGTCAACTACAGGAAGTAAATATGCAAACATTGGTGAAAGATTCTTCTACTGAAAGTTCATGACCTAGTACATAAGGTGCTGTATATCGCATGTTATATATTATATCATTATTATACTGATCCTCCTAGGTCTTTCCCAAGGAGACCCCTCATAAGCTCTAAGGCTGGTTTTCCTGTCACGATGACGGTCGGCGCTGACGGTCAGCGCTGATCGGTCAGCTCGGATCCTTTTAGTATCGCGCTGATCACATAGAGAAATAGAAATATGCTATTGTCTCTGGCTCACTGAATGTGGAGACTTGTCGGTGCCAGCTAGTCAGCGGCGCCGACGCGCCGGCGCGTACGTGCGCGTATATAGCTCAGCGCTGACGGCCGTCAGCGCTGCGTGACTCGAAAACGCTACCTATAGCTACATACATATTGACCCATCAGCGCCGACCGTCAGCGTGACAGGAAAACCAGCCTAAGAGCTTGAGCGAGTAAAGAAAATCAGTTGTCATTTGTCATATGGATACGAGAAAACTCTGAACAAGATAGGTGCCTCGATGACACTTCCATCTGCAGTCAAGGTCATGACATCCGATTTTTGTATCAGCGTGAGATTCTGATTATATTATCATGATATATAATATACAGATTGTTTCCTATAATAGTATTCGTGTGTCCATTTTGAGAAAAAATATTTATACAGGCTGCTAAATACATATTGCAGTAACATAGTCTGCATCTATTTCTCCTATAGCCATAGTGGTTATTGTCAGAATGAGTGGTAAACTCCATGCCACTAAGTGGAAGTATGCTCTCTTCGTATGAATTTTTTCTTGTGTCTTACCTATGCGAGAATGTTCTGAATTGAATGATCTTAATAATCAGCATCCGGAATTTAAAGACCAAACATAAAGTCGATTCATGGGAATGACAAAAATATAATACCAAATGGATTTCGGTTCAAGTTTCTCAAGTCTAAATGAAGTATTCTATGAAACCATAAATATACCTACATATAAATATAAACAATTATTATATAATATTTATGTGGCAGGGAGAAAACCCACTCTTGTAAAATGTTCTGATTCATAAAAATGTTCATAATAACTGTTTCTTTCTAGGCAAGTTGTTGCGTGTTAGTACCAGGGCTCTAACATTTTACTTATGGACGAAAAATTCTTGGTGAAATTTAATTCTGACATCCTGCCGGATGGCCATTTATACGCACGATAACTTTTGTAAGAAATATCTTAAAGACTTATACATATACTAGCTGACTCACGCAACTTCTCCTGCGCCAAATCGGTTATTGCGGTTGCAATGTTATTTCCAAATGCGAAAAATCTTAAAGAAAAACCTAGCAGCGCCTCCTACCGGGACAATTGAATTTCCAAGTTATCCAGGGACCCACTCAAACACGTAATTCTAAAAAATACCTAGACCCCGATTGCGGCGCCACTTACCGGGTTCAATTGCGAATACGAACTAGCCACTCAAACGTATCTGGTTAAGAAACGTGAGAAAAGGTGAGAAAGACAGGAGACCGGCTTCGTTCTCAACCCAACTCCGTGCTGTTTACTGGGACCTGATACCGGTATAGTCTGGCAAATGAATTTTGATCCAGAAAGACGCGGAAATTTTAAAAAATCTAGCACTAAGTATAGCAGGAATAAACTGCCTTGATACTTTAACAAAATTAAATATTTTTTTCGTACAAAAATTTTAGCTTTGCCATAAGCTCAGAGAAATTTTAATCGAAATAGAGTGAAAAACATTCACAAGAAATACGGCGACTTGGTTTTAATTAGCTCTTTCTCTGATAGAAGGGTGAAAATTTAGGGTTGTATGTATTTCGTTATGTCACATAATAAAAAAATTAAAAACAAAAAATTTCGTCCAAAAATAAAAAGAAAATTTTTAAGGGTGAACAACCCTTATCACTTAGGGGTATGAAAAATAGATAGTAGCCGATTCTCAGACCTACCCTAAAGCCGTTTCGGAGGAGTACGGTAACTAACGAGCGATAGTTTCAAAATTTTTTCTGAGGATCCTCGCACAGCGGCTGAGAACTTTAACCGCCATTTTTGTGTAAATTCTGAATCTAAGAACGATACTCTCCCTGGAATAAACGATATTGTGGAAAAGCAAAATTCATTTTATTTATTTGAGGTGACAGAGGATGAATTGTTGAAATTGGTTGGTAGACTCCCTAATAAAAGTAGTTCAGGATATGACAGAATACCAATTTCATTGTTAAAAAAATCTATTTCTCACATTATACAACCACTAAAGTATATTATAAATAATAGCTTCACTAATGGCGTGTTTCCTGATTCTTTGAAATATGCTATAAGAAAACCGCTGTACAAGAAGAGTGATCCAAGAAAAAAAAATGGACCCTAGGAGCTCTAATCCTAGAAAATATCGATCAAAAATCCAAAAAATGAGGGATTTGAAAAAAAATCTTTTAAGTTCAATATCTCAATAACGGTGAAATTTCGAAGAACATATTATAGGAACAAAATCAGAAATGACCTGAATGATAACGTCCTGCAATATTTAGTACGGTCTACCCTGTAACCCTGTATAAAATATCCATGATAGGGCTGCTATCCACCCCTGAATTTGGATGCCATTCCATGAATTTTCTAGTACGGCTCTGTCTCCCCACGCTTTCAACCAGTCTAAACGCATAATCCCAAGGTCGCAAATTAGCAATGCTAGTCTGTGCATAAACCAAACGTTGTGTGTCCATGAACAGGTATTCCTGCTCCCATGCTCTGTCTAGGTCATTTACCAGAACCTAAATGGACGTACCGTTAGGTTTCCGCACAGATACAAATTGCTAATTTGTATGCGAACTTGGGATTACGCGTTTATAGTGGTTGAAAGCGTGTGGAGACAGAGCCTTACTCAAAAATTTGTGGAATCGCATGCGACTTCGGTGGTGGATAGCAGCCTTATCATTCCTATTTTATGTATGCTATTTTTGGTGAAATGATTAATTTCCATGCGTTCTACCTTCTGTTAAAAAAAAGACTCTCCTTTGAAAACGCTCGGTATAGGCAAACTATCAGTTATCGCTGAAGTACACCTCTATTGAAATATTTTTTCACGAATATCTGTTTGTTACTATTTACCTCCTTATGTATCTTTCCCAAGCATGCATTGTGGCTTCGCACCAAACCCAAGAAGCCATAGCCAAACCGACTCCAAATA
The DNA here is from genome assembly GCA_937662695.2 of Halyzia sedecimguttata. Lineage (NCBI taxonomy): Eukaryota > Metazoa > Arthropoda > Insecta > Coleoptera > Coccinellidae > Halyzia > Halyzia sedecimguttata. The sequence continues at coordinate 24,336,974 of OW569416.2, forward strand.
CTGCTAGTAACTGTAGCTGCAGCATTGCAACACTCGGTCTATTTTCTTGCTTGCAATGCGAGTTGTCCGAGCTAAAGCTAGTCAGCTTACATCTACAAAGAAATAAATTTAAATAAAGTTTTTGTGAAATTAAACCAATGTAATAACTCACAGAATATAAGCGCTGAGACTTTTTTCCCATTCTTCACCATGAGTGTTAATATAATGGTGATAAAAAAATGTTATAATGCAAAATACCACTAACAGAGTGGCAAATATGCACATCCTAATGATAGTGGACTTAAATTTTCTGTTAGAATGTTCTGAGATTACTTCTTGGCTTTCAACCCTCACTTTCACCAACAGAATGAGTCCTAGAATATTATTAAATTTGAGTGTTCAAACATCGATGCTGAAAAACTGCAATTTTACCTGTGATGATAATATACCCGCCAATGAGCAGAGCAGCAGTGGAGCGAGTAGAAGTCCTATTCTAGCAGCTTTGTTGATGAACCCGACAAAACATGTTCCACTAACATAGTCTGCATCTATTTCTCCTATAGCCATAGTGGTTATTGTCAGAATAAGTGGAAGTATGCTTTCTTCTTATGAATTTTTTCTTGTGTTTTACCTATGCGAAAAAGTTCTGAATTGAATGATCTTAATCAGTATCCGGAATTTTAAGACCAAACATAAAGTTAAAGCAAGGCGGTGCCAGACCCTACTCTTTTGGCCTAACAGTAAAATATTGAGTACAGAGTACAGGACTCTCGGAACTGCCAAGATAGATATTGCAGTGGTGGTCAACTACAGGAAGTAAATATGCAAACATTGGTGAAAGATTCTTCTACTGAAAGTTCATGACCTAGTACATAAGGTGCTGTATATCGCATGTTATATATTATATCATTATTATACTGATCCTCCTAGGTCTTTCCCAAGGAGACCCCTCATAAGCTCTAAGGCTGGTTTTCCTGTCACGATGACGGTCGGCGCTGACGGTCAGCGCTGATCGGTCAGCTCGGATCCTTTTAGTATCGCGCTGATCACATAGAGAAATAGAAATATGCTATTGTCTCTGGCTCACTGAATGTGGAGGCTTGTCGGTGCCAGCTAGTCAGCGGCGCCGACGCGCCGGCGCGTACGTGCGCGTATATAGCTCAGCGCTGACGGCCGTCAGCGCTGCGTGACTCGAAAACGCTACCTATAGCTACATACATATTGACCCATCAGCGCCGACCGTCAGCGTGACAGGAAAACCAGCCTAAGAGCTTGAGCGAGTAAAGAAAATCAGTTGTCATTTGTCATATGGATACGAGAAAACTCTGAACAAGATAGGTGCCTCGATGACACTTCCATCTGCAGTCAAGGTCATGACATCCGATTTTTGTATCAGCGTGAGATTCTGATTATATTATCATGATATATAATATACAGATTGTTTCCTATAATAGTATTCGTGTGTCCATTTTGTGAAAAAATATTTATACAGGCTGCTAAATACATATTCCAGTAACATAGTCTGCATCTATTTCTCCTATAGCCATAGTGGTTATTGTCAGAATGAGTGGTAAACTCCATGCCACTAAGTGGAAGTATGCTCTCTTCGTATGAATTTTTTCTTGTGTCTTACCTATGCGAGAATGTTCTGAATTGAATGATCTTAATAATCAGCATCCGGAATTTAAAGACCAAACATAAAGTCGATTCATGGGAATGACAAAAATATAATACCAAATGGATTTCGGTTCAAGTTTCTCAAGTCTAAATGAAGTATTCTATGAAACCATAAATATACCTACATATAAATATAAACAATTATTATATAATATTTATGTGGCAGGGAGAAAACCCACTCTTGTAAAATGTTCTGATTCATAAAAATGTTCATAATAACTGTTTCTTTCTAGGCAAGTTGTTGCGTGTTAGTACCAGGGCTCTAACATTTTACTTATGGACGAAAAATTCTTGGTGAAATTTAATTCTGACATCCTGCCGGATGGCCATTTATACGCACGATAACTTTTGTAAGAAATATCTTAAAGACTTATACATATACTAGCTGACTCACGCAACTTCTCCTGCGCCAAATCGGTTATTGCGGTTGCAATGTTATTTCCAAATGCGAAAAATCTTAAAGAAAAACCTAGCAGCGCCTCCTACCGGGACAATTGAATTTCCAAGTTATCCAGGGACCCACTCAAACACGTAATTCTAAAAAATACCTAGACCCCGATTGCGGCGCCACTTACCGGGTTCAATTGCGAATACGAACTAGCCACTCAAACGTATCTGGTTAAGAAACGTGAGAAAAGGTGAGAAAGACAGGAGACCGGCTTCGTTCTCAACCCAACTCCGTGCTGTTTACTGGGACCTGATACCGGTATAGTCTGGCAAATGAATTTTGATCCAGAAAGACGCGGAAATTTTAAAAAATCTAGCACTAAGTATAGCAGGAATAAACTGCCTTGATACTTTAACAAAATTAAATATTTTTTTCGTACAAAAATTTTAGCTTTGCCATAAGCTCAGAGAAATTTTAATCGAAATAGAGTGAAAAACATTCACAAGAAATACGGCGACTTGGTTTTAATTAGCTCTTTCTCTGATAGAAGGGTGAAAATTTAGGGTTGTATGTATTTCGTTATGTCACATAATAAAAAAATTAAAAACAAAAAATTTCGTCCAAAAATAAAAAGAAAATTTTTAAGGGTGAACAACCCTTATCACTTAGGGGTATGAAAAATAGATAGTAGCCGATTCTCAGACCTACCCTAAAGCCGTTTCGGAGGAGTACGGTAACTAACGAGCGATAGTTTCAAAATTTTTTCTGAGGATCCTCGCACAGCGGCTGAGAACTTTAACCGCCATTTTTGTGTAAATTCTGAATCTAAGAACGATACTCTCCCTGGAATAAACGATATTGTGGAAAAGCAAAATTCATTTTATTTATTTGAGGTGACAGAGGATGAATTGTTGAAATTGGTTGGTAGACTCCCTAATAAAAGTAGTTCAGGATATGACAGAATACCAATTTCATTGTTAAAAAAATCTATTTCTCACATTATACAACCACTAAAGTATATTATAAATAATAGCTTCACTAATGGCGTGTTTCCTGATTCTTTGAAATATGCTATAAGAAAACCGCTGTACAAGAAGAGTGATCCAAGAAATATCAGTAATTATAGACCAATAAGTCTTCTCAGTAGCTTTTCGAAGATCTTCGAGAAACTTCTCTCAAACCGGCTCCTGAGTTTTTTTCGGAAATTTCGAATAATTAGTCCACACCAACACGGATTTGTTAAATGCAAGAGTACAGATACGGCTATTTTTGAGTTGGTCGATCTAATTATTGAGGGTTTTGAGAATAAATCAATTCCTCTTGGTCTTTTTATAGACTTCTCCAAGGCCTTTGATAACGTGGTACATACAACTATATTACGAAAGCTTGAGCGGTATGGCGTGAGGGGTAAGCAGTTGGAGCTCCTGAAGAGCTACCTTGAGGGTAGACATCAAAGAGTGAGCATTACGGAATATATATCTTCTAATGCTAAAATTTCTCAGGGTGTTCCTCAGGGTAGTATTCTGGGGCCACTTCTCTTCATAATATATGTGAATGATCTACCAAATATCTGCAATCAATTTCAGAATGCCCATTTCATAAACTACGCTGATGATACGAATATTTTAGTTCAATGCACCAACAACGAAGTCCTACTACAACAACAGTTCACGAGTATAATGTCGAACTTACAAAAGTGGTGTTTTTCGCATAATTTGGAAATGAACGCAAATAAAACCGAACATATAGTTTTCTCTCACAAATTGAGACGTACAGGGGAAATTCACCTACACCAAAATGGTTATGAAATTTTGTTATCACCTTGCGCTAGGTTCCTGGGGATAAATGTCGACAAACACATTACTTGGGAAAATCACTCGAAGGTACTCATAGGGAGGCTGAACTCTGCTGTATACTCTCTTCATGTTCTCAGATCTGAACTGTCGAAGAGCTTCTTAATTACCGTTTACTTCAGTAGTTTTCAATCGCTTTTGAGTTATGGCATTATATTCTGGGGTAATTGCAGTCATGCATTGTCGATATTTAGGATACAAAAAATGGCTTTGAGATGCATGTTTAAGATGAAGTATCGCCAGTCATGTCGAGGCGATTTCAGAGAAAACGGCATTTTGACTTTGGCTGGTCTGTATATATATATATAAGTGTCTTCAATTTATATTCAAAAATATGCAATATTTCAAGAAATATAATAAGCTAAATAAATACAACACACGAAATGTTATTCTGATCTATCCGAAACATACACTTTCTATTACAGAAAATAATTGCACATACATGTGTATAGCTTTGTTTAATCGTTTACCTCAGCATATAAGGACACTTATGGATTTCAACAAGTACCGTAAAGAGATATATGAACTCTTAATAAGGCGAGAACCCTATAGTGTTAGGGAATTTTTATTTTGACTCGCCAATTTTTGTTAGGACGTTTCAGTCTTCGTTGCCTGCATTCATATTGTTTTGATTTTGTTTACAACTGTGTATTTGTAAGGCAAAGATTTTCTGAAATAAATGATATTATTATTGTTATTATTATTAACATTGTGACCTGGAAATTTTATATATAAGAAGAAGATATGCTTGGAATGATTTCTGAAACCACAATCCCAGAATAGTGCTGGGAAATTGTTGGATTTGCAGTATGAAAAGTAATGCCTATACAACATTTCATGTCCGTAAATTGTTTAATTGTCAAGGAATAGATCTCTGGCAATGAACACGAAATCCCATATGTTTATGTTTTTCTGAATCTACTTCAATACCAAATCAGCATATATGCCCTCATACACTTTCATATGTTATAAAATTTGAATATTTGGGTATTGAAAACCGGTAAATCAAGAAGCAAATTCAAATGAGGTGAAACGCTTCTGAATCGTTGATATGACGCATGACGTAATCAAAATTTACGATCTGCTTGTTACAATGCCAATGCTGACTGCGAGCCTTTTATAGGGATCTGTGTTACACTGGAATAAAGAGTGAAACGGACGCGAGAAGAGAGTGAGAGTAGATATGACGGGTTACGTCACGGACTGGCGCCAAGTTTCGATCGTTTGCACAGGCATTATGTGCAACCAAATTTGAATGATCGTTTTCCGTTGAAAATTGAAATTTTTTGACAGCGGTTGAACTTTTTCAGTATTCTTATGGATATAGTAATCGACTCCAATAATAAAAAAAAAATTGGTTCAAGCACTGACGTGAAGTCAGAAGCTTTTGCGCGTATGTTCTATTGTCCATTCTTCTGTATTGGACACCCTTAATCGAATTTACCATGGTAAATTCGATTAAGGGTGTCCAATACAGAAGAATGGACAATAGAACATACGCGCAAAAGCCTCTGACTTCACGTCAGTGCTTGAACCAATTTTTTTTTTCGTGATTTTTTTGAAATTTTCTAGGGGTACGGTTCTTAAAATTTTTTTTTTTCGTCATTTTTTTCAAATTTTCTAGGGGTACGGTTCTTACAAAATTATAAACACGTCTTTATGTTGATTTTCTACTACTAGTTACCAAACTTCAATTCGATCGAATATTTATTTTTTGAGTTATCGAGGAAATAATATTCCAGATGGGTATAACTCGGAAACCGTTAGACCGATTATGCCCAAAATTGAACTCAACTCTCCCTTTCGGATACGCAACCTTCCTTGAAAATTGCAAGTCCCTATCTCCTTTCGTTCGAAAGTTATCGAGGCAACGGTCACCCATCTACTGAACTCACACAAGAATGCTCGAATCTCCAACAATATTTAACCGATCGTATTAAAACTTGAAAATTGGCAGTATAGTTAGGTTATGAAGGTTCTTGCAAAATTTCAGCAATTTCGAACGATTAGTTACTGATATATAGAACTTTTTTTTTTATTTTCAAAGATTTATTAAAAATTTTCTACAAATGCTATCCTCACCAAATTTTGCAAACATTTCCGCATTGGCATTCTACAACTAATAACCATGTTTGAATTCAATCGGTTCAGTATTTTTCGAGTTAATGAGGAACAAAAAACCACAAAATTTCATAAAATTTCAGATGGCTATAACTCTAAAACCGTTTGGCCGATTAGGCTCATAATCAAACTGAAATGTCGCGTTGTGGTGCACATCCTAACCTGAAAACTTGAGGCCGCTATCTCTCTCAGTTCTCAAGTTATCGTGACAACAAAAATATTTTTTAATAATTTTTTAATAATTTTGTAGCCATACGATTCGCACATAATTTCACAAACGTGCTTAGGTTCATATTCTACAACTATTCACCAAGTTTCAATTCGATCGGATTTATATTGGTTGAAAACAAAATTATTACTCGGAAACCACTGGGCCGATTATGCCCATTAACGAACTTGTCCGTCGTATTGGGATGCGCCACCCACCCTGAAAATTTCAAGTCGCTAGCTCTTTTCGTTCTCAAGTTATCGTGGCAACGGCCGGACGGACAGAATCAAATTTGACATCGAATTCTTCATTGGGGAGTCGAACTTAATCGTTTGAGACCATTTTCGGCAAAAAATTCGAAAGTTACAGACATTTGGGCAAAACTATAACGCGATGTTCCCCAGAACATACGCGCAAAAACATGCATACAAGAGACCTATAGGAAGATTATTCTCTATTAATTAATTAATTAATCAATTCTCTATTAATCGATAAGTTTCATGAATTTTTGAATTATAGGTTTCTTTCTCAATATCACAGTGAAGGAAGGGTCTGATCAGTATGATCACTCAACATACTTTTAAAATTGACTAAACGAAAAGTGATCCAGGCTAGCCACCATATCGCTCAGTGTTCCCCGAGGTGTTCCCTCAAAGAGGAAAGTGTCATTCAAGGCAGATACATACGAGTTTCATAATCGTTACCAATCATCAGCTCAAATGAAAGTTAATTAATTTCACTACAACTTCATTCCAATGGTATTAGAGTTGGTATGCGTATTATGCAGATATTTCGCAAAATAAGTGAACATATTGACAATTTTCCACTTTGTGGACGAAATGGCCTATTTTTGAAGAGCTGTGTGTTGGGAACCAATCCTACGGAGCACGCTCTGATCAAAGGAAATCAACATTTAGCTAAATTAGGTAAAAATAAATCCTTAAGAAATGTAAGGAAAACTTCTGTTCGAAATAAATAGTGCTTACCCAAGGCTTGAAGTGAACTCATATACCAGGAGTAACAGAAAATCACGAACCAAACCATGCCAGCCATGGCAAAGTAATACACCAAAACAAATACCACAACACACGATAAATTTTCATTAGCGCTTGGTTCCGATTTTCTCAAAGTTCCATCTCTTTTACAAACAATATCTTCGTGTGTTTCTGGACTCAAGAACTGCATGAACCATCCAACGTATGAAATGCAGAAACATACATTTATGTAGAATATTGCCAGAGCTGGGTATTTATTGGCAGCATTCCAGTCAATGAGGAAAGTTACGATGGTAAAGAGGGTGCAGAGTATGCAAACTGTGGTACAATAAGCAATCAATTTGTGAATTTGATGATGTTCTGTTTCTGTGTAGAAATAATCTTTACATTTCAAACCACAACCCTCAATTCCTGAAAAAGAAATGTATTTAAAGCTACTTCATAAATTAATGTAGTTATGAGGTTAAGATATAACTTAAACAATTTGTGCATTCTCAACAATTTGTGCATTCTCCTATCAGGGCGGTATCATGCTGTTCTATATTTTCAGTTAAAAAAATTGGTTCAAGCACTGACGTGAAGTCAGAAGCTTTTGCGCGTATGTTCTATTGTCCATTCTTTTGTATTGGACACCCTTAATCGAATTTACCATGGTAAATTCGATTAAGGGTGTCCAATACAAAAGAATGGACAATAGAACATACGCGCAAAAGCTTCTGACTTCACGTCAGTGCTTGAACCAATTTTTTTTTTGTGATTTTTTTGAAATTTTCTAGGGGTACGGTTCTTAAAATTTTTTTTCTCGTCATTTTTTTCAAATTTTCTAGGGGTACGGTTCTCACAAAATTTTAAACACGTCTTTATGTTGATTTTCTACTACTAGTTACCAAACTTCAATTCGATCGAATATTTATTTTTTGAGTTATCAAGGTAATAATATTCCAGATGGGTATAACTCGGAAACCGTTAGACCGATTATGCCCAAAATTGAACTCAACTCTCCCTTTCGGATACGCAACCTTCCCTGAAAATTGCAAGTCCCTATCTCCTTTCGTTCAAAAGTTATCGAGGCAACGGTCACCCATCTACTGAACTCACACAAGAATGCTCGAATCTCCAACAATATTTAACCGATCGTATTAAAACTTGAAAATTGGCAGTATAGTTAGGTTATGAAGGTTCTTGCAAAATTTCAGCAATTTCGAACGATTAGTTACTGATATATAGAACTTTTTTTTTTTATTTTCAAAGATTTATTTAAAATTTTCTACAAACGCTATCCTCACCAAATTTTGCAAACGTTTCCGCATTGACATTCTACAACTAATAACCATGTTTGAATTCAATCGGTTCAGTATTTTTCGAGTTAATGAGGAACAAAAACCACAAAATTTCATAAAATTTCAGATGGCTATAACTCTAAAACCGTTTGGCCGATTAGGCTCATAATCAAACTGAAATGTCGCGTTGTGGTGTACATCCTAACCTGAAAACTTGAGGCCGCTATCTCTCTCAGTTCTCAAGTTATCGTGACAACAAAAATATTTTTTAATAATTTTTTAATAATTTTGTAGCCATACGATTCGCACAAAATTCCACAAACGTGCTTAGGTTCATATTCTACAACTACTCACCAAGTTTCAATTCGATCGGATTCATATTGGTTGAAAACAAAATTATTACTCGGAAACCACTGGGCCGATTATGCCCATTAACGAACTTGTCCGTCGTATTGGGATGCGCCACCCACCCTGAAAATTTCAAGTCGCTAGCTCTTTTCGTTCTCAAGTTATCGTGGCAACGGCCGGACGGCCGGACGGACAGAATCAAATTTGACATCGAATTCTTCATTGGGGAGTCGAACTTAATCGTTTGAGACCATTTTCGTCAAAAAATTCGAAAGTTACAGACATTTGGGCAAAACTATAACGCGATGTTCCCCAGAACATACGCGCAAAAAAAACAGCTAAAATGAACATAATATTATTATTTTATTTGAAAACTGCTTGTAATGTCATCATTTTTCAAGGACTTTTATGGAATAATTCAATAGATTTTATGTGATAGTAGGTACAATCAAATGAAACATCTTTAACGAAAGATTTTGTTTTATTAGGAATAAAATAGCGTATAGGTTTAATTTTCTTAAAATGAGATTCACTGATACATACATATAGATACTATATTCTTTTTGGGCGCATGTTCTATTAGGGGAACATCGTCCTATCATTTCGTCCAAATGTCTGTAATTTTCGAATTTCGAGCTGAAAATTGGCTAATAGACTAATTCGGACTCCCTGATCACGAATCCGGTGTCAGATTTTTGGGTGCCGTCCGGCCGGCCGGCCGGCCTTCCGGCCGTAGGTACGATAACAGGAGCACCGAAGGTCCTATCGACTTCAAACTTTCAGGGTAGGTTTCTGATCAAAATGCGACGGTTAAGTTCGTTAACGGGCAAAATCGGCCGGACGGTTTAGAAGTTATAGACATTTCAAATTTTGAGGTTATTTCCCTGATATTTCAGGAACTAAAGAAGATGTTGAATCGAAACTTGGTAGTCAGTTCGAGGATATAAACGCGCAACTTTTGGCAAAATTCTGTTATGATCGAAATGTTGGTAACTTTTAAAAAAATATTTCTTTTAATTTTTTCGAAAAAAAAATTTTTTTTTCGTGAACTATTCATCAGATTGCAACAAAAACTTGTACTAACGTCAATTGTAGTATTTTGCAACATTGTGCAAAATTTTGGCTCTATACGATTTCAATTTCTGGAGATATAAGACAAAATGTGTCAAATTTCCTGGGTCTCTCTCAGTATTTTCATCGATTATTCTATGAACTCTTTGAATTCCACCGAAAACAAATTCAAAGACATAAACATAAAGAATCAAGTCATAGTTTAGACGTCGAAAGAAGGACGATGTTGATCGACTTGAAAAGGTACCTATTTCAAGAAATGCAATAATGAAATGCTTAATTTATGGATATAATATTATCTAAGTATTGTTGGGATCGGGCAGTTGGAAAATTTTTTAATAAAAAAATTTGTACCGACGTTAAATCAAGCATTCTACACGAGTGTGCAAAATTTCAGTCCGATACGATCTCAATTCCAGAAGATATTGCTTAAAATTCACATTCCAGCGTGTTATGACGTTCTATGGTCACAGAAAATCGTCACAAAAATCTATTTACCTCATTTGACGGCTGTTTCTGAACCTACACCGCGCCCTACGTCGGAGTGCTGTTTGTCAAATCAATTAATTCCAATAATTGATGTCAGATTTCCTACATACCAACTTCAAACACATTTTATTATATGGAAAACACTTATTATGATCACGTTCTACAGGAATTGATACTAAATAGAAGCTAGATGAAGATTACTGTAATGGAAAATTTGTGTTCCAGAATAATATTAAGGTATTCAACATGATACTGCTTTTTTTCTTTACTGGTCAGTACGGGCCACAAGGAAGATGAACATGCGCCCAATAGCTCCTGTCCACAGGGCTTGAACCAATTTTTTTCTTAGTCTTTTGTAGTAGAGTTCTACCATTTTTAAATGATTTGATTGTAAAATAAATCACTTGACTACGTTCACAAATTTTAATTCTATATTCAATACGTCGACATTTTTCGGGTTTTACCGCTTTCTCAAGACTAAAAAGTAACACATAAGACAACACAAATATACCATCAAACAACAGATGTCAACACCGGAGAGAGGTGAAAATCCAATTGATCATTCACGATTGGTAGGTTCTGTTTTAAAGCCGAACATATTATTTCTAAAATTTCCAAAAGATCTAAGCGTCTGCCTTTTTCTCCCTCATACAAAATCTTGATTTTTTCAAAATCTATAAAATGGTGATGCAGTGATTAGAAAAACCGGTATTAGAATAGTTTTGAAGAATCGATTTTTTTTATGTTCATCAACCCTAACCTTAAGAGAACGATCAGTCTGACCTATGTAAATAGCTGGGCATTCGTCACAAAACAATTTATAGACCCCACTCTTTTTTCTAATCACTGTAAAACTTGTAACCATTCTATAGATTTTGAAAAAATCATGATTTTACATGAGGGAGAAAAAGGCAGACGCTTAGATCTTTTGGAAATATCTTCGGCTTCAAAACAGAACCTACCAATCGTGAATGATCAATTGGATTTTCACTTATCTCTGGTAATGACATCTCTTGTTTGATGGTATATTTGTGTTACTTTTCAGTCTTGAGCTTGGGGTAAAACGCGAAACATGTCGACGTATTGAATATTAAAATTAAAATGTTTCATTTTACAATTTATTTAGACCGATTATTCTTACTGAACATCTTCCAACAGTTTGGAAATACCAGCAACAATCCACCAATTCCTTTCTATTACCTCAACATATCTTGTTTTCTTCAATACCTTCTTTTTAGATCTTGTGTCAGTACTACCTAAAGAAGCCTAAGTGTGGAGAAACAATTGTCGTTCTTGAATAAAATAGTTTGTGGAAATTCAAAATTTGAATCATTATTTATTGAAAATGAATCGAGCAAAGACAACTCAATAAAAATAATATTAACTCACCTTGATAATACCAATCTTGCTTGTCAGTTTGTATTAGAGGATCCATGCAATATCCAGTCGTATTGAACTTCATCATATGTACATCATTTTTACATTTGGAGGGAAATAATATATCGTTATTACAGTCTAAAAGTTCAGGGAAAACGGAAGAGTTCAAGAAGAAGGTAGATTAACTTGATCATCATGACAATTTGGCATGTACAAAGCGCATAAGAAAGGTTGTATCACAGCCCAGCATTTGGGAATGTAACGTAGGTACTGATAAAGCAAAGGCAATTGCTCTTGAATCTTCTCTTGGGTCTTTAAGTCGGTTAAATTAACCGTTGTTGATTTGTAAGGTAATTTAGCCCCAAGACAAGTACTGTGGGTTAAAGGTTCACATTTTGCAGATCTATTGCAATATTCCCAGGGCATATCATAATAAGGATCTTAGAATCTATCAGACTTCGATATTTTCGGTTCCCTGTGCCTTATGTAAGCGAATGTACCTACTACTGCATTATTTTGTGGTGGGAAAGATTCTCTTGAACGTTTAGTGATGGTTGTAGGTAGTTTATAGGCCAATGTTCCTGCACTGATCATACACATATAGTAAAATAAATAGGGTACCTTCATCCTAGTGTTTTAACAAATAAACCATGGAATCATCTTAATATATTGATCATTTTCAATTGCGTTGAACGTTCATAGCAAAGCAGCTACAAAACCTGCATTGAATTTTCTGACTGAAGCATACACTTAAAGCACTTTTCAACATAATTCAAGGGATGAAACACAGGTACAGAAGTCCATATATAGATGGTTAAATACAAAACGAAAGAATTGTTAATAATAAGCAACTGAAATTGTTAATTGTTTAGAACTAAAAGAACCGTGCTGGAGAAGTGAAAAAAATTGTACTTACCAAGTTTGGGCCCCAAATTACGAAAATGATAGCGACAAGTCTGCAATTCTTTTAGTTTTTTCAAAAAAAAATTCCAAAGTTTCATTTAGGTAGGTGAGGTTATTCATAATTCTAGCCAGTTTTCCTCTATTTTCTCAATCAATAGATTGAGAACCAGAAGTTGAAGCGTTCATAGGATACGCAAACGCTATGTACTTGAAAAATTCGTGGCATCCTTCCTTTCTTTTGAAATTTTTTTTGAATGTAAACGCGGCCAAATAAAAGGGAATATTTTCTGATCTTCTACCGTATCTCCGGATGTGATCCCGGATATCTCTCCAAAAACGCTCCTCATTCTGGGTGTGAGCCCTGGTGTCAGGGTCAACGAAATTTATAGAGTGGTTAACGGTGAGGTGCTGGTAGCCTTTATGACTTAGACAGTCATAGGCTCTCCAGCAGTCAGAGTGAATGGTCGTACCAGGTAAGATCCATTCCCTGATCAACTCCAATAAAGTTTCCCGACTCCGGTTTGCAACCGGAACCATGAATACTTTATTGGAGTCCCTCTCGATCCCTCCGAAAATCCATTGCCCGTCAATTATCCGGCCTCTATTATACTTTCTTTTGCCAAATTTTGCTTAGTCAATTTCAACAATTTTGCCCGGCCCCCCTAAACGTTCATTGATTTGTGAGAAATATACTAAACAGACTTCTCGACAAAACATGGTCCAATCTACAACTGTGGTAGATGACCAATTCATTTCTGATGCTAAATCTTCCTGCTTTGTGTCAATAAGCCAATATGCAACAAACCTACATATTTCCTCAATTGACTTTGGAGTGCCAGAAAAAAATGAATTATTTTTGATGTATTTAACGAAGCCACATTTCTGCCGTTTTCGTCGATTCGGAACGGCGATAGTTCTATTGCACATAAATTTGGAAAATGCAGGATAATATGTGCAAAGTGTGTTGCATTTTGGGCAATTCATTTTACTCATACAATCAATCACACCATGCTCTTTCAAACGGTCTTCATCTCTCAACAAATGAATAAAATCTGTATGAGAGAGAAGAAACCCCGTGCACACCATTTTAATTTAAAATTAATACAACTCACCTGTTCTAAACACAAAATGAAATGAAGTAGGGCAAGTGTAAGCTAGAGGTAATATAGCAAATTCATTCTTGCCATGTGTTTCTCCAAAAAATTGGTTCAAGCCCTGTGGACAGGAGCTTTCTGGCGCTCTAGTTCAAACAAATTATATCTCCGAAAGTATTGGTTTCTCAGAGTTGGGAATTAAATCAATGTATTCTTATGAAAGAACTGCATCATAAAGGAAATTAAATTCAAATAACAGTTTATTTATCAAGATTAAATGAGCAATCTGAGAATGAGAACTGCACCATGGAAGAAATCAAATTAAAATAGCTGAAATGATTTTGACTCCTTATAGAACAGGATGAAATGTACGAGTATGAACACAGATCATATAATAAAGCTTAGATAGAATAATTATAGCATTCTGTGAAAACATAGAAGTACGTACGATTCATTATTGAAATTTAGAAAAATCATATTTCCGAAAGTATTAGCTTGTTGGAGTTGAAAATGATATCGATGGATTTTAATGATGAAACTGCATCTTAAATAAAAATTACAGACATTTGGGCAAATTGATAAGCACTCAGTTCCGAGGAACTAGAGCGCCAAAAAGTCCCGCCTTCTCTCGTTCCGAAACCGAAAACCCGACAGCGTAGACACACCGGCTATCGGGCTCCTCGTACGATCTTGTCGATCTCCGGTATTAGAATAAAACGTCGGTACTTACCTGGGATATATTTTTAATTTTCACTTTTCCATATAAAATCGCCACATGGGGGTTTATTTGACGGTTTTTTACCCTTGTCTCTCTAGTCGATTTTGACGTTTCTCGAACCAACTATTAGCAAGGAATTAGACAATGTCATATCTCAGGAAAATGAGTTGACATTATGACAATTCATACATAGAATAATTATATAATTCTGTGAAAACGTAAAAATACGATTTTTTATTGAAATTTTGAAAAATCATATCTCCGAAAGTATTAGCTTCTTAGAGCTAAAAATGATATCATTGGATTCTTATATGATTACCACTGCGGTAATTATGTGCTTTAGGCAACATTGCTCTATTTCGCTGAAAAAATCACCACTTACTAATTATGGGGTGTAGATTACGAATCCTAAGTTTCAAAGCCCGCTCGTTTGTAGTTTCTCAGAAAAAAAATCGAAATTATTACTCCATTGACATCACTCAATTTCGTTTTGACACCACGTATTTCACTGTTTTCTTGATAGATAATAGCATTGAATTAATTTTCCATCATTCTTCTAGCTTTCTCATCAGTAAATACGCTTCATTAAGCCAAAAATAGATCATTTTCAAGATAAATATTGACGTCCATTATAGTAGTATCCTATCGACATATTCCAACCACAGACAACTGCAGCAAATTCATATTGCGCTGTTGCCAGATTTAACATCTTTCGGATATTCCAAAGGATAAAAAATTCCAGTAAAAAGAAAATTAGTTGTAGATGCATTTTTATTTCATTATATGAAAAAAATAAATTTTTTTCAAAGTCTATACAGGAAATTTGCCGGTTCATTGCTTTTTGGTTAGTCGGATTCAAGCAACAACTCGAACGAGAAATTAAATGGGGTTCACATACGGTTGTAGATTGGATTAGGTTAGGTTAGGTTAGATTAGGTTAGGACAGTGGCATATCCGAAATATGTTGATATAACATGTCCTAACCTAACCTAATCTAACCTAGCCTATTGAAATGGGGTTCACATACGGTTGTAGATTGGATTAGGTTAGGCTAGGTTAGGTTAGGTTAGGAGAGTGGCATATCCGAAATATGTTGATATAACATATTTCGGATATGCCGAAATACCTAATCCAATCTACAACCGTATGTGAACCCCATTTCATTTCTCGTTCGAGTTGTTGCTTGAATCCGACTAACCAAAAAGCAACGAACCGGCAAATTTCCTGTATAGACTTGTGCGAATTTGAAAAAAAAATTATTTTTTTCATATAATGAAATAAAAATGCATCTACAGCTAATTTTCTTTTTACTGGAATTTTTTATCCTTTGGTATATACAAAAGATGTTAAATCTGGCAACAGCGCAATATGAATTTGCTTCAGTTGTCTGTGGTTGGAATATGTCGATAGGATACTATAATGGACGTCAATATTTATCATGAAAATTATCTACTTTTGGCTTAATGACGCGTATTTACTGATGAAAAAGCTAGAAGAATGATGGAAAATTAATTCAATACTATTATCTATCAAGAAAACAGTGAAATACGTGGTATCAAAACGAAATTGAGTGATGTCAATGGAGTAATAATTTCGATTTTTTTTCTGAAAAACTACAAACGAGCGGGCTTTGAAACTTAGGATTCGTAATCTACACCTCGAAATTAGTGAGTGGTGATTTTTTTAGCGAAATAGAGCAATGTTGCCTAAAGCACATAATTACCAAAACGGCTTATTGAAAAAAAAATGATTTGGAATTTGTTTTGTAAAAATAATTTTTTTTTTATGTTACTCCGAAACCATCTGTCCGATTTTGCCTAATAACGAACTTAGCCGAGATATTTATCTGCCAAACTTATTCTGAAAATTTCAACTCTCTAGCTCATTCCGTTCGAGAGGTATCATGCCTACGGCCGGCCGGCCGGACATAATGAATTTCGACCACGGATTCTTGATCTGTTGATCAGTGGGCCGAACCAAATCGTTTAAGACCATTTCCATCGAAAAATTCGAAAATTACAGACATTTGGGCAAGCACTCAGTTCCGACATTTTAGGCAAGCACTCAGTTCCGAGGAACTAGAGCGCCAAAAAGGGGCGCGAAATGATGATACCCTTAATACCTACGTCATTATCTCGAAACAAAATATTCGAACTAATCAACGGAAATTTAACTACAAGTATGAGACACTGGCAACGTTGCAAAATTCGCGACGGTTGACAGCCGAAAGTCGAATTAAAATGGCTGCCGTAACGAATATAAACAATGTATAAAATCGTCGATTTCGACGAAATGAAGGCTTTATTTTGCAGGAAACGCTCAGAAATTGATAATAAAATCATTTCCAACGATTATTGATTGAGAAAATAGAGGAAAACTGGCTAGAATTATGAATAACCTCACCTACCTGAATGAAACTTTGGAATTTTTTTTTTAACTACAGGAATTGTAGACTTCTCGCTATCATTTTCGTAATCTGGGGCCCAAACTTGGTAAGTACAATTTTTTTCACTTCTCCAGCACGGTTCTTTTAGTTCTAACCATTTCACCATTTTAAAAAAAAGTAACACTAACAACAACAAAAACACGCACATGTGCTCACTGCTCTGTAAGACCACCAGAGAAATAGAGGGAAAGAGAAAGAGTACAGCGCTTGCGCATCTAAAAAAAAATTTTGGGGGGCACCCAGAGAAATATTTTCTCTTTCTCTTTCTCTGAAGACCACCCGCATGGTCCATAGAATATATACAGGCTGATTACAAATTGGAGGTAAACCTTGGAGTAGGTGTTAGTATGACTCATTTACTGTTGTTTGAACCATATTTATTGATAACCGAAAATCAACAGTTTCTGAGATATTTGAGTTCTGGTGATTGCTAAAAGATTTCTCACCATTTTTCGTAATTTTTTCCTACGTTGATCAGATTTGATAACAATTTTGGGTTATTTTTATCAGAAAAGGATATGATAGTTATGGAAAAAGTAAAACTGTGAGATAAGATGTTGAAAAAGAATTAGTATGATTTGAAATGTGGTATATGAATGAGAGAAAAATCAATTTCTAATATGAATTTGCCTGCAATTTTCGAATTCCACAATTTATTTATGCCAACAAATTCCTTCTTTATCCCCTATTAAAACGTTTTCGTTAGAATGGATTCACTATAGTTTCGTTTCAGCAGATTTTTTATAAGCAACCGTTTGAATGTCCGGCATAAAAAACAGTGAATCTGTAATCAAAAGGCAGCGAGAGTAAATTTCAGGCGGAAACGACTGAAGAAATTTGAAAGAGGACACATGCTCGTATAAAGGCGATTTCCATTGACACGCTGTGATTACTCAGAGTGAATGGTGGTCATTTCGAAGTTTAGTTGCAATAAAAAAATATTTAATTCGTTTTTTTCTTTTTTTGCTACTTATATCCCCTTGCAAATAATACTAATTCTTTTTCAACATCTAATACAGCATAGTTTTGCTGTTTTCACACATATCATATCCCTTTGTGATCAAAATATAATCAAAAATTATTATCAAATTTGGTCAACGTAGAAAAAATTGACGAAAAATGCGCTAAGGTGAGAAATCTTTTAAAAATCACAAGAACTCAAATACCTCGCAAACTGTTGATGTTCGGGTATCTATAGAGACTTTCTATTTGACGCTGTATCACTTCCAAACTGATGCGAAATCAGTTTCAAACCACAGAAATAGAGGGAAATCCCGCTATTTCTGTGATTTAAACTGATTTCGAATTAGTTTGGAAGTGATACAGCGTCAAATAGAAAGTCTCTAATAAATATGGCTCAAACGACAGAAGAGGGTCCATACTATGCTAACATGCACCTCCACCAACGTTCACGTCTAATTTGGAATCAGCCTGTATATATGTACGTCTAGGGGGCGCTTTAGACATCACCATTAAATGTTCTGTGACATCTGTGATATTATATGTTCTGTGCTAGAAACCATAGACAAGGAGATTAACCTTACTTTCTCACTGTTTTTGGTTTTTGTTCAGCAAGGAAAAAGAGCACTTTTCTTGTCTAAGGAAATATGTATTGGAGAAGAATTTTTGTATTATTATCTTTATTTTCGCTCACAAATGCCACGTTGAGCCCGAAATCAAAGAAAAAGCAAGCAACAACAGAAAAGCCCATACCGAAGAAGGCCGAAAAATTCAACTATACTAATAAAGGCCCTTTAAATGAAACGGTCTTTCAAAAAAATTTAGTAAACGATGGTCCAGTATGGGCTTCAGAAATACTAAACAACCATCAGGGATATTTTCGAGAAACTGACGAATATTCCTTTGACGGTATAGTGTTAGGTTATGTAACACCGGTAAAATATGTAAATAAAACTAATGGTTTCTATCTGACATTATTCCATTTGTAGTGGAATAACCACGGATACGACATTGCGAAAATTTTTGGCAACAAGTTCACCCACATTAGTCCAGTCTGGCTCCAAGTGAAGAGAAATGGGGCTCTCAATTATGAATTGGGTGGTACCCACGATATCGATATCGAGTGGTTATTAACTGTAAAAAATGCCGGAAGAGAAAGAAAGCTAAAGAGTAAATACACTACTTCAAAATTTAGATTATCTGATAACATACTTTGTTTCAGTTGTACCAAGGATACTGTTTGAAGGGTGGTCAGGTCAAGATTTCATAACCGTGATGACTAAGGTAGAAGAAAGTAAAGCTTTGGTAGATATGTTATTGGAAGCTTGTAAAAAGTGGCATTTAGATGGATTTGTTCTGGAACTATGGGCATCATTAGCGAATAGAATCCAGTATGATCTCATTATTGACTTTATAAAAAATATTGGTTAGTAATACTTGCCAAGAATGATTTATGCACTCAAACCTGATATTTTAGGTGATAATTTAGCTTTAGAAAGACTTGATACAATTTTGGTGGTACCACCTAAGAGAGGGAAAGAATTTACATTCACTGGAAATCACTTTGATGACTTGTATGAACATGTTACTGCGTTTTCTTTGATGACCTACGATTTTTCCACTATATATAGACCAGGTATAAGAGAAATTTCTTTTTGTTCTGGAGACCCCCTAAATTTCTCTTATTTAAGGTCCAAATGCACCTTTACCTTGGATAGAAGATTGCGTTAAGCAACTCACGTCAAATCTACACAAACGATCCAAAATATTATTGGGTCTAAATTTCTATGGAAACATATACACAGTGAACGGAGGTGGTCCAATAGTATCACATGAATACTTAAATTCTCTAAAGAAATTCAATGGAGAATTGAAGTTCGACACTAGCAATGTTGAACATCATTTTGATTATGAGTGAGTACCAGCCAAGATGCTTTAAAATACTGTTTATTTCATCCAAATATGCATGGGTACGTGAAGACCAGGGAGAGGAATATTCAAAAGGAGTATGGGGCAACAACTCAAAGTCCACGAAAGATTTTTACACAAACTGGATATACTTTTCATAAGTATAGTCAAATTAGAAAATTAGATAGAATGTGATCATTGGAAAAATAGTGAACTTCTTAACAACTGGAAATTGATAGGTGACTGCACCAACCTCTCATGGAGGTTCTGTGAACTCACGTGAAGTGGGAAGCAGGAAACTATGACCTAATGATCAGACCTTAGGGGTCTTTAGGTTAACACCCACCAGATGACGACGTAAGTTAACAGTTTTGAACCATATATGATTATTTTTCCTTGGACTTCGTGACTCTAGCGAATCAAGGACAAGGACTTGAAAAAACTATGAAGTCGAAATTAATTTGGTCATGCCCGTAATTCGTGCAGGACGTGCTTCTGGCTTTATATATTTCTAAAATCTATGCCTAAGCTGATGTATCTGTATTTTGCAATTACTTTGTGAGATTAGACTAGGTGTTCACAGCCATCTTAATATTAGAACATCACAAAGTGTATCACAGATCAGTCAAATAAAGATTTGTACTATCACTTTTCTCATATGTAGTGCATACGTTTGGTTTTTACAGCCTCCATTTCTTTATCTATGCTGGAACTGACACTGTAGCATGTTCAACACATTCCCTGTCACCAGGTTTTCAGTCATTTCGTCATCATGGGCCAATGTATTGAGTACTATTTTAGCCAAAAAATAAAAGAAAAACAAATTTTTGTGTGCCACGGGCTCTCCACGCCGTTTTGGTCACGCGGCAATTCGAATAATTCGCTATAATTCGTTAAATATTGAGTGTTCCACGATGAGCTTTCGATAATATGTTGTCGAAAATGGCGTAAATACAAAGACGTAATATGTCCCATAGTTTGTGCGGCCAAAGTGCGGCCGAATTATGGCATTTGTCGATGTACCGCCCCCAATTGCCTGCTCCCAACGGCCGCACAAATACTACATCTTTTTATTTACGCCATTCTCGACAAACATATCCAGAGCTCCATATTTTCCGAATTATGGAATTTGTCGATATGCCGCCCCCTATTGTCGCCTCCTTACAGCCGCACTAACTATGGGTCATACCATATTTTTGTATTTACACCATTCTCGACTGCAAAGCTCATCGTGAAACACTCAATATTTTCTGCATTTTTTCGTATTCGGATGCCCAAAGTACCTTGAAAATTTCAAGTCGCTTTCTCTTTCCGTTCGAAAGTTATCGTGGCAACGGACGGCCGGCCGGACCGAATTGAATTTGACCTCGTATTCTTCATCAATTAGTTGAACCTAATCGTTTGATACCATTTTCGGCAAAAAAGTAGAAAATTACAGAAAATGCCCACAAAAACTCGTGAAATCTTGGATATATATATATATATATATATATATATATATAGATTTGTTCGACCGCACATACAGACCCAAATCGGTATACTCGACCGACTATACGCTCCAGACGCTTGTCAGACCCGACTCCGGGTCTGGAAACGTTCGAATATAGAAACATTATGAGGGAGGTTAGGGGGTGCTAGGGGTGAATATTCAGCTGGGTGTGAAAAGTCGGTTATACACGATATTATATACAGAAAGTTTCAGGGTTTGGCCAGTGCGAGGGCGCTTCTACCGATTTGAATCTGATGTATATGATTCGTATAGCTGACCGACGCGTTCAGTCCAAAAACATGGCAACACTGCACGTTGAGAGCTCCATAATATACAGACCTCAAATCATCTATTTTGGATCTTATATGATCCCGGTATAGTAAACCGTCTTTATGAGCAATGAATATACTATGGTATTTCAGATTCTCACAAATTTGTTCTTACATCGTACAACCTTACGGAAGCTTATACAAACCCGATTAAGGTGGTCAACGTCATGAATATGGTTTATTTGAGGTATTTCTGATGGAATTTTCATTTCAATCATTCGTGAGTAGAGTACCAGAAAATTTGACTTGATGAATTTTAAAAATTCATTGGTGATATTATACTGCGTGTACCAGTGCCAAATCGACAGTATTGAGCGTAACGATCAAAAGTAATCAATATAAGGGTGATTCACATCGATGACTATTAGACGTTTATGGAGAACTAATCAGAATTTTGAGCTGAAAATTGACATTGGTCTTCCTTCCCAAAATATTTTTAAACCTCTACCACTTCCAGTTATACCGGAAAAAGACTACTATATTTGATGGCAATTTCAGTAATGTGCATAACTTTCTCAGTGGAAGTAGTCTGTGACTTTCCGGAAACATAGAAAGAAACTAAAACTCGATGTTTCGAAAACTTAATTGGACATCCCATGAATTTTAATTCATTTTTCATTGGATTGTTGAGAATCCAAAACCCAATTAAAAGTATCTATTTTCAATGAAAACTACATAAATGGAAATATTCTATTTCGGTCTATAAAAACTGGTAGAAAAAAAAAGAATAATGTTTTAAAATAATCAACAATCGCAACGAACAATTAATTAAATATCGGGAAATGTCAAATTAAGTTTTCGAAACATCGGATTTTAGTTTCTTCCTATGTTTCCCGAAAGTCACAGACCACTTCCACTAAGAAATTGCGCACTTTCCTGATTTCAAGTTTTTCGTCGTTAACTCTCCAAGTCCTCATTTTAGGTATAGGGTTTGCTTAAGAAACCCCCCACTTTTTAGGCGTAGAATCGACTGAAAGAACAAAAAATGTGAGTGGCAATTTGGTGAATTTGAGTTGTCCAAGTTCATGGCCTTCTCGTAAACACCCTGTACATTTTTGGTGTGAACTGTCACCAGTCTGTTATACTACGTATTGGAAAAATCAAGATCGAAAAAGATTATCTCGAAAAAAACTTCTCCTGAAGATATATTCAAAGAAAAGTTTGGCCCAGATCACTGAAATTGCTATCAAATAAGCTATCCGATGAAAGAATAATATACTGGGTGTGCTATTTAAATCAAGAAAGTAGTAGTCGGTTTTCGGTATAACCGGAAGTGGGAGAGGTTTGAAAATATTTTAGGGAGGAAGATCAATATCTCAAACCCCATTATGCGAATTTTCAGCTAAAAATTCTGACTAGTTCCGTTTTTTTTTGTAGAGGGGGAAACCTTTTATAGGCACCCTGGTTCTACG
Source organism: Halyzia sedecimguttata (assembly GCA_937662695.2). Classification (NCBI taxonomy): domain Eukaryota; kingdom Metazoa; phylum Arthropoda; class Insecta; order Coleoptera; family Coccinellidae; genus Halyzia; species Halyzia sedecimguttata. The sequence goes on from OW569416.2 coordinate 24,360,019, forward strand.
CCAGGGTAGTGTGAGACAGAACTGCCGGCATACTCACTAAAACCCCTTCTCTTACCCCAAGATGGTCTGGGGCGACGGCTTTATTGCTCGCTGCCGAATTAGATGGTGTTGGGTGGCGAGTTACCCAGAATTTGTGGCGGAAGGTGAGACAGCCTCAACCCACCCCCTCGCGCGTTCGTGGGGCTCTGGATGTCATTTGGCCCCACCGGGTCTAATAGTCTATTGCCGTGAATCACCCTGTATGTTAGGCATAAATTACACCAAGAATAGCATAACCTTTGAATACAGGGTGATTTACGACGAATATTCGTTAGAATATCTCAAAGGAATACTCGAGATAACACTTGAAATTCAATAGTTAAGCTTTGTTTGGAGAGATTAATTTTTTTAAGAATTCATTGAATTGGCTTAAGCTCTGAAAAATGTTTGCGTAGTTTGCGAGCAATAATAATTGTACGATAATATAATTTATACAGGATTATTCATATATCAGAAGTTTATGGAACAGTCATCATAATTTTGTGCTGAAAATGTGAATGTGGGTGCTTTCGACAATGAACACTTTCTCTAAAATATTTTGAGACCTCTTCAACTTCCGGTTGTTCGGAAACTGTCTACTGTCAAGTCTCCCACTTACTCCAATATAAAAAAGTGGAGAGTATTTTCGGAGCAATGAGAATAATTTATTTCTGAAAAAAAAACCCGTTGGTGCCTAGCGTCCGATGGGGTCCTGACAACCCACCGGCTACGGCCTTGACTAGCTAAACAAAAAATTATTGAAATAAGGTATGCGATCAGAATGAAGAGATAATACCTCAGAAGGTGTAGTAGGTACATGAATTTATTTTGTATTGAATACTGGACCATTTCAGAATCTCAGAAACAGGCATGTTTTTCTTTCATTTGGCAGTCGGGTGACCTAATTTATTGTTACATCACGTTGAGTTGAACATTAAATGAATTGGCAAAATATGATTTTGGGTAATTCTTCGTTTAGAAATAAACTATGCATGCGTCATAAAAGCCATAGTATCAATTTGATAGTGCATCTATCCAGGAATACTTAATATACGTATTGAAAAATTCCGTCGATTGTCGTCTTGGCATCGAAAAGATTGGCGATAGATGGAATTTTTTTGTATTTTCAAAAATATTGAATATCTCGAAACCCGAGGGATTTTTACAAAACATAAAACCGATTGTTCTGGACCAGAACAACGTCCTCTACCTACAGGTATCGTATTGTCCATTCATTTTGTCACACCCTGTAGCTGAACTTTTAGAAGTGCTTTCCTAATGGATTTTTAATTGAAATATCGTTCGTTTTAGTGGACTATCCTTATGCACGTATACCTACTAATCATGGTTGAAGTAGCCCATGGAGTTGTTTTATTCTATCATCGTGGGGGTTTCACAAACGTTGATGGCCTGATTGACTACTAAAATTTTGAATTCTATCAGTCGATTAGACATATACATTCAATTATTCTGCGAATAATCTAATCAACAATCTTTGAGTAACCCATGAGCAGTCCCATAGATATTTCAAGGAAATGATTATTTGCCCAATTTAATCCCGTTATATTCATATTCTGTTTTGAAAATCTCAATTCGCATATTCCTTTATAAAAAAGCAATGGAATTTTTAGTTTAGGTATGTGCACACGAGATGACAACATTATAATCATACAACTTAACGCTCAAGGAATTTCCAATAAAATTGAAACTTGAAATATTAACTGATAATATTGATCCTGATATCATAAGCGTTTCGGAACACTGATGTAATAGTGAATAAATCAACTTGATGACTCTAAAAGGTTATTCAATGGCTGCTTCTTACTGCAGGCCTACTCGACAACATGGTGGAACAGCAATTTACACTAAAGCTATGTATCAGGTGGAGGAAATATTTTATGTTAAAAAGTTTACAGAGGAAATGAATTTTGAGTTCTGCGCAATAAATGTGAAAAACTTGACTTGTTCTGTCTGTATTGTGAGCGTCTACAGGCCTCCCCAAGGTAATATAGATTTGTTCACTCAAACATTGTCGCTTGTCCTGAACCATTGTTGTGCAGGATCTGGAACATTTTTCGTCTGCGGTGATTTAAATATTAATTACTTCAAAGAACAAAACTCCCTAGCATATTTATTAATAAGTTTCGGTTTAAGATCTTTGTCCAGCAGTACTATATCTGGCTTCATGGTATGGATCGGCCGAGTTGTTGGAAAAGCATAGTTCCAGTAGATTCGAGCTCTATCATTTTCGATGACTGATCCAATTTCCAGAGGCACATATGGTAGCACTGGCTCCTTGTGTATACCATAAAATTCTCTCAGATGGAAGTAGAGAATTCTAAGCGCCGCATTGTGTCTTTCTGTATATCCTGATGGAGCGTGGACTCTGCAAGCAGACAGTGACTGCTGACTGTGGCATGCTCTGCAAGTTGTTGGGGTGTCCACTTTCATGATGTTCTTCTTATACCATCTTGTATTTATCTCTCCATCTTTACAAGCCATAACGAATCCCTCCGTTTCAGACTTTAGTCCAGCCGACTTCAAGAACGCAAAGGATAGTTCCTCCGACAGGCCCTGATCTTTCAGACTCCTGAAATATATAGAGTGCAGACTTTTACCTATGTGGTCTTCGAGTAGCGTCTTCAGTTGTGCCTGTCTGATCTCTCTGCCCACTCTTCTCTCGTCTGTTAGCGTGATAGGTGTTCCCACTAGCTCATGGTCGATGGGTACCCCAGTTATACTGAGTTTTTCCAAGGCTCTCCGTCCAGCTCTAAATAGGAAAGCTCCTTGATACCTAATTTCATGATGGGATACCATTTTCAGAAGTGGGTCTTCCCTTCTCCTTATTGCCATTTCCAACGTTTGTTGATGGTATTGGTATTCTAAACTCTGCAAACCTCTGCCACCCTGCGTTCATGGGAGATATATTCTTTGTACCGAGCAGTTGGGATGAAGGCTCCGATTCATGTTCATCACTTTACGTGTGGCCCTGTCTAGCTGGAGAGTCTCATCCACTGTCCAGTTAATTACCCCGAAAGAGTATGTGACTATCGGGACTGCCAGGATGTTCGTAGCTGACACCATGTTTTTACCAGACAGCTGTGATTTCCATATATCCCGGATCTTCTTTTCGTAGCTGGCTGTTAAGGTATCCTTGATTCGGGTTGTCCCCAGTGCACCTCTTTGTTGCATTCCGAGAAATTTGTAAGTTTCCTCTTCATCGAGGTGCCGAATGATTATTCCTCTTTCCAGTTCGATGTCTTCTCCTACTTCTTCAGGTCTTCCTCTGCTCAGATCGAAAACAGTACATTTTTCCAAACCGAATGACATTCCTATTGCTGAGGTGTATTCCGCAAAGATGTTAAGAACTTGTTGTAGTGCTGCCTTGGAAGGAACGTACAGTTTTAAGTCATCCATGTACAGGAGATGTGAAACCAGATGTTCTCTTCTGCCTGGTGGACCGGCCTTGTACCCTATTCTGCTCTCCCTCAACTCCGGTGTTAATGGGAGGAGTGTTATGCAGAATAATAACGGGCTTAGCGAGTCTCCTTGAAAAGCGCCTCGCTTGTATTTCACCCATCCTGTATACGTGGTTCGACCTTCCGATCGAACGGCGAACTTGGTCTTCCATAGCGCCATAATGTTTTCCATCACATGGATGATGTTAGGGTGGACTTTGAGCATCTCTAGAAGCTGCATTATCAAGCTGTGCGACGATGTGTCAAATGCTTTCGCGTAATCCAGCCATGATGTATGTAGATCGCGCTTGTAGTGTTTCGCATCTTGACAAATGCTCTTGTCTATGGGAAGGTTGTCCTTGCACCCCTGTACTTCTTTCCGTGCCCCTCTTAGCTCGTAGATTTGGTTCCACACCGGTGCGATAACCTCCAGAATCCGGTTTTGAAGGACACTTGTGAGAATCTTATACAAAGTGTTGAGAAACGTGATAGGGCGGTAATTCTAGGGCTGTCCTAGATCGCCTGATTTCAGTATCAGTACAGTTCTGTCCTCTACCAACCATGATGGAATTGGCTGACGGTGAATTGTTATTCCACTGAGTAATCTGGCTTCGTGTTGATGAGTAGCTGGAAAGTTCTTCCACAGTAGTTCTGGATCCCATCCAGTCCAGGTGCCTTGAAATCATTTTTGTTCTTCAGGGCTTGTCTAATTTCTTCGGTTGTTATTTCAGTTGGTTGCACACTTTGATTGATCGCATAATTGTCACATACAGCTTTGGCTTTCCTGTATCACCGACTAGCTCTGATTCTATTAGGGCGCCACCTTCTTTTAATGAGTTATTAAAAATGATACAGAAACTCAGGGCGTGGGAGTTTTAGAAATAAAGAAGGAAACAAGCCGATCAAATAATGAACATATATTAACTAGAAATTTAATCACAAAATAAGCTGTATGCACATCGAAAGGGGATGGTAAAGTGTGTTATCCAGAATAAGTTCGACACTATCGCTGATAAGGTTATGTTAAATATATTCACACAAGGTATCTGTTAAAAACCCGCCGAAGATCAACACACCGGTTAATTCTAGCTGGGTCGGTTCGTATCACAATTACGCTTTTACTGAAACTCAGAATATTCAATAAAACTTTATTTGTCCGTTTTCAACTCGCTGTACAAGCGGAACAAAATTAGCAAACTCACTTGTTTCAACAACCTTCGATCAACAACAACAACTGCCACAAAATCTTGAAAAACCAACTCGATCGATAAGATCGATGATCACATTATTGACAGATAGATACAAAATAAAAAGGAATAATTCATCTACTATCCGCTAGATGGAGCGGCAAAGGGAAACTACAATGAATTATCGCAATCTGCTCTCTTTGTAGGGCGGGAGTTACGACATTCTCCCACCCGAGAAATAAAATTTAAACAATACATTTCTCGAGAACAATCTTAAAACTAGCATATATTTGAAGGTACAAAAAATAGAACTACACTACAGGTGACATTTCACTCTAAAAGTTTAGTTGGAACCTTAATTCTCCGCCCACTACGTGAGATTCGTTCGACACTTATCACGGTTTCGGGTACTCTGCTCTGTTTCACTTCCGCACTTTTCGAATCACAGAGTACTTCTTCTTCTACAGAATCTGGATGTGAATTGGTGTTGACCTCAAAGCTGCTCTTCGTTGCATTATCCTCTTTCTGGTTGACAACTGCTCCATCGTACTCGAGTGGATACAAACGCCGCACAGGTCTCAACAGCTCGCCAGAAGACGTTCGCACACGTACAAGTCTTACTTGACCATCTCTTCCTGGGATAACCTCGATAACCCGACCTAGTGGCCAATTAATTCGTTTACTCGAGTCGTTTCCGATAAGCACTACCTGATCCAGCCTTATCATTGCACTAGGCTTATGATCATTCATTAGTTGTAACTGTCCCAGGTACTCTAAGCGGAACCGTTGTCGCATATTCTCTCGGAGTCTCTGCTTGGTTTGCATACTTCGCGATAAACTCGTCTTCTCTACCACATCACAGTCCGGCAAATAAGTTTCAATCTGATCTCTCAAAAACATAGCCGGTGTCAGCGCAGACAGATCATCTGGATCGTTTGAAACATACGTAAGAGGTCTCGCGTTAACCGTTGCCTCGCAATCGCACAGTAGCGTCATTAATTCTTCATAATTGAGGCATGCACAACCCAAGACCCTTCTTAATAAACCCTTCACAACACCAATGAGTCGTTCGAAGAAGCCTCCCCACCATGAAGCTGTCGGAGGATTAAAACGCCACTCTATGCGTTGTATCGAAGTTTCGCGTACTATTTTCTCCCAGTCCAAATCAGCGAATAAATTTTCAGTGCCACGAAAATTCGTTCCATTGTCACTATATATTATCTTCGGTCTTCCCCTTCTTGCGACGAACCGACGAAAAACCTGTATGAAACCATTCGTAGAAAGAGACAACGTTAGCTCTAAGTGAACTGCGCGATACACAGCACAAGTGAACAGACACGCCCACGCCTTCTCGCCTGTCTTCAAATATAGAGGTCCTACAAAATCAACCCCCGTTACTTCGAAGCATTGTGCATCCCGAACTCTATCAACAGGTAAGGGTGGCGCCTCCACCAAAAATGGCTTCGCATTGAATCTGCGACAGATTGTGCAACTTCTAACTATTGATCTCACGGCACGTCGACCGCCAATGATCCAATATTTTTCGCGAAGTAGAGATAAAAGTCCCTGAACACCTACATGACAAGTACTTTTATGGGAAAACAATATGAGATTTCTAATCACTTGGTCTTTTGCAGGTAAAATGATAGGAAATCTGAAATCTTTTGTGTCCAGTCTATTTGACACTCTTGTTTTTAACCTCAACAGACCCTCCTCATCATAAAATGGTTTCAACTGTTTTATGCTGTGCAGATCCGGGAAATGTATTTTCTGTATCCACTTAAAAACCAACTTTTCTGCCTCGTTGATTTCTCTAACTGAAATATCACCCCGTCTCCTTTCATTCATCCCACTCTTGGCATTATGTATAAATCTCAATATCCAGACAACCATCCTTAACATTTTTGGATGGTCACTGAAATGGTCCAGGTGTAAATCCATATAGCTTGACTGCTGGTGTAGTAGGATCTTCACGGTTTTCTTCTTTTCTTTACGAACCTCAGTTTCATCAACCCTAAACTGTTCACTCACCGGCCAGTCCTCCTCGCCTTTATACAACCAGTTGGGTCCCTCCCACCATTTCGACCTCTCCAAGAATGTCGGCGAACACCCGCGTGAAGGTAAATCCGCCGGATTAAGACTACCTGGTATATGTCGCCAACTTTCCGTGGGCGTTAATTGCCTTATTTCCTCTACCCTATTATGGACAAAGGTACCCCACTCTTCATTCCTTCGTATCCACGAGATGGCCGTTGTGGAATCACTCCAAAAATAGGCTTCATACCGGTTCGCCAGATTCTTGGCTATTTGATTATATAGTCTAGATCCTATGGTTGCCGCGAGTAGTTCTAGCCGCGGAATAGTAATGGCTCTGTCAGCCTTCTCCTTAGGAGCCACTCTGGACTTTGCTGCCAACAAATGAACCGAAACCCTATCAAGTTTTTGTATTCTACAGAAAATCACCGCAGCATAGGCGTCTTTCGAGGCATCAACGAACGTGTGCAGACTTACATGCTCAGGCTCGTTACCACCAATATTGGTCCAACGGGATATTTTGATGTGCACCAAACTTGGGACCTCCTGAATCCACTCCTTGAATTGAAGGGCTAGGTCATCCTCTATTACAGCATCCCAACCAATGTTTCTTGACCATAATTTCTGTAGCCATAATTTTGGACGAAGTGTCGCAGGGCAAGTGAAACCAATGGGATCAAAGATCCTCTGTGCCATAGACAATAGCTTCCTCTTCGTCACAACTATATCCTCAGCTACTAAACCGAGTAAGTCTCTGTTGATGGTCAATACATCACTCGTTGGATACCATCTGAGTCCAAGGACTGGTACACCATCTACCTGATTATTCAGGTTGCCTGAAAACTCCCACCCTCTGAGCTCAAAATTCGCCTCTGCCAAAGCTTGCACGGATTCTCTAATGAATTGGTTTAAAACCTCTTCGCTGGGTACACTAGTAACGCAGTTGTCGACATAAAAGCTTTTTTGAAGTCTCTCTATGTTGTTCCTTGAGTAGCCACTTTCTTCACCAGATGATTTTTCCAGACATTTTGACAAATGGTATTCTAATGTTGCTCCAAGCAAAAAAGGGCTGCAGTTGACTCCAAAGACGACTCGGTTGTGTTGGTACACTATTTCTTTTCCATGTTCATTCACCCACAGGAACCTCAGGAATTTACGGTCTTTGGAATTGACACTAATCTGTAGGAATGCCTTTTTTATATCTGCTGTAACAGCGAACCTGTTTTCTCTGAACCTCGTGAGAAGGGAGGGTATAAGCTCAATGAGATTCTGCCCCTTCTCCAGACATTGATTAAGAGAAGGGTTCCTCTTGTCATGGGCTGAAGCATCAAATACTGGACGCACTGCAGTTGTTGACCCCTCTTTAATAACCGGTCGATGAGGAAGGAAATGACCTTGTCCCCCATCTTTTTCGTTAACTATACTAAATTCTTCGATAACACCCATCGATTTCCATTCCTCGAAGACTTCATTATATCTGGAGGTCAGTTGGCCTATCTCTAGCTTCCTCAAAGTAGTAGAGAGTCTTTTCCTAGCAATTTGGAGGTTACTGGGAAGAACAGGATGATCTTCGAGCCATGGCAGTCTTACTTCATAGCGTCCCTTTTGATCAAACTCCACCGTTTCTTCAAACAGTTTTCTGGCAGCCAATGCCAATTCCTCCCTCGATTTCCTTTCTTTGGGGTCCGCAATTCCTAAAACATCCAATTGCCAAAGTTCTGTTATTGATGGATTGGCAAGCATAGAAACCGTGGTGAGCATACTGAAAGCGTTCGAAGCTGGCACCTTGCCTTCTACTGTCCATCCAAATCGCGTTTCATATGCCACCAGACCATCTTTTAGCATGTTTCGCTTGCCAGTGTACAAAAATCCAGCAATATCTGTGCCAAATAGTATTTCTATAGGTCCTGATTCATACCTGTCCGAGACATCGATACCTGCTATCTGCAATTCCTGCATCCAGGGACCATAAAACACCGTCGTTACATCGTTACAAATGCAGGGTTGATCTAGAACTTCAAATGTTAGCTTATTCTCACCTCTGAAAACCGTTATGTCATAACAACAGTGTTTGTTGTCCACTTGAGTACCTCCGAAAAGACAATGTGTTATCTTCTCGATCCTTTTAGGTTTCAGATTGAGAGCAACTGCTGTAGCTTTCAAGATATAACTTCTCTGCGATCCTGAATCGATCAATCCCCTCACCGATCTGACTCCATGAGCTCCTTTCAACGACATCCGCAAGGTCTGTAAAAAAACATGTGTACTTAAACTTTGGTTGGTCATCGTGTGATTTTTCTCTGGCTCAACAACAACCTCTGATGGTTTACCACCTCGTTGCTTGTTTGACAAATCCTGACACATCAGAGGGACGTGAGATGATCCGCACATAATACATCTTAAACGCGTTCTGCATTTACGAGATTGATGACCAACTTTTAAGCATTTAAAACAAGCTTTTTTGTCAGAAAGGATACGTTTCCGTTCTTCGAAACTCATTTTCTGTGCCTTGAAACAAGATTGGCTTTCATGATTTCCAGAACAAAACATGCATCTATCTACATTTCCATTCAAAAGTACTGCTGCAGTCTTCTTCGTTTCAGAATTCCAACTATTTTTCTTCTCGCTGTTATTTCTATTCTGATTTTCCACCTTCTCTGATAGACCGAAACCTGCACATGCTGAGTCGACTCGAAGTTCGTTTTCAACTTCTGAACGCAGGAACCGCATCAAGTTGTTCAATCGTACTTCTACGGAAAACTCTTCACTTTGTGAAGCTACATCAGAATACGCCTCTTGACTGGTATTATACGCCGACCTCTGCCAAATTCGCATAAGTTCTGGTGGTAAACAAGACTCAATCAAGGGAAGCAACAGAGCCGCGTACCTGTCACTGTTTATTCCAAGAGTATCCAATGCTCTTAGCTGGGTCTCTATTTGGTCATATAAATGAGCCAGATCATTTTTACCTGGTGAAAGTGTTCTATTAAGTACCAACTTCAGCAATTCACGTACGTATACCTCAATTTGTAGGTCTTCCCGGCCGAATCTGGTTTTCAAACAATCGATGATTTTCCCATAGTTTTCGCCGATAGAAGGAAAACTCTCAACAATTTTCCGAGCACGGCTGCCATCCACAGTAGCCTGAATTAGATATTCTATCTTATCACAAGCTTCAATGTCCGTGTCCTCATGAATTTTCTTAAACTGCGACCAAAACCCGAGCCAATCGCGTATATTTCCAGCGAACAGTTTGAACTGGATAGTAGGTAATTGAAACTTGCGCTTACCTTGGAGATGACTTTTGTCAAACTCACCCCTACATCCATCCCTTGATCTGACCTCCAATACTTCGAGTGGCTGTTCCACCATTTTATCACATTGGAGTTTCAGGTCGACGAATCTTCGTTGGTAGACATCATTCTGATCCATCTCAGCTATTAGTGCCTCCTCGTCAGCATCAATGTCCAGCATATGGTTGTAAATAACCTGGTCCACAGTATTCAGCTCCCCATATTTTGACTTCAAGCATTCCAAGCAAACAGAGATTTGGGAATATGGTAGCGGCACTGCCTTCAACAAGGTTTCCAACTCCTTGGCCATTTTTGTGAAACTACATCGGAGTACTTTACGACTTTTCTTCTTGGCCTCAATCGAATCTGCCATTTCGAACTATTTTCTTAGAACTTAGGGGTTGTTGTAACAATAAAAAATCTACACAGACCGCACTATACAGCAAACATGAAAACTAGGTCCTGTCACGGTCGCCACAAAATGTTAAAAACCCGCCGAAGATCAACACACCGGTTAATTCTAGCTGGGTCGGTTCGTATCACAATTACGCTTTTACTGAAACTCAGAATATTCAATAAAACTTTATTTGTCCGTTTTCAACTCGCTGTACAAGCGGAACAAAATTAGCAAACTCACTTGTTTCAACAACCTTCGATCAACAACAACAACTGCCACAAAATCTTGAAAAACCAACTCGATCGATAAGATCGATGATCACATTATTGACAGATAGATACAAAATAAAAAGGAATAATTCATCTACTATCCGCTAGATGGAGCGGCAAAGGGAAACTACAATGAATTATCGCAATCTGCTCTCTTTGTAGGGCGGGAGTTACGACAGTATCAATCAATAAATCTTTCAGAAGTAAGTGGCAGTAATAAGTTCTGATCAACCCTAAGATGTCAAATACAATTCACAATGAAATATAGTTCCCAGATATCTGTTCACATAAATTCTTAAATAATGATAGTGATCAATAAACACTCATATAATTCAAATATTAATTTCTGCTCAGTAGCAGTATCAGATTAAAAATCGTCAAATAATAACAATGGAAAAAAACAGAATGAAAACTACAATGCTCAAATGTCAAAGGCACGATAGAGTCTCTATGGTTCCATAAAACCTCAAAATTACCGTTTTCTATGGTCAAATGTCAAGCACTATAATTCTTGGTTTCGCCCAATTAGCGTTGAATTTCCAGATGTTCGAAATTAATAGATTCACTGACCTTACATTGTCCTTGATACCAAATTTTGTCCACAGTAATATTCCCGTAATTGTATCAAACCTGAATGTAAAAAGTTGTTATTCCAGCGATGTTGTCCAGTCTCGAAGAAATTCGTCCCGCTGAATGCACGTGATAAATTCCCAACCTCCAATTTCTAGATATGACGAAGTAAAGAAATAATCCACACGATCGTCAATCACGCTTGAAAAGGTGTCTGAATCGAACTCAAATACGGAGCCTAAATAAGGAACCTAAACAAGGAACCTACACAAGGAGGCAGAAAAATGGCCTCCTGGTTAATCCGAAAAAGATCGATCTTATTGAGCCAATATTCCAAAATCTTCAAATCCAAAACCAAAATCATCAGCTTCAATAATTTTTACCAGCTAACAATCCTTCGATTACTCCGAAATTAATCGATAAAATGCGTATATTCAAAGGACAGTCGAAACCAATTCTTTCTACCTCTTGGCGTCAAAGAAAGTCTCACATAAGACTGAAAATCGGCAATTTCGAGTCTTTTCTCACGCACTCAACAACGCATGACACGATACCGGACAGCGCACTACCAGTGGTGGCACAAATATTTGGTCCAAGCATCAACGAATTTTTGTCGACGATTTTGAAGCGTGACATAATGTCTGGAATCTGTGAAGTGCTGGAGTATCTCGGGTTTCCGCTGGTCGCTCGTACAATTTCTTCCAGAACCGTTCGACGTCTCCTGGTGATGGCGGGTTTTCTGCCTCTACTTGTTTGTGGTAACTTGCAATAGCTTTGAGGGCTCTGCGGTGAACGTGTTGTTGTCCTCTATCCATTTCTGCTTCTTAATCAGCTTCTTCCTTGCTGCCGCAAGTGATCTTATTCAATCGACAGCTTTTTGCTTCAGTAGATTGATGGTGGGCAAGCTTATCGTACGGAGTAACGCACGCAGCTCCCCCATCATGATATATCGATTACTATTATTATTATTATTATTAATATAGGTACACCTCGCAGAAAAATATCTTTGGTTGCCATTTTCATTATCCGTTTCTATCGTGAATATATTTTCTTCACGTCAACTGAAAAACATAGACAGGAATTTTTGCCGTCACAACTTCTATTTCGCATCCTTTTATACATCGAAATCACCGTGGAATGACCCGAAGAGCTGGCAACACCGCTGGGATCGGAAACGTTGGTCGTATTTGTGATGCTGTATATGTGGGACCGGAAAGTTTGCGTAATGTTTCGGGATTGAAGATGAGTATCGCTCATACAACTTTTATAAGAAAAAAAAATCTTTTCCCCTCTGAGGCTGCCTAAAGAGTTATATGTTTGAATAACTTATTTCTCACTTATATACTCGTTATATACTTTCGGATCATGTGGGTCTTAGGTCGCCTTAAGTACGTACCGGGACTCGAAGCGTCTGTTAGACAAATATATATATATATATATATATATATATATATATATATATATATATATATTTGGTACATAAAGATTTCTGCCAAAAAGGGGGACAAATTCACAAATCAGACCCCACAGCTAGGCATGAGTTCTGTTAATAAATTTATTTATTGAACTGAAAGAAATTCTGCTTCAGAACCACACCAATCAAGGTGCAGAGGTCTAAAACTTCATGTGTGTATAAACCGATGTCAAAAAGTAAGTTTCTAGTCTGATAAAGCACGTCTTCAGGGGGGACGCCGGGTAACAAATTGCTGACATTGTTGTATTTTATACAGCAAGACGTAGTCGTGTGGATTTGTATGTGTCCTATTTTATATGTCAGATCCAAGGAGTTTTTAAGTGACCTAGGGTTCGTGAAGTCCAGTAGTGTGGGTAAACTGTCGTTCAGCCATTTAGAGAATAATGAGGCTGGGGATTCAATGTAGGAAACTAATAAATAATCATTAATGGATACTTTGGGAGGTATATTGATTACTAAATGGTTCGTTTCTGGGTGTTCCCTCCCAAACTCTGAAAAATAACTACGTAATAAAAAATATATATTATTTTGTAAATTGCTTCTGGGTTAGAAACTCAAGATATTTGTGAGAAGCAATATATCGAACAACGTTGCCTAAAAAAACAATAAAAAAATAGCAGAACATATATGTACAATACATGAGGATCACAGAAGAGAACGGTTTCCTGCCTTTTCTAGACGTCCTCACCACAAGAATGAATATCCAAATCGAATTCGACATTTATAGAGAGCCCACAACAACGGATACTATCATACCTTATTCATTAGCCTTATTAATGACCACAAACAGAAACTAGCAGCCTTCCACGACCTAATCCACCGAGTTTTTAGCGTGTCACTTTCACCCCCGAACTTCCAAAGAAAGTTGGAGATCCAGCATACTGCGAGAAAGGTTCTAACTCCAAATTAGCCAAGTTCACTGAATATTTCAACAGTCTGCGTCATTCCATTGAGTTCACTTCCGAAGCAGAAGAAAACAGTTCTCCACCTTTTCTAGACCCATTACTCAGAAGAGAGAATACACAAGTCGAATTTGTCATTTATAGAAAGCCCACAACAACGGATAATATCCGCGCCACTTTCAACCCAGAAGAAAGATATTCCAGCATATTGCGAGAAACGAAAGTTATCCTTCACAAGTAACTAACAGAGTTAGCTTATTCCCATCACCTGAACAAATACTTGAACCAACAACTTGTACCACTAGAAGGAACCCCAAAGATGTATTGTTCCCTTCCTTTCCTAGGATCTAAATATGGACCCATATGCCAGCCACATACCAGGTATAGATAAGCTACGTAGCCATCAACCATACTAAAATCCTAACAAATTCTAAAGACAGAAGGGACGGACATGACAAGCCAGAAGTTTACAGACTGTTTTGTGCAGAATGTCCTTCGGCCTACGTAGGTCAGACCGGCCGGAAATATTCAAAAAGACTCAAAGAGAACAGCAACCCGTTCAACAAATACAGAGGTAATATCATTTGTAATACTCAATCCTCCTTTGTTATCCACCTATTGCAATCAGGACATTCAGATTTCTCAGTCCATAATAATGTGGATCTGATCCACTTTTGCTCTAAGGGCTCCAAATTGAACCTTCTTAAGATATTAGAAATTCATAGATTTTTTAGAGTCCTTCTTTACATTTTCTGATGTCTTTCCTTCTCCATCCAAGATAACTCCTCGCCTCCATACCTCTGTCCAAAATAGGTTTTTTCAGAAAATAATCATATATGTAGGATTTTTATCGTTGTCTAGGGAATAATGATTCTACATTTACACTTTTGGATTAATAAATAGAACGCTGTATGCTAATATTTACAGGTTTATTCACAGAATTCTACAATATTCAACTTCGCCGCCGTAATCAAATATAAATAAAATATCGTCGATTAATGAGGTTCCTAACGTCTTTCTACTTGAACTTCTACTTCGCCCGTTTTACCACACTTGCACTCAGTATCTCCCGTCCAACCCTTTTTCACACTTCTAAAAAGGAATCAACTTCCTTAGCGTCTGAAGGATTTCGTCTCTCGAACTCTGCGTACTGACCTCAATCACGCTCGACTCCACCATCCTCTGCCTGCGATACTTCGCTGGGACCAACGGGGTTTATTGAGAACGATCCCACAAAGCGTGTTGCTCAAACATTTATGATCCAACTAACACTAATATGTTCTTAGCGATTTTCTGTTCAGAAAATGTACTGTCACTCTTGACGGCTTAATGGGCTTCGAGGCGCATCCAGAGATAAGATCTACATATCATGGGGATGGTTTGGGTTTTCTTCAGACAGGTATAGAATCCAGAAATACATCTGAACTATCGGTGCGAGCGTCGGTAAACGTCATCTGCAATAGTAAAACAAATATTAACTATTTTATTTACAAGGGTGGAAACATTATTCCTACATATATGGTTCCAAATTGTTAATTTACGTCGTCATATGGTAGGAGTTGACGAAAAGACCCCTACGGTCTACTGAAGTCCCTGCTGAAGATGGGAAAGATGTTTCCCGAAATGCATCCAGTTTGTTAATAAAATCTTTCGTGGATTAGACTTAGGTTTCTTCCCCATACTGCTTTAGAATATGCAATCTACTTGGAGAAAAATGTACTACTTTCGCCAAAAAGAAGAATATTCTCCTACTATGTACAGGGTATTTTCAAAGGTGAGTCTTTTTAGCGCGCGTGTTCCGCAAGGAACAACGTGCTATCATTTCGTGACAATGTCTGTATTTTTATATATTTTTTTTTCGAAAATGGTCTCAAACGATTGAGTTCGACTCACTGATGAATAATACGAGGTAAAATTCGATTCTGTCCGTCCGGATCGGCCGGCCGGCCGTTAGCACGATAACTCTCGAACGGAACGAGGTGGAGCGTTGAAATTTGCAGGATAGTTTTGTAGCGTAAATATATTCGTTAATTGGCAAAATCCACAAAGCCGTTTCGAAGTTATGGCCATTTTTAGTTAATACGTTTTTCAAGAATATTTCCGAAACCAATCACTCGATCTATCTGAAATTTAGCTTCAAGTTGTAGAATCATGACCTTTATAAGCGTGCGAAGTTTTGTATTGATCGGATGGCTATAAACTAGAAAAAAAATTGTTCGTGGAGTCCCTCCGCTCGGAAGAAGTGAAACTTCGTAATGTGGAAATGAAAATAGGAAGGGGTGGAAAAATACGCGCATGCGTTCGAGTGCCACGCCTTCACTTTCGCTCTGTCTCTTTCTATTCCCCCTCCCCAGGAGCGTTGATTATTTAATGCAACAGTGCCACTTTTAATTCATGACCCGACAGTGAATGGTCGAATGGTGTCCACTACCTCTGAGTAGATCTCCGGCTTGTTCTATCCACTGAGCTTGAAACACTCATAATTCAATTCAAATTAGCCAACGTGAGCACAGGCGCCAAAGAGTACTGACCTCACGTCAGTGCTTTTTTATATTTTTTAACAGAAGGTAGAACTCATCAAAATAAATCATTTTACCAAAAATCGCATATACAGGATGTCCCAAGTTCGAGTGCCTATTAGACGTTTCTGGAGAACTGTACATATTTGAAATCTGAAAATTGGGATTATGATATTGTTTGAAATTCTCTACAATGCTAAAAGATTTTCGAAGCCAAGCCAAGCACTTCCGGCTGGATTCTGCGCTGAACAATAATTATAGTTTTCTAACATGATTATGCTCCTAAATTCAATAAACAAAAATCAGAAATTATAGAATTTAGGAGAATAATCATGTTAGAAAACTATCTTATTTTTATCAGCAGAATCCAACGCAATCATCAAAAAATAGGGTTCTAATTTGAAAAACACAAGTTATGGCCAATTTTTGATCACAATTTTCGACAAAAAAATTTAAACACCCTGTGATGATATTTCTGAAATTCAAAAGATGCATGACCTTTCCATTCTTCCTCTTCGATGTTGTAAAAACGGTTCACGCTCAGGTTTAAAAAAAGAATAATGAACATAATACTGACTTTTTCCGGTTTTTTTTCGATATTTTGAAAACTATGATATGATATGATATTGAATACAATGGTTTTAACAGAAATGTATTCAGCATTGAAAACTTGATCATACCAGGAAAGCAAACTTGAAAAAAAAAATTTTTCATCAAATTTATTTTCACTCCCTGTATAACCGGAAATGCTTGGGCTTCGAAAATATTTAAGCTCTGTAGAGAATTTCAAGCAATATCATAACCCAAATTTTCAGATTTCAAATATGTCCAGTTCTCCAGAAACGTCTAATAGGCACTCGAACTTGGGACACCCTGTATAAGATATGCATGATACGGCTGCTATCCACCCCCGAAGTCGCATGCAAAATTGGCAAAATTATTTATCCTCTGCTAATTTTTATTAGGAGATTTTTCCTGAAATGTTTTATTCTGATGAGTGATACTCATGACATAAAATGACTAACCTTCGAAAATAACGAAGTTCAAAAATTCACCTAAAAAATTGATCCAAATTATTTACAGAAGTTGTTCGAAATGTTCAACATTGGTTTCTTGCGCGCACAGTCTTGCCCAGCGTACTAATGAGTGGCTACATGCAGCAACAATATTATTTATTTTGATGAGTTCTACCGTCTGTTAAAAAAAAATACTCACGTTTGTAACACCTTGTATATACAAAATTGGAAAAGACGTGAGGTCAGTCTGCCTTTTCGGGCTTGTTAAACTCATTGCCAGAATGGTCACCCATCCAGGTACTGAACTAGCCCAAGGATGCCTGGCCTCCAGGAAAAAAAATAATATTTTCTCAATATACTATACTATACATATAGATATAACTATACAGGGTGTTTCTGACTAATGACCCACCGGACAGAATATAATTTGTAGAGGACCATATGAGGAGTCAGAAATTGGTGCTCAAACATCTTTTATGCCGTCTAGTTTCTGAGATACGGAGTGTTTCCTGAAAATCATAAAATTTTCAAATCCCTACAAGTTCAAAACTGTTGAATCGATTTTGATAATATTTTGCAAGTTTATTGTCGTTGAGACAATTAAGAGAATCCGAAAGCGAAAATGAAAAAAATGACAGGCCCGTACTAGAACATTATTTTTTCACATCTGGGTAACAATTCATCACTCTATACACGAAAACAAAATTTTGTTGTCAGTGTCAAGAGAAAAAATAAAGGCTATAATTTGTTTTTCCACGTGAAAGAAATAGTATATTACGCACCGAGGGAGAAAAGTAGGACATTCACGCCCGCGAATGATTCCCGAGCCGGAGGCGAGGATGACAATTGCGGGCGAGGATGTCCTACTTTTCTTCCTAGGTGCGTATACGATTTTTTTCTTCTCCGTCTAATTCACTTACATCAGAGTTAATCAAATCCATTTTTTATTATATTTGTCGGTATTCACTGAAATAATTAACCTTTTTTTGACTCAGCTGTCATCAATTTGAGATATAAACACGCGGTTGCTAGGTAACCGCCAAACGGGAAATAAAGTAAAGTACTCGCATGCGCACATTGGCCATCTCACCGGGAGAGAATCGGGTACTTTTCTCCCGTGTGACAGGGAGTAAAAGTGAACTTTTCATCCCGGAGGAGAAAAAAAAACGTTTTATATGCTTACCCCGAGAGGGTACGCTCTCTCAGGAGTGTGAGACTCCAGTTGTTGTTTGGTTATCCACTAAAAAACCTCTCAAACGTTCCTTGGAGTAGTTATTCATCCTGTCCTTACAGCGTCCCTCAAAAAAAGAGATGAGCTGTAAGTGGCCTTCAAAGTTGATGGGACCTGATGACTTGAATTAATCCGAGCAACACTGCTTTCTGCATTCTGTCGGGTACTTCGTTCTCATTCCGCCTATAATACCTACTATGATTAGAACGACCATTCTAACTTCATGCCTTGGATATAGGGTCCCCAGTTCGAACACTAAATCCCGGTTCTGTTCTTCTTTCATCACCACATTATTTTCAACGGGGGAGGAAAATTCAACGATAAACAATTCCTTGATTTCTTTGTCAAGCAGGACTATATATGTCTTTATGGCGTGGAACTGCCGAGTTGGTGGAATAGCATAGTTCCAGTAGATGCGAGCTCTGTAATTTTCAACAACTGCTTCAATCTCCAGAGAAACATATTATGGGAGCACTGGTTCGTTGTCTATACCATGAACCTCTCTCAGATCAGATCAGAAGTAGAGAATTCGGAGTGCCGCATTGTGTCTTTCCACATATCCTGATGGAGCATGGACTCTGCAAGCAGGCAGGATAACAGTTTCCTGCTGGCTGTGGCATGCTCTGCACGTTGTTAGGGTATCCACTTTCATGATGTTGACTTGAGTCCAGCTGACTTCAAAAAGGCGAAGGATAACTGAAATATATGTAATGGAGGTTTTGACTCATGTGATCTTCGAGTAGTGTCTTCAGTTGTGCCTGTCTTATCTCTGCCAACTCTTCTTTGGTCTGTTGGCGTTATAGGTCTTACTGCTAGCTCATAATTTATGGATATGCCACTTAACCTGAGCTTTTCCAAGACTGTCTGTCCAGCCCTAAATATGAAAGCTCCTTGCGTCCTAATTACATGATGAGCTACCATTTTCAGGAGCAGGTATTCACTTCTCAATATCCTTATTGCCATTTCCAACGTTTGTTGATGGAGTTGGTTTTCCAAACTTAGCGAACCCCTGCCTCCCTGCGATCGTGGAAGATATATTCTTTGTATCGAGTAGTTGGGATGGAGGCTAAGATTCATGTTCATATTTTACGAGTGGATTTGTCTAGATCGATAATTTCATTCACTGACCAGTTAACTACCCCCAAAGAATAGTTGACTATCGGGACTGCCAGGCTGTTCGTAGCAGAAACTTTGTTTTTACAGAAATCTGTTATTTCCATATCACTCGGAGCTTCTTCTTGTAGCTGGATGTTAAGGCATCCTTGATTTGGGTGGTCTCCAGTACAACACTACGCTTCATTCCAAGGGATATGTATGTTTCTTCATAATCGAGGTCCCGAATGATTATTCCTCAGTCTAGTTTCATGTATATTCCTGCTTCTTCATTTCTTCCTTTGCTTAGATGAAAAACAGCACATTTATGCCGAATGACATTCCTATTGATGAGGTGTATTCGGCTACGACATTCAGTAGTTGTTGAAGTGCTGCCTTGAAAGGAGCGTACAGTTCTAAGTCGTCTATGTACAGGAGATGTGAGACAAGGTGTTTTCTAATGCCTGGTGGCCCGGCCTTGTACCCTATCATGCTTGCCTTCATCTCAGCTGTTAATGGTAGAAGTGTTATGCACAACAATAATTGTCTTAGCGACTCTCCTTGAAATACGCCTTGCCTGTATCTCACCCATTCCGTATAAGTAGTCCGACCTTCCCATCGAACTTCGAACTTAGTTTCCATAACGCCATATTGTTTTCCATCACATGGACGATGTTTGGGGTGGATTTTGAGCATCTCTAGCAGCCGTATTATCAAGTTGTAGCCGTTGTGTCAAACGCTTTCGTGTAATCCAACCATTATGTATGTAAGTCGCGCTTGTAGTGTCTCGCATCTTGGGAAATGGTCTTGTCTATAATAAGGTTGTCCTTGCACCCCTGTACTCCTTTCCTTGCTCCTTTTTGTTCGTAGATTTGATTCCACACTGGTTCAATGAACTCCAGAATTCGATGGTAAAGAACACTTGTGAGAATCTTATAAAGCGTGTTGAGACACGTTATGGTGGTGTTTTGCCCTACTTGTTTTGAACTTTGAAGTTTCTGCGGTGTTATTATCTTCTATCCACTTTTACCTCCACTTTTGATCAGCTTCTTCCTTGTCGCCGCAAGTGAACTTATTTAATCGACAGCTTTCTGCTTCAGTAGATTGAAGTAGATTATTATATTATTATTATTATATAACTTTGTGTAGTGATATACGTACAATATGTTTGTTGGATTACATATTTCTCATTCAGTATACATATTTCGAATGGCACAATTTTTTCTACGGAGTAGAACCATCTGAAAAACAAAATATCTCGATTTTTTCTTAATAAAAACAAAATAATCCCTATAATTCTCGAAATAATCGACTGATTCCAATAAAAACTGGGATTATGGAGAAGGTGCTAAAAATGTTTTTAATAAATGATCATCAAAACAAAGGCTCAGATACGGTTCCGTGTTTTACATTGAAATTATTTCTAAGCACCTGATTCATACTCATAGTTTTCATATAAATCAGTCGTTTATTTCGAGGAATTATAGGGATTATTTGGCTTTTCAAAGAAAAATCGAGATATTTTGTTTAGCAGATTTTTTCTCTTCACGAAACTGCCAACAAAAAATTTTGTTTTCATCTTTCAGGAAACACTCTGTATCTCAGAAACTTGTTGGCATAAGAGATGTTCGAGTGCCCATTTCTGAGTGCTCATATGCTCCTCTATTACCCCTTGCCCGATTGGTCCTTGTATGGATCCGATCGAGTTTAAATCTAGAATCTGACAGTAATATTAGGTTTCGAAGGCATTTAAAAAGTTTCCCTTCCCCATGCAGGGAAACTATCCTGCCGAAATTCTCATTCTACATTTAATAAATCATCTTTGGGTATTTTATGATCAATCATTTTATATTTTGAGTCCTTACTTATTATTAGATTTACGGTGGGTTTCACGAAGCTTTGACAGCTCTTAATTGCCGAATTAGTGCAATTCTATGTCCATTTTCAGTTCATTTTTGATACAACCATCGAATTAAATCCAGAATTAAGCTAATCGAAGCTTCGTAAAACCAAATGTTAGAGTTGGCTATATTCCCTAAAGTGATTATGGTACATATACTCCATTCACTTTTATAAAGTCTCCTGGTTGGCCATGAGTTAGGTCCATCACGTTTTTGTAACTAAAACAAAGGCAGGTTGGCACTTCTGAAATATCGTCAATGTCAAAACAATTCTCTGAGACGTTGCCAATTTCTACTCTGAACAATCAACATAATGTTCCATCTTAGACAAGATATTATCACAGATCATTATCTTCGAATAATAAAGAATTATTCGCTTTGAAATTGAAAATGCCGAAAGCAGTTTTGAAGAAGCAGAGGTCAGGAAGTGCTATACAGAACTGAAATCTGCAATAGGGAAAACTTCATTCTGTCTTAGGACATGTTGAACTCTCGAATGAAATTACTCAGTTTCCTATCCTATCACTATAGTTTATTAAGGTTTAACAGGTTTCATAGTACTACTACATTTTGAAACTGGTGTATTCAAGTTGTGCAACAAGGTATTTAAATGTCTTCCGTAGTCTTATTTCTTGAGAATTTCGAAAGGAAAAGACATAGATACGTACGTATCTATGGAATTCCCCACCTTTCGAAATTCTCAAGAAATAAGACTACGGAAGACATTTAAATACCTTGTTGCACAACTTGAATACACCAGTTTCAAAATGTAGTAGTACTATGAAACCTGTTAAACCTTAATAAACTATAGTGATAGGATAGGAAACTGAGTAATTTCATTCGAGAGTTCAACATGTCCTAAGACAGAATGAAGTTTTCCCTATTGCAGATTTCAATCAAGAATCAAGTGTGAAATTTTAATGAAAAATAATGGAAACAGTAGTCCGTTCCTTTGTGATAGTTCATTTGAGAAAAGAATAAAAATACCTGAATAACGCAGCAGGAGAACTTTTAAACGAACATACGTATGTTCGTTTAACCCTTTATAGGTCATTGGGATACTATTGTCCCACCCATGCTACAGTGAACGTTCTTTGGGATTAATGTGTCCCTATCTCATTACCACACGCGTAGGTTGCTGTAACATCATTA
This sequence comes from Halyzia sedecimguttata, assembly GCA_937662695.2. Lineage (NCBI taxonomy): Eukaryota > Metazoa > Arthropoda > Insecta > Coleoptera > Coccinellidae > Halyzia > Halyzia sedecimguttata. The sequence goes on from OW569416.2 coordinate 24,382,532, forward strand.
CAGAATACCCGGTCTCTAGAATTCGGCTATTGTTCGCTAGAGGTCGTTGAAATTGAGCAAGGTGGGACATATTTGTCCCAATGCCCACGGGGAATCCCCGATTTATTAATTTTACATGCAGTGAATAGTTTATGTTCGTGAATATCATCCTCCTCTGATTGTTTTTTGTTATTCAGTGTTTCTGTGCAGAATTAAGGGTAAGTAGGATGATTTACAATTAAAAAGTACAGGAAAATAAGCAGCATTTTGAAATTTCGTTCAGAATAACTAGCTAAATCAATAATAACGATTTTTTATCAAGATTGGAATTATTTTTTTTTTGGAAAATACTACATTTTTTTTTAATGATTCAACTTGTTATTGTTTGTACACAATCTACCCTAATACCATCTAGGAATTTTTAAGAGATATTCATTTCGGCTAGGAAGATTTTTCATGAATTTGAACAAAATCTACCTAATACCCAATTAGTAAAAATTCAAATTTATTAAAACTTGGTTATGTGATTATAATTAATTTCTGTCTTCTGAGCAATATGAAATTTTCTTTTGTGCATTTTATCAGATTAATGATTAATTCAGTTTCGACGCTGTAGTAGCGAAAAATCCAGTGGCGTAGGTGAAAAAGGTAAGTAATTGCTTTTCATTTCAGATTATGGCGGGTTTGTCTCAGAAGGAGCTTGAGAGGTTAGTTAACCAAATCGCATTAGAACTTGAAGGAATCACAGATGAGCAGGCTGAAAATTCCGATATTGATGGTGACAGCGACGCAGATGATGAGTTTCCGTTGTAGTCACTGAGAAGTTCTGCTTCCACGAGTAGAGGGAACAGCGTAGACACAACAAAGAAGCGTAAGGAATTTTCAAAAGCTGATAGTAGGACAGACGAAGAAGAAGAAAAGGAAGAAGAGCGAAGATGCAGAAAAGAGCAGATACGTAATATTGAAGATACTTTCAGATTGAGTGAATCGGAAGACGAGGAGGAGGAAGACGAAAGAGAGGAGAACTTGTTTGACTGGAAATCACATGGAATAAATCCAAAGTTATTTAACTTTTCAGATTTTTTGTAATAAATAATATATTCAACGAAATAGATGTGTTTGGATTCTTTTTTAAATGGTGGGACAATATTATCCCAATGAACATAGGAGAAAAATATCGCGCGCAACGAACATTGGGACGATAATGTCCCACCAAAAATTTTAGGTTTAGACCTAATTTAGAAAAAAATTGAAAACGTTCTTAACATTATAGATCTGATAGTAATCAGTAAACAAAATTTCATAGCAGTAGTTCAATTGCCACTCTTTTGTCCTATAAAGGGTTAAAAGTTCTCCTGCTGCGTTATTCAGGTATTTTTATTCTTTTCTCAAATGAACTATCACAAAGGAACGGACTACTGTTTCCATTATTTTTCTTTATAATTTCACACTTGATTCTTGATTTCCGTACAAGAAATAACATAACTGAATCTTCCAACCAGTGAAATACTTGAAATATTTTCCATAATAACAACAGATGAAAAATGTTCTTCAACAGTACCCAGGCCTTTGAAATTGTTGAATTCACATAATATCTTCACAAATTAATTATTTTTCCCAAGAAAATTCATATTGTGAAAAATACGTAGTTACTACGACTTATATGTAGAGAGGACAAAGTTGCATAGTTATCTGACAGGAAAATGAGCATAACCTAACTTTCTCAAAATATACACAGTGAAATGTGTCAAAATTTCATGGCCAACCGGGAGACTTTATAAATGTGAATGGAGTATACAAGCATGTACAGCTAGAATTTCTTTGCATCTTTGTATTTTATCTACTAAATCCACTAAAAATATTAATTCTCTATTCATTAACTTCTAGGAGTGAAGGCAACAGATATCTAGTGTTTTATCCAACCCTGCAGTCAATTGAGTCAAGAATTCAACTTGCCAGAGACATGAAAACAGGTATATCAATCTGGGAATTAGGCCAGGGACTTGATTATTTTTACGATTTGTTATAAACTATATGAAGCAATAAATTTTTTGTTATTATTCTTTTATATTTCAATAATTACACACTCAAGAAAATACAGGCTGTGGAACTGAAACAAAAAACACGTCACTCATTTACTAGGCTTAAAATTGATTTTTCCAAAATCCTTCGGTCCCGAAAATTTTTGGTGGGAGGGAGCTGAGATTTTGTTGAGATTTTCACTTCGCCAGCTCCATCCCTGAAACGTCCAAAGCCCATTTGCTTTACACTTTCATTAGAAACAGCTGAATTTTATGAAGAAATTATTGACCAATATTGTATTTCAATAATTTCCGAAAATGGGATCATCTTCTCCAGATGACCACTTTCAGCAGTACATAAAAACTGTCTCTAAAATGCAATTGAAGAGAAATGTTAGTTTTCTTCAATTATTTAAGATGCCTGGAAGACACCAATATCCATTAATCGCTAAATGGATATTGGCGTCTTTCAGAGAACAGACTGAGACACTGCAGGGTGGTATCAGTAAAACTCACAGAAATTATACAGGGTGAGTCTTTGACCACTGCATTAATTTTAACCAAATATTCCTCTCATCAAATGAAACACTTTTTTCATTTACCATTTTTCCACATTCGGCTCAGGTAAAAAGTTACAAGCGTTTAAAGATTTCACAATGTGCTAATACAGTCCCGCATATAAATTATGTATGACATTGTTGGCGGACGAGACTAAGGCATGGTAACGTGGTTTACAGCTTGATTCGGGATTTCAACGCTCAGGGACGGATCCATAAAAGTAGTGAAATTTCTGGAGTTTTCCATTTTGAAACATTCAATGAAGAATATCTCGAAAACGGTGCGTTTAAGGAGAAATGATGAAGAATAATATAATGTTCTAAAACGATGGAATATTCTTGAAATGACTCAAGAAAAACTTTATATGCTTTCTTTATTCTAATTTCGTTTAGTTTTATGAATCCACGAGTCCATAACTAGAAAACCAGTAGAAGTAGAAAATAACTAATATTTGGAAAATATGTATCATAGTTATAGGAAACTTTACGCCACCATTCATTTTATTCGAAAAAAGGATGTCAAAGCTACAAAATAAAAACTGATTTTTTTTCAAAATTTCAACAGCCTGTATCTTTTTACCTGAGCTGAATTTGGAAAAAATGTTAAATGAAAAAAGTGTTTCATTTGATGAGAGGAATCTTTTGTTAAAATTAATGCAGTGGTCAAAGACTCACCCTGTGAACATTTTTATTTACAATATTCACAAGTCAAAATCAGCAGTAATCTACAGTGTCAGAGCAATCGGGTTGGAGTAAGAAATCAGATTCAAATACAATGTACAACAATATAATGTATAATCGAAGTGTGGCGTATGGACGGCGATTTCATGTCCACCCTATATAGCAAAATGAATGAAATATCCAATGACCTGATGAACTAAGCAAAGCTTAATACTACAGGCCAGCTAATGCACACTAATGTTAAGTGAACTAAACTACTGGACGTGCAGCCCAGTCGGGATCCGACACTAGGGTGATTAAAAAAAAAAGAATATTTTTTTTTTCGTTTGGTACTCTGAAAAATAGGTTCCTAGACACCTCTAAGAAAGCCTCTCCAAGCATGAGTTGTTAATTGTAACGGGAAGGTCCTCCTTCTTACAGTTTTCTATTTTTTCTTATTATCAGATAGAAAAATTTATATCTCGCTTCCAACTACTTGAAAAAATATCTTGTTCCTTAGATTTTGTAGGAAATTGAATGCTCTACAAAGAAGGTCTCTTACGATTTTTTCGTAAACCCAACCGTTTAAAAGATATTAACGGTTAAAGTTTGATTATTTTTGGGAAAATTTTTTATTTCTTATGAATTTTATAACTCAATGAAAAAAAATCATTAGGAATGATGAAACTCATAGTTTTGTAGGAAATTTACTGCTCTATAAAAATGGTCTCTTATGATTTTTCAATCAAGTTGAGCGTTTACGAGATATTCATCGACAAACATCAATGCATATCAATTTTTCTAGTTTTTGATCAATAATTCGAAAAATTTATTCTGTGAGTTTCAAGGAAATATAGACAAATTTGAGTTTTTATTATAAAAGCAACTCCTATAGATGTTTTCTGTTCAAAAATTCATTTGAAAGTTTTTATTCTAATAAAATTTTTTTTAAATTTTATCTTTAATAATTTAAAATCTTAATCGCGTTGTCATTCATTATTATGATATTTGTTCAGTGCCTATTTTTAAATTGTTTTTCACAAAATATACATAAAATTTTCGTTCGAGGGGAATTTTGTTTTGAATTCCATTTCTTCTTCTGTTTGTCTTCTGAAACTAACGCCATCTATGTTTTTTACTCTCAACTATCTTCAGTATCTACCCATTTAATACCGTATTTTCAGTGTTACTAAAACTGATCATCTTGAATACGTAATAAAATAATTCATTCCAAATAAGTCTTATAATCATCACATACATTTATTTATCATCAATTAACCTACAATGAATAAAGAAATACGTTTTATCGGAATACCTCTACAAAGAATTTCGGAACGTAAGTTACCAAAAGTGAAACACATGTGAAACACACTAAATTGAATTATATATTTAAAAAAATGCACTAATTCTTTGTTTTAATGTAATCAAACATGCCCAAGACTAAAAAAACTAATTGAAAAAATAGTTCATAACATATTTCTATTCATAGAAACTCAAATTTGTCTAAATTTCCTTGAAACTCACAGAATAAATTGAAATTTTTCGAATTATTGATCAAAAACTAGAAAAATTGATATGCATTGATGTTTGACGATGAATATCTCGTAAACGCTCAACTTGATCGAAAAATCATAAGAGACCATTTTTAAAGAGCAGTAAATTTCCTACAAAACTATGAGTTTCATCATTCATAATGATTTTTTTCATTGAGTTATAAAATTCATAAGAAATAAAAAATTTTCCCAAAAATAATCAAACTTTAACCGTTAATATCTTTTAAACGGTTGGGTTTACGAAAAAATCGTAAGAGACCTTTTTTGTAGAGCATTCAATTTCCTACAAAATCTAAGGAACAAGATATTTTTTCAAGTAGTTTGAAGCGAGATATACATTTTTCTATCTGATAATAAGAAAAAATAGAAAACTGTAAGAAGGAGGACCTTCCCGTTACAATTAAGAACTCATGCTTGGAGAGGCTTTCTTAGAGGTGTCTAGGAACCTATTTTTCAGAGTACCAAACGAAAAAAAAATATTCTTTTTTTTTTAATCACCCTAATGCTCACCCTGACTCAATTCACTATTTAACTGAAAGGCACTCAGACTTGCAAATTATCTTCTCACAAAGCGAGGCCGCCCACCGGTGGAAGCAGTTAAAAACAGAAATTAAGTTACAACTCCGACGGAAGCTGTGCGGTGTATTTTCACGGAGATTTGAAACGAAATTCTGATCAGAGTACAGGAAAGATGTGGTAACGGCCGGTCGGAAACGGCCAACTTACTCACTTGATTTTTCACCACTTCCCTGATTTTTAAATTTCTCGAAACGAAATAAAAATCACAGCTAAATTGTTCAAAACTGGGTCTACGAAAAGAGGCGAAAGAATCATATTTTGCTTAAGAAAACTATTAGAAGAATGCCCAAATGGCTGGGCACATCCAATTTATAGACTTATAGAAAAGGAAATCACGCGTCGTCATTTTCGGGAAATTTTGGACGGAGGTAGCCCAGCGAGACTACCCATTGGTCAACGATAAATTTCCGTAACCTTTTTTTTCGCTTAAACGATTTGCTTCGACTAACTGATCAATAATCCGAATGAGCTAGACAGTTGAAATTTTCAGAGTAGGTTTAGGAGATAAATATCTCGGTTGAGTTCGTTGTTGAGTCGTTGTAGAACCTCAAGATTCTTCGTATAATTGTGAAGCTGAAGCGATGGCTTAAAAGTCATAGACTTACGCGTAAACCAAGTCAACACTGGCGACTTCGCAACTCCGGATGGAAAACATACGCAGTTTTTCGATTGATTGGACGCATTGATGGATAGATTTCGCTCTGAACTAATATATAGAAACTTTTCTCCGCAAAATATCGGTTTTGATAGTTTTGGTGATTAGAACGCTTTGACAACAATCGCATTAGCATATACGCTCTGGAAAATTCTCGCAACGCATTTTGATGGTGTTTCTCAACACCGCATTTTGGAACGTGGAAGCTGCCCTGCCACAAAGACCTGTGTGAGGCCCTCGAACTTCGAAACAGGACGCTGAGACGACCATCAGGACACTTTTCTGGTAAGTCATCAGTGTTGACCGCATTTATTATAAAACATTTCAATTGTATATTTCGCTTTTCGCTCCAGCTTCACAACGCCAGAAATACAGTCCTTTTCTCAATAAATTAACGACTACCTGAACTATCGGAGTGAACATTGGTCCTAATCGAACCGGATATTGAATTCGCCTCCCTTATTTTGAGGGATTTCAATATTCAATTATTTATAGTTGTTTATCATAAGTTTTTGCTCCACCTGCACATCTGGTAGCCCAGAGCGTGAGATATCCCGCTTATCGAGACGAAATATTCTTCGATTGAAATTGCATTGGGTGACATCGTTTACGCACATATTTTCGGAATTATAACGTTTCATTTTAGACTTGGTAAATATGGCAGATTTGAAATTAAAGCGAGCTAATTTCATCAGAAATTCTTGTATTAATGAATTAAATTCACTTTTGGATCTTGCGAGGAAGGCTGTGTCAGATTCCACTCTACAAACTTCGTTTAAAATTCGCTTCACAGAGATCGACGAAGTCCGCGAAGAATTCAATAAACAACACCAAACAGTAACTGCTATTCTTTTGCAAGGTGAGGATAATGATCTGACTCTAGAGGAGTCCATAAGAAGTCAATTTCAAGATGATTTTTTTGCTGTTAAGACGATTTATACAAAATTGTTCGACCCAAATGGGGAATCTCTTGATGTTTCAGTACAAGCCGCATTGTCTAGAAAACAAAGTCTTGCTGTCAGTTCGCCCAATGCTTGCAATGTTCGTCTTCCTCGGATTGAAATTAAATCATTTACAGGAGATTACACTCACTTCGCTACTTACATTGACGTGTTTGATGCTCTAGTGCATAATAACTCATCGCTCACAGAAATTGAAAAGTTTAATTATTTGATTTCGTCTTTAGAAGGACCGCCTCTTTCTTTAGTCCGCACCTTGCCTATGACCGCGGATAATTATCAAATAGCATATCAGTCGCTTATTGATCGATTTTCCAATGAGAGATTGAGAGCTCAAGCCCATTGGAACGCCATAGAGAACACACTTAAAATTAATTGCAATAACCGCTCCGCACTGCGAAACTTGATCAGTACATTCACTGAAAATTTGGCCGCACTTAAAAATATGCATTTTCCTGTAGAGTCTTGGGACTTTGTAATGTTCATGCTGTTGATAAAACGCCTAGACAACGCAACTGTAGCTCGATTCGAATTGGAAAACAGCTCGATCTTCCTCCATTCCAGATTTCAAAACACTCATTGAGTTTTTGAATAAATATTGCATTGCAATGGACACGTTGGGAGCGCCTCAGAATTCGAATAATAGCAGATACCCTAATTCAAAGGGAACAGCCACCAATGAAAAACCTCGCATCGGATCCTACTTTTCGAATGATAGTAGAAACTCACGCTCAAAACCCATTCCAGTTTGTACGCTTTGTAAACAAGATCACATGTTACATTCCTGTTCGGAATTCTTGGAAATGACTCCTCAAGAACGTCACGCACTCGTGAAGCAAAAACATCTTTGCTTCAACTGTTTGAGTAGCATTCATGATTTGCGATCCTGTAAGTCAATAAACACCTGTCGAAAATGTCATGAGCGTCATAATACCCTTCTACATCTTGCTCCAACTTCTGCTAAAACTCCTGTTGATTCAGAAGAACCTTCTCCCTCCACTGATTGGGCCGTTTTGTCCGCGTCTGCTGGGGTTGCTCAAAATTCATCCGCTGTTCTCTTATCCACAGCCATGATTGAGGTTCGAGATAATTTCGGTGAATTCCGTAGATTTCGTTGCTTGATTGATAGTGGATCTATGTCTTCATTCATAAGTCGGAAGGCTGCAAATATGCTAGGTTTGCCCCGTCGTAAAGTCGATGTAGAAGTTAAGGGTCTTAATTTAATGAAGACAAACGCTACGCATGGTTGTTTAACTTTAATGTTTCGCCCGTGCAAGTCAGAGAAACCGATCTTGTTAACAGACGCAATAGTTTTAGATAGAATATGTGATGAACTTCCTGCTTATCGTTTCCCCGAGTCTTCTTGGTCTCATTTGAAACATTTGAAGCTTGCCGATGACAGTTTTTATTCGCCGGGTTCGATTGACATTTTATTGGGCGCAGATATATTTTCGAAGATTTTGTTGCCGGATCAAATCAGTGGAAGGTCTGGTCGACTTGATGCTGTAAATACTGTGCTAGGATAAATTTTGATGGGAAAATTTGATTGTAGATCGAATACGTCGATATCATCATTTTTTATATCATATTCTGAATTCTCAATTGATAGGTCACTACAAAAATGTTGGGAACTTGATAGTGTGCCCTCTGGAGAACCACTGTCTTCTGATGACAAATTATGCGATCAAATATTTTCCGATCAGCATTATCGCGATAGGGAGGGTCGATATATTGTATCTCTTCCATTCCGAAATATTTTGCCGCAATTTACTGGAATGCGAGAGCTAGCGCTAAACCGTTTCCTCTCTCTCGAACGTAGGCTTGTTAGGAACCAAGATCTATATAAACTTTACGTTGGATTCATGAGAGATTATCTTGAATCGAATCATATGGAACTGGTTCCTCACGATCTCATTTCTAGAAATTCCTTTTATCTTCCCCATCATTGTGTGGTTAAAACTCAAAATGATCAAACTAAAATTCGAGTAGTATTCAACGCTTCCGCAAAATCGCCATATCAAGAGGAGGGTTCACTCAATGACCATCTCCTGACGGGCAAGAAATTACAGAAAAATATCATCACTATATTGTTACGCTTTCGTTTACATGAATATGTTGTTTGCGCCGACATCCGACAGATGTATCGCATGATTCGCGTTAGTCCAGACCATGCAGATTACCAGCGAATCATTTGGAGATTTTCGGTTGATGAAGATCCCCAAGATTATAGGTTACTCACCGTAACCTACGGTATTAATAGCGCTCCATATCTCGCGTTGCGTACCCTCATTCAACTGGCCACAGATGAAGGAATAGATTTTCCCTTGGCATCAAAGGCCTTGCTTGAGGACACTTACGTGGACGATATTGTCAGCGGAAGTTCCACTTTGACAGGGGCGAAACGACTACTCAGAGAGCTGATTGATATTCTGGCGAAAGGTCATTTTGAACTTAGAAAATTTTCGTCAAATTGTTCTGCCATTTTATCTGACTTACCCCCCTCACATCTTTCAATTGACCCTCTATCTTTCGATCGACATGGTGAACCCACCTTCCTCAAGGTATTGGGCTTGCAATGGGACCCACCACAAGATTGCTTTTGTTTCAGCGTGGAAACATCTGGAAACCTTTCCACCAAGCGCCACTTACTTTCGCAAATAGCACGCATTTACGATCCCATCGGGTTTCTGTCACCGGTGACCCTTTTACTCAAACATCTCATGCAGAGGGTATGGTCTTCCGGTATTGGTTGGGATGACGAGCTTCCAAAAGAAGTTTCTAGTGTCTGGATGGCGTTTAAGACTGAAATTTCTATTCTGTCGTCCATAAGTATTCCCCGCAAAATGCTCACGCCCATGGCAAAATCCTATCAACTTCTGGGATTTTGTGACGCATCTGAGAAGGGTTATTGTGCAGTGGTGTATATACGCATCATTGATGATCAGGATTTAGAACATAACAAGTTCTTATGCGCCAAGAATAAAGTCTCCCCACTCAAGCGCATCACTATTCCACGCCTTGAGCTATGTGGTGCAGTTTTACTCTCAAATCTTCTTTCATTTTGTTTGGACACTTTCTTGCCTTTACAGACTCCCAGATCACTTTAGATTGGATCAAAGGATCCCCACATCGATGGCCGACATTCGTGTCAAACAGAGTTGCGCATATTCAAGATCAAATATCTAGTGCTTCGTGGTATCATATAGAATCACAAAATAATCCTGCAGACTGCGGTTCTCGTGGTTTACTACCCTCAGAGTTTGTCTCCCGGTCGATTTGGTTTGATGGACCTGAAAAATTGCCTTCACTACGCGACTCACCGCTTCCAGATATAGATACTAATCCAAACGCTCAATTAAACGCTGATAACTTTTGCGCAACGCTTTCTGAAGAACCACAATTATTCACTATTATTTCTCTACTTGATATATTTTCCTCGCTTACAAAGATTCAACGAATTCTTTCATACGCTTTGCGCTTTGTAAACAACGCGAAACGAGGAACTGAAAAAATTTTCGGATCCCTCACGCTATCTGAATTGAATGAAGCATTAGTTCACTTAGTTAGAGCCACTCAACAAAGCTCCTTTATCACCGAACTCAAACGAAGGACCTTCCCAAAACATTTCCAGAAATTACAAGTTTTCAGGGATGAACAGGGCTTATTGAGAGTCGGTGGCCGAATTGATTCGTCTTCATTGTCCTTTGATTCGAAGCATCCCTTACTTTTGCCTAAAAAAAGCCGTTTGACATCACTCGTGATCAATACTTATCACAAAAAATACTTACACGCGGGACTGCGCACTATTCGATTTCTAATAGCTCAAAGATTTTGGATTCTATGTGGAAAAAGGGCCATATCTTCAGAGTTGAGTAAATGTTTGACATGCTTCAAGCTTCGCCCGATGCCATACCAACCCCCTATGGGTACACTCCCCGTTTCCCGTGTTTCGCAGATAAAACCCTTTAGTAGTAGTGGAGTGGATTTCGCAGGCCCTTACGCTATTACACTGGGTCGTCGCCGAGGTATCAAAACAACTAAAGCATATATTTGTCTATTCGTGTGTTTCGCAACGAAAGCTCTTCACTTGGAGTTAGCAACGGATCTCTCAACAGAAACCTTTTTGTCTGCGCTTCAACGCTTCATCGCACGTCGTGGTAGGGTAAGCCATATATATTCTGACTGTGGCACTAACTTCATCGGTGCAGATCGGGAACTGACTAAGCTCATGAAGCATTCTGCTGAAAGGGAACAAATCCAGTGGCATTTCAATCCCCCTTCCGCTCCGCACATGGGAGGTTTGTGGGAAGCAGGCATCAAATCAGTGTAAACCCATCTTAAAAGAGTGATAGGTTCCCAAATTCTCACGTATGAGGAGTTTCAAACTGTTTTATGTCTTATAGAAGCCATTCTGAACTCCCGACCTCTGGAAGCATTATCTTCGGACCCAGAGGACGTATCTGCACTATCTCCTGGTCACTTCCTTACGCTTGAGCCACTAAATGCCCTACCATATCCTCAAATTGATAATATTCCATTGAATCGCCTCAGTCGTTGGCAATGCTTACAACGCATTCAACAAGATTTTTGGAAGCGTTGGCATTGTGAATACCTGCACACACTGCAGCAGAGATCGAAGTGGTTCTCTGCCGATAGCAAGCCTCCAATAGTTGGAGATCTAGTTCTAATTAAAGACGAAAGGCTCCCCCCTTGTCAGTGGGCTCTCGGAAGGATAGCGTCTCTATCGGATGCAGCAGATGGACATTCCCGTGTTGCGTCAGTCAAAACCAAAACTGGTAATTTGAAGAGACCTGTTGTCAAACTTTGTCCTTTACCTGTTTGAACTGGAAGCACGCATTGTGAAATTTTAATTTATCTATTCAATATTTTTTTTTCTTTCTGCTCAATAAATTGTTGAATAAGTCACTCAATGCATTTCGCTTAGATATATCGCTTGAGATCATTTTATTACCGCTTTGTTGCCATTATTTACCATTTTTCGCGCCCGGAGAATGTTGAGTCCTTGTAGAACCTCAAGATTCTTCGTATAATTGTGAAGCTGAAGCGATGGCTTAAAAGTCATAGACTTACGCGTAAACCAAGTCAACACTGGCTACTTCGCAACTCCGGATGGAAAACATACGCAGTTTTTCGATTGATTGGACGCATTGATGGATAGATTTCGCTCTGAACTAATATATAGAAACTTTTCTCCGCAAAATATCGGTTTTGATAGTTTTGGTGATTATTTGATAGTTTTGGTGATCAGAACTCTTTGACAACAATCGCATTAGCATATACGCTCTGGAAAATTCTCGCAACGCATTTTGATGGTGTTTCTCAACACCGCATTTTGGAACGTGGAAGCTGCCCTGCCACAAAGACCTGTGTGAGGCCCTCGAACTTCGAAACAGGACGCTGAGACGACCATCAGGACACTTTTCTGGTAAGTCATCAGTGTTGACCGCATTTATTATAAAACATTTCAATTGTATATTTCGCTTTTCGCTCCAGCTTCACAACGCCAGAAATACAGTCCTTTTCTCAATAAATTAACGACTACCTGAACTATCGGAGTGAACATTCGTTATTGGGCAAAATCGGTTTCGGAGTAAAATAAAAAATAATTTTTTCTTACATTACAAATTTTGAATTCAATTTTTTAAAATGCAGTTTTACCATCAGAATCCATTGATGTCATTCTCAACTCTAACAAACAAATACTTTCGGAGATATGATTTTTCAAAATGTCTATAATTATTCTCAATTCTGTATGATTTCATAGAATACTCTAATTATAATTTCCTAATGTTGTATAAATCCAACATGAGATGAGTCATAGACCTTCGTTTATAATTCAAGTACGAAAATTATTGAGAATTGACGAACAGAAGCCAAATGAAAAAGTGGGAAAGTCCTGTGGACAGGAGCTTGGGCTTGGTTCAAACATGGACAAATCATAACTCCGAAAGTTTTGGATTCTCCGAGTTGGGAATGATATCAATGGGCTAGAGAGTTGAAATTTTCAGAGTAGGTTTGGGAGATAAATATCTCGGATTAGTTCCTTATTGGGCAAAATCAGCCCCCGGTGGTTTCGGAGTAACGAAAAAAAAATTTTTTCTACATACGATATACGAGATATGATTTTTCAAAATTTCAATAATTGATCGTAATTTTATGATTTTTTTAATTCATTTTCTTTGAGAGATACCTATGATTTTTCAAATTTTCAATAATTAATCGAAATTTTGTCATTTTTTGGATTCATTTTCTTTTATGATGCTGTGCTATCATAATAATCCATTGATATCATTCCCAACTCTGAGAAACCAATACTTTCGGAGATACGATTTCCCAAAGTTTGAACAAGAGCGCCAAAGCTCCTGTCCACAGGGGTTTCCCACATTTTTTTATAAGTGAGAAAGACAGAAATATTATCAACAAAAAGTACAAACTACTTAAGAAACAGGAAACTTTGTGATATATTATTGAGTATTATAGAGATAACATTTTATAATAACGTTACTAGCAACGATATCTATTATTTATATATTTTTTTCGTATAATATATTTTTATTAGTTAGTAGCAACGGATTATTTATTTATTATCCTTTTGACTCAGAAACCACACAGCAATCTTTTCATTATACAGGGTGGTCCGCGAGTAACTGTACAACGTTTAATGGTGAAAAGCTGGTACCTTGGGGAGCCAGAAAACAACAATCAAATATGGGCTAAGCCTTTTCGTTTCTGAGATACAGGGTGATTTATTGATTTTGGCAAAATCGGATTCACCATCGGATTCTGCATAGATTTTCCTGCCAAATTCCGTTTTCCGCGTGAACGGCACACCTCCCGTTCATTTTTTTTTCTCGAAAATAAGATCACACCTCCGAATATTAAGTGGTGTTACGGACCTGCATTTTGCAATAGGAAGCTCATGACATTAAATTCGGTTATAAAAACATTTTTTATATTGAGAATCGAACTGAACATAAATAATAAAACAAAAATTAAAGAAAAAAAAAGAAATTCAAAACACATTTGAATAACTCTCGAAGCAAAACTTTGATTAAAGTTGATTTTCAAAGATTCCCCCGTTTTCATCAATACATTTTCTTGCTCTAAGTCTAAGTTGATTGACAGCTTTTCTAAAAGTATTAGGCTGGTTCCGTATCTCGCTACAACTTAATTCTATTGCAATAGGAAGCTCATGACATTGAATTCGGTTATAAAAACATTTTTTATGTTGAGAATCGAACTGAAAATGAATAACAAACCACAAATTATGAAGAAAATGAAGAAATTCAATATTCATTTGAGTACCTGTCTATCTCTCGAAACAAAATATTTATTAAACTTTGTTTTCCGTACCAGCATCACATAGACATTCTGCTACATGCAACCACAAATAAAATAATCCGTAATATTAGGTCCAGACTACAGAAATATTCCATTTGACAGTCATTGTTATATCAATTGAATTTTGTTGCTAGTTGTTAGTTTTTAAATTTGTTTTTCAATTATGCCTCGTTTTTCGAATGTTGAGTATTGCGACATGGTACTTGTTTATAATCCATAAACAATTCGAAATGGCGAGCAGCGTCGAGAGAATATTGTAGAAGGTATCCTGGTAGAGCAGTTCCTAATCACCAAACTTTCGAAAATATCAGCCGTTCTTTGCGAGAAAGAGGAAAATTTCCTTCCCACCAAAAGGAGAGACCTTCAGATGGAAATGAAGAACAAATTTTGAATGTGGTCGAATCAAATAAAAGTATCAGTACTCGACGGATTAGTAGCAGGTTGAACATACCTAAAACAAGAATTATTCGTGTACTTAAAAAATTGGTTCAAGCCCTGTGGACAGGAGCTATTGGGCGCATGTTCATCTTCCTTGTGGCCCGTACTGACCAGTAAAGAAAAAAAGCAGTATCATGTTGAATACCTTAATATTATTGATTATTATATAATAATCGATGAAAATACAGAGAGAGACCCAGGAAATTTGACACATTTTGTCTTATATCTCCAGAAATTGAAATCGTATAGAGCCAAAATTTTGCACAATGTTGCAAAATACTACAATTGACGTTAGCACCAGTTTTTGTTGCAATCTGATGAATAGTTCACGAAAAAAAAATTTTTTTTTCGAAAAAATTAAAAGAAATATTTTTTTAAAAATTACCAACATTTCGATCATAACAAAATTTTGCCAAAAGTTGCGCGTTTATATCCTCAAACTGACTACCAAGTTTCGATTCAACATCTTCTTTAGTTCCTGAAATATCAGGGAAATAACCTCAAAATTTTAAATGTCTATAACTCCTAAACCGTCCGGCCGATTTTGCCCGTTAACGAACTTAACCGTCGCATTTTGATCAGAAACCTACCCTGAAAGTTTGAAGTCGATAGGACCTTCGGTGCTCCTGTTATCGTGCCTACGGCCGGAAAACCGGCCGGCCTGCCGGCCGGCCGGCCGGACGGCACCCAAAAATCTGACACCGGATTCATGATCAGGGAGTCCGAATTAGTCTATTAGCCAATTTTCAGCTCGAAATTCGAAAATTACAGACATTTGGACGAAATGATAGGACGATGTTCCCCTAGAACATGCGCCCAAAAAGAAAAGATGCATGCATATCATTTGAGTAAAGTTCAAACCTTAGAACAAGGAGATGAAATTGCGAGACTACAATTCTGCAGATGGATAACCAGGAATGTTCGGCAGATCAATAGAATTTTATTCACTGACGAGGCCCAATTTACGAAAGATGGAATATTCAATTCTAAAAATGAACATTTATGGGCGAGACAAAATCCAAGAGGTATAAAGAGGCGCAACTCGCAGCACAAATTTTCTGTGAACGTTTGGTGTGGTGTTTATGACAACAAATTTGTAGGTCCCGCTTTTCTGCCCCCACGTTTGAACGGAGATATTTACCTTGACTTTTTGAGAAATAAACTTCCACAGTTACTGAACGATGCCAGCATAAATATTAGAGGAATGTACTTTCAGCAAGATGGCGCTCCAGCACACTCAACTAATAGCGTTATTCAGCATCTTAATAATGCATACCCGCTGCATTGGTTTGGCAGGAGAGGACCCTATAATTGGCCTCCTCGATCACCAGATCTGACTTGCTTAGACTATTTCGTTTGGGGTTGCTTGAAGCAGAAAGTATATGCTGAGGAAATACGTAGCAGGGAACATCTTATTGAAAGAATAGAATTAAGTTGTAGCGAGATACGGAACCAGCCTAATACTATTAGAAAAGCTGTCAATCAACTTAGACTTAGAGCAAGAAAATGTATTGATGAAAACGGGGGAATCTTTGAAAATCAACTTTAATCAAAGTTTTGCTTCGAAAGTTATTCAAATGTGTTTTGAATTTCTTTTTTTTTCTTTAATTTTTGTTTTATTATTTATGTTCAGTTCGATTCTCAATATAAAAAATTGGTTCAAGCCCTGTGGACAGGAGCTTTTGGGCGCATGTTCCTTGTGGCCCGTACTGACCAGTAAAGAAAAAAAAATTGCTTCAAGCACTGACGTGAAGTCAGAAGCTTTTGCGCGTATGTTCTATTGTCCATTCTCCTGTATTGGACACTCTTCTTAATCGAATTTACCATGATGAATTCTATTGTCTATTCTCCTGTATTGGACACTCTTCTCAATCGAATTCACCATGATGATTTTTATTGTCTATTCTCCTGTATTGGAGACTCTTCTTAATCGAATTTGCCATGATGAATTCTATTGTCCATTCTGGACAATAGAATTCATCATGGCAAATTCGATTAAGAAGAGTCTCCAATACAGGAGAATGGACAATAGAATTCATCATGGTGAATTCGATTGAGAAGAGTGTCCAATACAGGAGAATAGACAATAGAATTCATCATGGTAAATTCGATTAAGAAGAGTGTCCAATACAGGAGAATGGACAATAGAACATACGCGCAAAAGCTTCTGACTTCACGTCAGTGCTTGAAGCAATTTTTTTTTCGATTAAAAGGGTCCAATCAGGAGAACGGACAATAGAATTCATCATGGTAAATTCGATTAAGAAGAGCAAAAGCTCCTGATTCACGTCAGTGCTTGAACCAATTTTTTTTTCGATTAAGAAGAGTGTCCAATACAGGAGAATGGACAATAGAACATACGCGCAAAAGCTTTCGACTTCACGTCAGTGCTTGAACCAATTTTTTTCAAATCAAATCCAAAAGCTCTCAAAAAATCACCCGTTATTACATAAAGATATATTCTCATTAGTGATAGAAAAACTGGCCTAGAATTCCTTTCTACCCATCACGAGATTTAATATCCACAAATGAGCCTCTCACCTTACAAGATCAGAAGCCTTCTGCAAAATTCAAAGGTCCCCTCTCGCAAATATACTCCTCTGAAGGCACATGGATCTCTTGAAGAAGAATCGCCTCTCTATTCCTCAAAGATATTCACTCTTGTTCATAGAAATCCCTTCAATATTTAGTTGCCTCCTCCTAAGGAGGATCTCTTTCAAAACCAGGTCTGACCACTAATGTAGGGCTATCATCTAATCTCCTATAGATTTGTGATGAAACAACACGATTTTACCATGAATATATATGTATAATAATATGTCATCATGACATTCATATTTTATTTTTGGAGGTTCTCGCAAAAATACGACCATAGACAACATATCATACGACGATTCGCATCCACCTACCGAACTCACAAAAGGCTGCTCGGTTCTCCAACAATATAGATCCGATCGTGTTCAAACTTGGAATTCTGCAGTAGAGTTAGGTTCTGCAGGCTCTCCCAAAATTTCAGCCATGCCGGACGAATAGTTTATGATATATAGAATTTTTTTCAATTATTTTTAATTATTTTTTTTTGAATTTTCTAGTTAAACCATCCTCACGAAATTCTGCAAAAATTTTCGCGTTGGCATTCTACAACTAATAACCATGTTTGAATCCAATCGGTTTTGTATTCTTCGAGTTAATGAGGAACAAAAAACATCCAAATTTCAGAAAATTTCAGATGGCTATAACTCTAAAACCGTTTGGACGATTATGCTCATAAGCAAACTCAAATGTCGCATTCAGATGCACAACCTAACCTGAAATTTTCAAGCCGCTATCTCTTTCCGTTCTCAGGTTATCGTGACAACAAAAATATTTTTTAATAATTTCTTAATAATTTTCTAGCGATTCGATGCTCACAAAATTTCATAAACGTGCTTAGGTCTATATTCTACAACTATTCACCATGTTTGAATCCAATCGGTTTTGTATTCTTCGAGTTAATGAGGAACAAAAAACATCCAAATTTCAGAAAATTTCAGATGGCTATAACTCTAAAACCGTTTGGACGATTATGCTCATAAACAAACTCAAATGTCGCATTCAGATGCACAACCTAACCTGAAATTTTCAAGCCGCTATCTCTTTCCGTTCTCAGGTTATCGTGACAACAAAAATATTTTTTAATAATTTTTTAATAAATTTCTAGCGATACGATTCTCACAAAATTTCATAAACGTGCTTAGGTCTATATTCTACAACTATTCACCAAGTTTAAAATTCGATCGGATTTATTTTGGTTGAAAACAAAATTATTACTCGGAAACCATTGTGCCGATTATACCCATTAACAAACTTGTCCGTCGTATTGGGATGCGCCACCTACCCTGAAAATTTCAAGTCGCTAGCTCGTTCCGTTCTCAAGTTATCGTGGCAACGGCCGGACGGCCGGACGGCCGGACGGCACCACAGAATTAAATTTCACATTTGGGCAAAACTATAACGCGTATGTTCCCCAGAACATACGCGCAAAAAGCAGTATCATGTTGAATACCTTAATATTATTCTGGAACACAAATTTTCCATTACAATAATCTTCATCTAGCTTCTATTTAGTATCAATTCCTGTAGAACGTGATCATAATAAGTGTTTTCCATATAATAAAATGTGTTTGAACTTGGTATGTAGGAAATCTGACATCAATCATTGGAATTAATTGATTTGACAAACAGCCGTCAAATGAGGTAAATAGATTTTTGTGACGATTTTCATAAAAAAAATTAAGCATTTCATTATTGCATTTCTTGAAATAGGTACCTTTTCAAGTCGATCAACATCGTCCTTCTTTCGACGTCTAAACTATGACTTGATTCTTTATGTTTATGTCTTTGAATTTGTTTTCGGTGGAATTCAAAGAGTTCATAGAATAATCGATGAAAATACTGAGAGAGACCCAGGAAATTTGACACATTTTGTCTTATATCTCCAGAAATTGAAATCGTATAGAGCCAAAATTTTGCACAATGTTGCAAAATATTACAATTGACGTTAATACAAGTTTTTGTTGCAATCTGATGAATAGTTCACGAAAAAAAAATTTTTTTTTCGAAAAAATTAAAAGAAATATTTTTTTAAAAATTACCAACATTTTGATCATAACAGAATTTTGCCAAAAGTTGCGCGTTTATATGCTCGAACTGACTACCAAGTTTCGATTCAACATCTTCTTTAGTTCCTGAAATATCAGGTCATAACCTCAAAATTTTAAATGTCTATAACTCCTAAACCGTCCGGCCGATTTTGCCCGTTAACGAACTTAACCGTCGCATTTTGATCAGAAACCTACCCTGAAAGTTTGAAGTCGATAGGACCTTCGGTGCTCCTGTTATCGTGCCTACGGCCGGAAGGCCGGCCGGCCGGCCGGCCGGCCGGCCGGACGGCACCCTAAAATCTGACACCGGATTCGTGATCAGGGAGTCCGAATTAGTCTATTAGCCAATTTTCAGCTCGAAATTCGAAAATTACAGACATTTGGACGAAATGATAGGACGATGTTCCCCTAGAACATACGCCCAAAAATGTTTTTATAACCGAATTTAATGTCATGAGCTTCCTATTGCAAAATGCAGGTCCGTAACACCACTTAATATTCGGAGGTGTGATCTTATTTTCGAGAAAAAAAATGAACGGGAGGTGTGCCGTTCACGCGGAAAACGGAATTTGGCAGGAAAATCTATGCAGAATCCGATGGTGAATCCGAAAATTTGGCATTCCATGTACAGGGTGTTTTATTTGACCTGGAAGTAAAAATCAAAATTTCCTAGTCCTGGTCTGTACAATTTCGGTGCGGTGTATATGAACAATTTGATGGCCTGAGATGACAACACGTGCCAAATTTGAAGCGAATACGTAGAACGGTTCAGGAGTTATAGCTATCTGAATGTTTTGCCAAAATCAATAAATCACCCTGTATCTCAGAAACGAAAAGACTTAGCCCATATTTGATTGTTGTTTTCTGGCTCCCCAAGGTACCAGCTATTCACCATTAAACGTTGTACAGTTACTCGCGGACCACCCTGTATAACGACTAACAACAGACGTTGTCATTCCCAAACATTAGCATTTTTGCTATTAAGAGGGTTCCGAGGTCCAGCAAAGGGATTTTCATTATTATAATGGAATTAAACACACATATGAGTGAAATATATTGACACAAGTCTTATATTTCAATCTTAATGCCTTTTAATTGTGCGATATGCTGTGCTCAAATTAGATAAAAATTAGTCAAATTTCTTGTTATCTAGTGCCGAAGTGCCCTATTTCTCGTGTAATAGCCGAACGATATTCTGTGCTTATCATATATAGCATTTAATTTAATTTAGTTTGCATATATGCTCTAAAGATGCGAAATAGTTTGGAATGAGTCGAGGTATCAGTTATAAGGCAACCCTATCAGGCCCAATCTTAATCACCTGGAGAAACACTAAAACACACATGCACACACAAAATTTCATGAAAATTGGTCAGGACGTTTTTCAGTTTTTACATAGTGATTGGAGTACCACCTACCGGGTCAAATTGTGAATAAAAACCACCTTGAGACCTACTCCAACAAACAAAATTTTATTAAGATCTGTTGAGCCGAGTTCCTCTAATCCGATTGCAGCGCCACCTAACTGGTTCAATTATGAATTGGAACCATTCTGAGACTCATATACACAAAATTTCATCAAAATGGATCAATCCGTTTTCGAGTTCCTATTAACAAATTGGAGCGCCACCTACCTGGCCGAATTGTGAATCTGAACCATCCTGAGAGCGAGGGGTTAATTTCCTGAGAAATATGTGTATTGTGTACACTGTTTGTGGGGGAAGTCATGGGAAGTCATTAGGAATTCCCGGGAATTCATGGGAATTCATAGAAAATTTCGAAGTGGGAAGTCATGTGTACACTTTGTTTCCTTGAAATTAACCCCTCGTGCAGTTCTCATTCTCAGATCGCTCATTGAATCTTGATAAATAAACTATTATTTGAATTGAATTTCCTTTATGATGCAGTTCTATCATAAGAATGCATTGATATAATTCTCAACTCTGAGAAACCAACACTTTCGGAAATATAATTTGTCTGTTTGAACTAGAGCGCCAGAAAGCTCCTGTCCACAGGGCTTGAACCCATTTTTTTAATATCTACCTATTTTTTTGCCGAAAATGGTCTCAAACGATTGGGTTCGACTCCCTGATGAAGAATTCGAGGTCAAATTTGATTCTGTCCGGCCGGCTGACCGTCAATAGCGACTTGAAATTTTCAAGGTAGATGGCGTATCTCAATACGACGGACAAGTTCGTTAATGGGCATCGCCCCAATGGTTTCCGAGTAATAATTTTGTTTTCAACCAATACTAATCCGATCGAATTGAAACCTGGTGAATAGTTGTAGAATACCAACCTTAGGACGTATGTGAAATTTTGTGAGGATCGTATCCCTAGAAAATGAAAAAAGGAATCACTAAATAATATTACTTATGCCAGGATATAACCTGAGAACGGAAAGAGATAGCAACTTGAAATTTTCAGCTCGGGTTGTGTATCTAAATGAGACATTTGATTTTGTCTGTAGGCATAATCGGCCAAACGTTTTTGGATTTATACCCCTCTGAAATTTGGTTGCTATTTCCTCAATAACTCCTGCAAAACCGATTAATTTCAAACGTGGTCATTGGTTGTAGAATGCCAACGCAAAAATTTTATATATCAGAAACTATTAGTCCGACATCGCTGAAATTTTGCGAGAGCCTTCAGAACCTAACTCTATTGCCAAGATCCAAGTTTGAACACGATCGGATCTATATTGTTGGAGATCCGAGTCTTGTGGGAGTTCAGTAGCTGGATGGGTGACCGTTGCCGTGATAACTTTCGAAAGAAAGGAGATGGGGACTTGCAATTTTCAGGGTAGGTTCCGTATCCGAATGGGAGACTTAAGCTCGTTTTTGGGCATAATCGGTCCAATGGCTTCGGAGTTTTACCCACCTGGAATATTATTTCCTCGATAACTCAAAAAATATAGACTCGATCGAATTGAAGCTTGGTAACTAGTTTTAGAATATCGACATAAAGACATGTATAAAATTACACGAAAATTCTTGCAAAATTTCGTGAGGATCGTAGCACTAGAAAATCTTTAAAAAATCATTGAAAAAAAAATTGGTTCAAGCACTGACGTGAAGTCAGAAGCTTTTGCGCGTATGTTCTCTTGTCCATTCTCCTTTGTTGTACACTCTTAATCGAATTTACCATGGTGAATTCTATTATCTGTTCTCCTGTATTGGACACTTCGAATTCACCATGGTGAATTCGATTAAGAGTGTCCAATAAAGGAGAATGGACAAGAGAACAAAAGCGCAAAAGCTTCTGACTTCACGTCAGTGCTTGAACCAATTTTTTTAGAAATGATTTTTTTTTAAATTTTCTACGATTTTTTTGCTACGATTCTCACGAAATGTTGCAAGAATTTCCGCGTTGGCATTCTACTAATAACCATATTTGAATTGTATCGGATTTCTATTTTTTGAGTTATTGAGGAAATAACAACCTAATTTCAGATTGATATAACTCCAAAATCATTTGGCCGATTATACTAGTTAACGAACTTAAATGTCGTATTCAGATGCGCAATCTACCCTGAAAACTGCAAGTCGCTATTTCTTTCCGTTCTCAAGGAATCATGAGATACATAATATTTTTTCGTAATTTTTAAAAAATTTTCTAGTGGTACAATCCTCACAAAATTTTACACACGTCTTCACGTCGATATTCTACAACTAGTTACCAAGCTTCAATTCGATCGAGTCTATATTTTTTGAGTTATCGAGGAAATAATATTCCAGATTGGTATAACTCCGAATCCATTGGGCCGATTATGGCCAACAGCGAACTTAACTCCCATTTAAATGTGCAACCTATCCTGAAAATTACAAGTCCCTATCTCCTTTCGTTCGAGAGTTGTCGAGGCAACGATCACCAATCCAGCAAGTGAACTCACACAAAGCTGCTCGGATCTCCAATAATATGAATCCGATCATGTTCAAACTTGGAACTTCGTAGTAGAGTTAGGTTCTGAAGGGTCTCGCAAAGTTTCAGCGATATCGGATGAATAGTTTCTAATATATAGAATATTTTTCAATAATGTTCTATGATTTTAAAAAAAATTTCTAGTTATACGATCCTCACAAAATTTTGCAAGAATTTTCGCGTAGCCAATCTACAAGTAATACCCATGATTGAATTGGATCGGTTTCATATTTTTCGAGTTATTGAGGAAATAACAACCAAATTTCAGATGGGTATAACTCCGAAACCGTTTCGCCGATTTATGCCTATAAACAAACTCGAATGGCGCACCCAGATTCTCAACCTAACCTGAAAATTTCAAGTCGCTATCTCTTTCCGTTCTTAGGTTATCGCGACATAAATATTAATTTTTAATAATTTTTTAAAAATTTTCTAGCGATACGATGTTCACAAAATTTGACAAACGTGATTAGGTTTATATTTTACAACTATTCACCAAGTTTTAATTCGATCGGATTTGTATTGGTTGTAGACAAAATTATTACTCGGAAACCATTGGACCGATTATGCCCATTAACGAACTTGTCCGTCCTATTGAGATACGCCACCTACCCTGAACATTTCAAGCTGCTATATCTTTCTGTTCTGAAGTTATCGTGGCAACGGCCGGCCGGACAGTATCAAATTTGACCTCGAATTCTTGATCAGGGAGTCGAACCCAATCGTTTGAGACCATTTTCGTAAAAAAAATCGAAAATTACAGACATTTGGGCAAAATGATAACGCGATGTTCCCCAGAACATACGCGCAAAAGCATGTTCTATTGTTCATTCTCCTGTATTGGACAATAGACTATGTGCGCAGAAGTCTCCTGACTTCACGTCAGTGCTTGAAACAATTTTTTTTATAAGGTCATCAAATTT
Source organism: Halyzia sedecimguttata (assembly GCA_937662695.2). Classification (NCBI taxonomy): domain Eukaryota; kingdom Metazoa; phylum Arthropoda; class Insecta; order Coleoptera; family Coccinellidae; genus Halyzia; species Halyzia sedecimguttata. Next base: position 24,406,781 of record OW569416.2, read on the forward strand.
TTTTTTAAATCGGAATGCGGAAGAAATGAAAGCTCTACTATTTCATTTGAATTTCTAGAAATTAACGTATCCCTTCTAGATTGGGGATCTGTCCTTGTTTTTAGTGCTGGTTTTGAAAGGGATTTTGTTGAATTTGGGATAATTTAGGAATGGTATTGGGCGTTTTGATAGTAAGTATCAATTACTACGTTTACATGCATCCTCTCGAACCGTTTTAAGCCAATGCGTATTCCGTAATGCGCATTGAAAACGCATGTAAACATTTTTCAATTCGAATTGAATACTCAAATGCGAATTAGTAAATGCGATTTGAAAAGGTGGATTGAGTTTTTCCAAACCGATTTAATGTGCATGTATACACCAAATACGCATTGGGAGTAGTTTTAAGAGAAACAAATTTCAGAATTACCAACACCAAATTTATTAGTTCGACAAATCTGATAATCTAACCAACCTGCTTTGTGGTTACGTTAATCGTAATTCCTTAGCTGGAAGATCGAAATAAATCTCTTGAGATAAAAATGATATCATATATTGTTCGAGGTAACTTTTTCTATTATCTTTAATCATTTTCTTCCAATTTTCTGGATTAATTTTTCACGATTTGCTCTTTCAATCGTTGTAACCACCCAGAATAGGTTAATTCCTTGCGAAATTATGGTGTTCTTCATCATTTTTTAAGATATTTAGAATGATTTTCTTTTCTTGATTTCCATTTTTAGTTTTTTTCAATCTTCCCATGTTGGCTACGCGAGCTTAGAATAAAGCCGAATTACAGAAAACTAGTTTCAGATAAGGCATGTAAACTCTCGAACCATATTTCATCTAATTCGCATCAAAACATGCGCATTGGTTCAAAACGGATCGAGAAGGTGCATGTAAACGTAGTAAATATAGTTCAATCCTGCTATGAAAGTATTCTTTGCTTCATTACATCGATGTCACCGAAATGTTCCTCGCAAACTACGCTATAAAAGGGGGGGGGAGAAAAATGTTGTTGTGAGATAGCTTCCGCTCTTCTTTTCCTGGAAGACCGAAACGACTAGCATAATTTTATGGAATATAATTTTTTGAAGATGAATAATTGCTGGTTGTTAACATAGACCTAATTTAATATTATGTTAGGTCTATGGCAGATATAGGAAGGAACAACATATTTTCATTACATTTCATCTTCTTCAGCCTGTAGTTACACGAAAACAATTTTACGAAATATAAATTATTAACCGCACTCACCTCTACCTAACCAACAAACTAAAACTGTTTAATGCGGGACTAGGAATACTAGGACGCAAAGGAAACAGTAGATCTCCCAGGTAACACAGGGACCTCCCAGAGATATCTCGGCGAGCTTATTCCGGGATATTGTGACGACTTTTGCGATATCGCTGGGAGGTCACCAAGAGCTCCCTATCACCTCAAAATGTCCGCCACAGCCACAGGGGATGAGCCCAGTAACATCTCAGAGATATCACATGGGGAAGTTCTCAAACAGCACAATAACCTGGGAAATATTTTGAGAGGTTCGCTGCGATATCACTGGGAGGTCGCCCAGACCTCCTATCACCTTCAAATCTCAGCCACAGAGGATGAGCCCAGTAACATCTCAAAGATATCACATGGGGAAGTTCTCAAACTGCTCACCCTGGGCAAAATTTTGAGAGGATGGTTGCAATATCACAGGGAGGTCACCAAGAGCTCCCTATCACCTCCAAATGTCCACCACAGGGGATGAGCCCAGTAACATCTCAGAGATATCAACTGGGGAAGTTCTCAAACGGCTCACCTTGGGGAATATTTTGAGAGGTTCGCTGGGAGGTCTCCCAGGCCTCTCATCAACTGAAAATGTCCGGCACAGGGGATGTGCCCAGTAAAATCTCAGAGATATTAGATGAGGATATTCTCAAACTGCTCAACCTGGGGAATAATTTGAGAGGGTCGCTGCGATATTGTCGAATACATCACTTCGATGCGTAGTTCGATATTCCACTCGGGTTATTTGCGATGTGGTTGTTCTTCCGGGTACAGAGTAGACGATTGTGCCATCTACCTGTGGAAACGAGAAGTGAGTAGGGATGGAGTATGGAGTAAGATCCCTGCAACACGCCACCTGATTTCCTATTCTTGCTGAATTTGCGATGTTTTGAGGACCTCGCAATGGAGTGCGTTATTCTCGTTACATTTATGATATCTTCAGGAGCTCGCAATTTGAATGTCTTCTTCTAGTAAACTGCGTGATATCTTTAGGAGCTCGCAATAATGGGAATGTGTTATTCTGGTTACATATGCAATATCTTGAGGAACTCCGCAATAGGAATTTCTTATTCTCGTTGCACCTGCGATTACTTGGGGAGCTCGCAATGGGAATGTCTTATTCTGGTTATCTGTGTGATATCTTCAGGAGCTCGCAATTTGAATGTCTTCTTCTAGTAAACTGCGTGATATCTTTAGGAGCTCGCAATAATGGGAATGTGTTATTCTGGTTACATATGCAATATCTTGAGGAACTCCGCAATAGGAATTTCTTATTCTCGTTGTACCTGCGATGACTTGGGGAGCTCGCAATGGGAATGTCTTATTCTGGTTATCTGTGTGATATCTTGAGGAGCTCGCAATAGGAATGTCTTATTCTGGTTATCTGTGTGATATCTCTAGGAGCTCACAATAGGAATGTCTTATTCTGGTTACATATGTGATATCTTGAGAATCTCCACAATAGGAATATCTTATTCTCGTAAGACTTGTGATGACTAAAGGAGCTGGCAATAGTGATCTCTTATTCTGGGTAACTGTGGGATATCTTTTGGAGCTCGCATTAGGAATATCTTATTCTTGTTATCTGTGTGATATCTTTTGGAGCTCGCAATAGGAATGTCTTATTCTGGTTATCTGTGTGATATCTTGAGGAGCTCGCAAGAGGAATGTCTTATTCTGATTATCTGTGTGATATCTTTCGGAGCTCGCAATGGGAATATCTTATTCTGATTATATTTTTGATATCTTGAGGTACTCCACAATTGGAATTTCCTTTTCTCGTTACACTTGTGATATCTTGAGGATATCACAATGGGAGCTCGCATTTCATCCACATTGTAACCTCCCAGAGACCTCAATGCGAGGTCTGTGTTACCTGTACTCGACACCATGTTGCCATTTAATCATGTTCCTGATACCTCTCATCCTGAAGTGGAGCATACCCATCACAATTGATATATTATTGAGTATATCTTGTCTTTGAATTCATCCGCACTCTGGAAGGACTAGATCGCAGATCATTTTAACATAGGCTATGACGTGAGCGTTTAGCTTTCAAACTTGCTCGAATCAAATTGAACTGCTTGGTTACGCTTTCGAGTAGTTTGTCTTTGTCGTACCATTGGTTTTGTTAGTGATTATAGAGGTACCTACTGTTTTCAGATTGTTCCCCTGACCGGAGCTCCAAAATGTCTGTAAATTTCGAATTTTTGGTCAAAAATTGTCTTAAACGTTTAGTTTCGGCTCACTGATGAAGAATCCGAGGTCAAACTCAATTATGTCCGTCTTACCGTAGGGACGATAACTCTCGAACGAAAAGAGATAAAGAGTTGGAATTTGCTAGGTAGGTTTGGACACCAAATGCGCCGATAGAGTTCGTTAATGGGCAAAATCCGTCGAGTGGATAGCCATAAGAAATTTAGTTTATCTAATCACTCGAAAAATAATAATTCGATTGAATTGAAACCCGGTTTTTAGTTGAAAAATACTGACATAAAATGAATTGAATGTAATTTTCGAATTTTTGCCGAAAATGGTCTCAAACGATTAGGTTCAACTCACTGATGAAGAATTCCAGGTCAAATTCGATTCTGTCCGGCCACATCAAACAGACCATGGAGCATACGCCCAAAAGCTCCTGACTTCACGTCAGTGCTTTTTAAGAATTTTTGTAATTGAAAAATAGATTTAATTTCAAAATTTACGTACCTTTCAATATTTAATATTGATGAAAAACTGGAAATTAAACGGTATGCCTAAGATAAATGAGCAATCTGCAATGATTCAACCTCGTGGAATGGGTTGTTGCAACTTACACTCGATGCATAGTTTTCACAACTCGAAATACCTAAGGAAATTATCATCGAAATGTCTAAAGCAAGGCTGGAGATAATCATAGCAGATTGTCCATTTATTCTTGATATTTGAGTAGGTAGTGGATTACGAACAAATTATTTTAATAGTTCAAAATATATCAATAAAATACTATCCTCTTTTCATAATTTAAAATTAAATAGTTCATACCACTAACACATTCTTTTCTGTATTATGAACCTTAACTCAAGAAAAAATCTTTGATACGCAAATGTAGATCCATATTTCAGTATTTTTTTGCGGATCAACTTTATGAAAATACTGTATATAGGAACATGTCTCACACTCAAGGAAGTAAAAGGTAATATTAACCTCAGTGGTCTACGAACAGTAATTTCTTTTGATGATTCCATTATGTTCTTCTTTCCTATTGCCTCCATAAACTACATCAAAACAGTCTTGTATATATTCACAACTTCAAGAATCGAATACTTGCTTTCCAAGAGAAAATATTTTCAAACTACGAATTGACAATCTCTAATAGCCAGAAATGATGACATTTATGAATAGTGAACACAGACAGATTCTGTGTTCACATTTTGTGTATCCATAACTTCTCCGAAAGTATTATCTTTGAAATTTTTAGCAAGTATTGACATTTCGGGGGGTTTGAACCCCCAAAATCCCCCACCTGGCTACGCCCTTGGTATATTTAATAGTAAAGAATTGAACTTGATTTTGTTCAATAAATTCGAAGAATATGAGCCTATACTTTCTATGGTCATCGCTGACGTGTTTTGAAAGTAATATTTGTCTAAACAATTGGATATCTTTATTAAATAAGAATAAATAAAACTAATTTACAATAATGCAGCATGAAATAAAATGATATGGATCCTACTCGAGAAAAAAATTGATATATTTTAAGGACTATGCAGCTTCTACTTCCTTCGATTCTTTGAACTTTCTCATGCCCATCATAGACTGAGGGCCTTGGATCAGCCTGTACATCACAGCCCAACTCAGTTTTGCAGGGATGAAACTTTATAAAAATAATAGTTTTATATTAAACTGCGATAAACTGTGTGGAAATAATATATACTCCATTCACTTCCGGTTGGCCATGATTTAGGTCTATCAAGTTTTCGTAACTAAATCGAAGGCAGGTTGGCACTGCTGAAATATCGTCAATGTCAAAACAATTCTCTGATACGTTGCCAATTTCTACTCTCAACAATCAACACAATTTATATGTATATTGTATATAAATATAAATAGATCATAATCTTCGAATAATAAAGAACTCTTCGCTTTGAAATTGAAATTGCTGAAAGCAGTTTTGAAGAAGCAGAGACGAAGTATCAGGAAGTGCTATACAGAATTGAAATTTGCAATAGGACTCGGGTTTCGTAGTACCTACTACTACATTTTGAAACTGGTGTATTTCAAGTTGTGCAACAAGGTATTTAAATGTCTTCTGTAGGCTTATTTCTCGAGAATTTAAATAGTGGGGAACAGGTACGTCTGTTCGTCTAGAAGTTTTCCTGAAGGGGTATTCAGGTACTTTCATTATTTTTTTCAAATGAACTATCATAAAGTAACGGATTACTGTATCCATTATTTTTCATTAATATTTCAACACTTGGTTCTTGATTTAGTTTATATACGTGAAACATTTCCATAGTAACAACACATGAAACATTTTCCTCAACAGTCGCCAGGTCTTTGGAATTATTAAATTCACATAATATCTTCACAAATTCAGTATTTTTCCCGAGAAAATTCACATTGTGAAAAATACGTAATTACTACGACTTCTATGTAGAGAAGACCACGTTGTCTAGTGATCTGACAGGAAAATGAGCAAAAATTAACATTTTCGAAATATACACGGTGAAATGTTTCAGAATTTCAGGGCCAACCGGGAGACTTTATAAAAGTGAACGGAGTGTAGGTAGAAATTTGAGCATATTTTCTTATAATACCTACTTTTTCAATGGAAGTACATATCTGGAGTATCCTGGCATTGTGACAAATACTTCTCTGTTCCTAATGGCAGTAACAATTCTTTTGGCCACATCTTTCGGTTCAAGCATCTTCATAGTTTTAGGCTTACATCCAGCAAACATTCCGGTGTTTATGAATGATGGACAAATCAGGGTCATGTTGATTTTGTGATGTCCATGAGTCTAATAATAATTTAAGCTATTAGATTTGCCCCCTTTCATTATATTCTTGGTTTAATAATATTCTTACTGTACCTTGAGTTCGGTCAGAAGGCTCTCGTGAAAGCCAATAGTGGCGTGCTTAGTTGCGCTATAATCGGTACATTTATAAGTTCCAAGCATGCCAGTCACACTTCCCACTGTGACGATATGGCCTTTTTCTTTTTTTATCATGTCAGGTAAAAAGGCTTTCGTGGTCTGAAATAAAAAAAAAACTGCATGTAATAATACTATTTTAGAATTGTCTTATATTTGGATCAGCATACTTTCAAGCTAGGTTAGTAGGTTACCATACAAATATCCACCACGAAATGTATGGAAAAAATGTTCTAAATAAAACAAACAGAGGGAATCGGTATAATAAATCTGTATATTAATATATATATTAAGGTGTCCGCGTATACAGCGACATCAAACTGCACTGATCAATTTCTGGTTCTTTCTAGCTACTACTACTATATTCGTTACTTCATATTAGGATATGGAATTAATAACTTGAATAAAACTCGGGATATAAAGAGATACTTATATTTCTCTTATTATGCGGGTACGAAGAGAGAGTAAAGTTTATTTCAGAGGTTCGCTTGAATAACTAACTCGACTTAATTTCATCTCCAAAAAGTGAATTTCCGCTAGCTGAATCAGCAGAAATGTATTATAACTATTGGGGGGCCCGAGATGGAAAACATACCAGTACGCATATATGCTGGCTTGCAGGTCTTAGCCGATTAGTGCGTACTGCGTAATTGATAAAACTCATCGTTCGACCATTTCGGTATTTTCAAATATGTTTATTTAAATCTCCTTCGAAATATAATCAAGTCGGAGGAATATTTTTGCTCAAATATCGTTGAATACCAACAGTTCAGATAAGAACTTTGCGAATCAATGCTTTTTAAAGACTTTATTGCACTCGTACTAGAGCGCTGTTATTTTGCTCAAATGTCTGTTATTTTATGTCCGTCCGTAAACACGATTACTTTCGAAAAAAATGGGTTCAAGCCCTGTGGACAGGAGCTTTCTGGCGCTCTAGTTCAAACAGACAAATTATATCTGGTATTGGTTTCTCAGAGTTGGGAATTGTATCAATGTATTCATATGATAGAACTGCATCATAAAGGAAATTCAATTCAAATAATAGTTTATTTATCAAGATTAAATGAGCAATCATGAGAATGAGAACTGCACCACATTTTCAAATTTTTTTTTGACACTTTGCGGTAATCTGGTCAATACAAAACTTCACATGCGTATAAAGGTCATGATTCTACAATTTGATGCTAAATTTCAGATAGATCGAGTGATCGGTTTCGGAAATATTCATAAAAAATATTTTTACTAAAATCGGCCACACCTCCGAAACCCCTTGATGGATTTCGCCCATTAACGAACTTGTCCGAGATATTTACGCTCCAAAACCACCTTGCAATTTTCAATCCGCTAACTCCTTTCGTTCGAGAGTTATCGTGCCTACGGCCGGTCGGCCGGCCGGACAGAATCGATTTCGCACTCGGATTCTTGATCAGTGAGTCGAACCAAATCGTTTGAGACCATTTTCAGCCAAAAATTCCAAAATTACAGACACTTGGGCAAATTGATAAGCACTCTGTTCCGAGGAACTAGAGCGCCAAAAAAACAAGTTTCGTATGACAATTGCCCAAAACAGGTTTAAAGTACCTACAAATAGTAGGTATTCCATAAAACATGTATGAAAGAAGATAAGTAATAATAAAAAATTACCTTGTAATCGATCAAAAATATCCTGATCTACGTTCACCAAATGTTCTCCTCTCTCGAACTACAGAATTATGCTTTCAATATTTACGTAATATTTTCAAACATTTTCGGGTGAGGTCCCCGTTGCATCGCTAAAATACGAGTATTTCAACCCCAATAATTTTGAAGTTACAATACAAGTTCGATTGATTAGATAATGTCATGTCATGTCATAAGTTGACATTATGACAATTCATACATAGAATAATTATATCAATCTGTGAAATACGATTTACATTGAAATTTTGAAAAATCATATCTCCGAAAGTATTAGCCTGTTAGAGTTAAAAATGATATGAATAGATTCTTATGATAAAACTACTTATTAAAAAAAATTTAATTTGGAATTTGTTTTGTAAAAAAAATTTTTTTTTTTGTTACTCCGAAACCATCTGTCCGATTTTGCCCAATAACGAACTTAGCAGAGATATTTATCCCCCAAACCTACTCTGAAAATTTCAACTCTCTAGCTCATTCCGATCGAGAGTTATCGTGCCTACGGCTGGCCGGACCGGCCGGACCGGCCCGACAGAATGAATTTCGACCACGGATTCTTGATCAGTGAGCCGAACCAAATCGTTTAAGACCATTTTCATCGAAATATTCGAAAATTACAGACATTTGGGCAGATTGATAAGCACTCAGTTCCTAGGAACTAGAGCGCCAAAAAGGAGTTCTAGTTTACACGGTAGGTTTGAGGTATGAATTTGCTGGTCGAGTTTGTGAATTGGCAAAACCTGCCCAATGGTTTCAGATATATACTCTATTGAATCCATAAGCCTGGTAGATTTACAACTGTCTGTCAAGCAGAAATTTTCACCATTGATCACTGCGCGAGACATATACTTGAAGAAGGATGGGTTCGCAGATCAGATCAATTAAGGTCCTTTCTGATAGCCAAGCCGCTCTAAAGGCATTGGCTTCTAACAGCTGCACGTCCCTGTTTGTGCAAGACTGCTGAACCACATTTGCTAAACTGGGAGAGCAACTGTAGAGTGAAATCTGCAGCTCATCTGAGTTCTTGGCACACTCGGGCATAGGGGGCAGTGAGATGGTGGACTCATTGGTGGCCCAGGGGGCTCCCATGGAACCCATTGGACCTGAACCAGTCTGTGCCATTTCTCTCAAGACGGCAATCAGATGGTTTGACCCAAAATTCCAATATTCCATATGTTTTGGTCTCGAACATCATTGACATCAACAATCACTGGACCTTCAGCTCAAGGAGAATTCTCTAGGTCAGCCTGTTAATATTAACAGAGATGTATACGGGCATCTGAGGTTCTAAAAAAATACCTTACTAAGATGGGACTGATGGAGTGCAGACTATGCCTGGAGGACGACGAATCCATCGAGCACATTATATATGATGAATCTGCTGGGGGCAGGATTAGATTCAAGGAACTGGTAGACTGGGGGAACTAAACAGATTCTTACCCTCTAGGCTCATCACCCTTATCAAAAGGCTTGAGGTTCTGGGGGATGTCTAGACTTAAGTGTGTCACAATAAACCTACTAATCGCGGTGTTAGGGTTGTATTCGTTCGCCCAACATAATACATATCTTAATCTTAATCTTAATAGACACTGTTCTGAAATTTTATGTTCCAAAATTACAGAGAATTATGACACCATGGTTCATGCAAAATTTCATGAGAATAGTATCACTAAAACCATTCAACATCTTGGCAACATATCGCCAGAATTCACTGAAATTTTATATGATGTATCTCAAAGGCATCCATAAAATGACTAAATCAGCTTTATAGATGTTTTGCTCGCATGTTCTAGGGAATACGTTGCTATCATTTTACCCGAATGTCTGTAATTTTCGAGTTATTTGCAGAAAATGATCTCAAACGATTAGATTCGACTCACTGGTGAAGAATTTGAGATTAAATTAGTCCAAATATGACGGAGAAGTTCGCCAATGGGCATAATCTGCCCAACGGTTTCCGAGTTCACATTTTATCTTCAACCAATACATATCTGATCTAATTGAAACTTAGATCCATATACCTATGACAGACATGTCTAATGTGTTTCTGTTCTAACAAACAAAGTACGATTGAATTCAAAATGACCAATTATAGGATATTATAATTACCCCTTATTCTATATGCCCTTGGATAATCCATATTATGATGGAAATATATAATGTGGTAAGTTTATCAAATTTGGCTCAGAATGTCTTCAGTGAAAACAAAACTGGAATATTGGCTAAGTTCCAATTGTTATAATGTAAATTTCAGAGGAGATTTGAGGAATGAATATCTCGGATAAGTTCGTTATTTAATTTTAATTTAGTTTCTTTTATGATGCAGATAGTTAAATTATAAGAATTAATTGATATCATTTCCAACTATGAGAAACCAATAATTTCGGAGATGAATTGTCATAGTTTGAACAAGAGCGCCAAAGCTCATGTCCACAGGGCTTTCCCACTTCTTTCTGTTATGTTTGAAAAGCTTTGAAGCAAAATGTTTGGATCACTCTGTATTTCACCGGCAAAACATCAAAGGAGACGACAAGTGGTCGTTTTGTAATTAAATCGATTGATCTTCGTGAATGCATGTCGACAAACGTGAAAATTTTATTGCTATTTGAACAATAGCGTGGATATAACCTATTATAATGCAATTTATCGTGATTCTACGTGAAAGCGCATACAAAATGGTAAAGTTGAGAAACTTCAGTAGGTAGGTTATTTCACATTTCAATGCTAGATAGAAAGCTAAAAATCTCCCAAGATTTTTTCATAGATTGCAATAATGGAATAGTTAATTATTATGAAGTGATGTAAGATTAACAAGTTCAAAGCCTTCTGAAAATGTGCTGTCACAACTATTAGGTTAGACTCACTGGTGAAGAATCCGATGTACTTAATTCTGTCTGGCCCTCCGGCCGTAACCACGATAACTTGAGAACGGAAAGAGATAGAGACTTGAAATTTTCAGGGTAGGTGGCGCGTCCAAATGCAAGTTCTTTAATGGGCATAATCGGTCGAGTACTAATTTTGTTTTCAACCAATACAAATCCGATCGAATTGAAACATGGTGAGTAGTTGTAGAATATCGACATAAAGACGTGAGGATCGTATCATTAAAAAATTTAATTTTCGGGGTAGATTGTGCATCCGTATGCGACATTTGATTTTGCTGATAGGCATAATCGGGTAAACGGTTTTGGATTTGAACCCATTTAAAATTTTGTTGTTATTTTCTCTATAACGCAAATAATAATACAAATCCGATCAAATTCACACCACTAGAATTTGAAAAAATCATTGCAAATATTTGAAAAAAAATCTATATGTCAGAGACTATCCGTCCGATATCGCTGAATTTCTGCGAGACCGTTCAAAACCTAACTCTACTGGCAAGTTCTATATTTGAATATGATCTATATTGTTGGTGATCTGAGCAGCCTTGGGTGAGTTCAGAAGCTGGAGGGTGACCGTTGCCACGATAACTTTAGAACGGAAAGAGTTAGCGACTTGCAGTTGTTAGTGAATGGGACAGCTGAGATCGTTGTTGGGCATAATCGCCAAAAGGTTTCGGAGTTATAACCATCTGGAATATTGTTTTCTCGATAAAAAAAATTGGTTCAAGCCCTGTGGACAGGAGCTTTTTGGCGCCCTTGTTCAAACAGACAAATTATATCTCCGAAAGTATTGGTTTCTCAGAGTTGGGAATTATATAAATGGATTCCTATGATAGAAATGCATCATGAAAGAAAGTAAATTTCAAAAAACTGCTTCAAAAATTATGCTTAATAGCCTTAATGCTTAAAAAATTTCCATTAAATTTATTCATCGATTAAATGAGCAATCTGCAATGATTCAACCTCGTGGAATGGGTTGTTGCAACTTAGACTCGGTGCATACCGAAATACCTAAGGTTAAGGAAAGTATCATCGAAATGTCTAGAGCAAGGCTGGAGACAATCATAGCAGATTGTCCATTTATTCCTGATATTTGAGTAGGTAATGGATTACGAACAAATTATTTTAATAGTTCAAAATATATTAATAAAATACTATCCTCTTTTCATAATTTAAAATTACTAACACATTCTTTTCTGTATTAAGAACCTTAACTCAAGCAAAAATGATTGATACACATATGTAGATCCATATTTCAATATTTTTTTGCTAGCGACATTATGAAAATACTGTATATAGGAACATGTCTCACTACTTAAGGAAGTAAAAGGTAATATTAACCTCAGTGGTCAACGAACAGTAATTTCTTTTGATGATTCCATTATGTTCTTCTTTCCTATTGCCTCCATAAACTACATCAAAACAGTCTTGTATATATTCACAAATTCACGAATCGAATACTTGCTTTCCAAGAGAAAATAACAACTATGAATTGACAATCTCTAATAGCTAGAAAAGATGACATTTATGAATAGTGATCAAAGACAGATTCTGTGTTCACATTCTGTGAATACATAGAACATACGATGTATTATTGGAACTTTGAAACATCATATCTCCGAAAGTATTAGCTTGTTAGAGTTGAAAAGGATAACAATGGATTCTTAGATGAAACTGCATCTAAAAAAAATTGATTTCAAATGTTGTAATGTAAAAATGAATATTTTTTGTAGTTACTCCGGAACTATTAGACCGATTTCGCCCAATAACGAACTTAACCGAGATATTTATCCCTCAAACCTACTCTGAAAATTTCAACTGTCTAGCTCATTCCGTACGGGAGTTATCGTGTTGACGGCCGGACGGCCGGCCGGACAGAATCGATTTCAACCACGGATTCTTGATCAGTGAGTCAAACCAAATCGTTCAAGACCATTTTCAGCCAAAAATTCGAAAATTACAGACATTGAATTGAAACTTGGTCACCAGTTGTAGAATACTCACACAAAGATGTATATAAAATTGCGAGGAACGTATCACAACAAAATTAAAAAAAAAATTATCATAAAATATTATTTATCTCACGGTAACTTGAGTCCAGAAAGAGATAAAGACTTGCTATTTTTATGGTCCGCATCCGAATGCGGAATTTGAGTTTGTTAATAGGCATAATCGGCCAAACGGTTTTGGTGTTATACCCATCTGAAATTTTGTTGTTATTCGTTCTATAACTCAAAATATACAATTCCGATCCAATTAAAACTCGGTAATTACTTGTAGAACGCCAGCGTGCTGAATTTCTCGAAATTTTGTGAATCCTGAAATTAGAAGATTATGAAAATACTTCGAAGATAGGTAATGACATTAAAAGATCGGTTGCCGTAAGCAAAATTGTTTTTATTTCGTTTTCTGCGTCATTGCTATCGAAATAATAACATTGATGAATAGTATAACTACTGAATTTGAGGGCAATGAAATTACTTGAGACATAAGTTTTTTCCTATATTATTAGATATTCAACGAAATTCAATTAGGATAGAGGACATTATGTCAAAATTAAAAATTCTGTGATCTTAGATGATTCGTTTATCAATTAAGTCATTAAAATGGTAAGAAATGTATTAATATGTCATAAGAGCTGACGAAACGGTCTATATCATTGGTAAATTCGATTAGGAGTGTCCAATAGAGGTGTAGACAATAGACCATGCGCAGAAGCTCCTGACTCACGTCAGTGCTTAAACCAATTTTTATATTTATGCATAGATTTCAAAAATGAAATTAACCCCCAGGGGATATCATTGATTTACCGAGCTAGAACAGACACAATACAATATAACAAAAATATAAAAAAGCACTGACGTGAAGTAGGTACTCTTTTGTGCGCTTGTTCACGTTGGCCAATTTGAATTGAATGATGAGTGCTTCAAGATCAGTGGATTGAGCGAACTGGAGATATAGTCAGGTAGTAGTCGAAACCCTTTACTGTTTAAATTTAAGGTGTTGTGCCTTATCTGGCATAAGGAGACAGTAACATTATCTACACTAAACACAACTGACCCTCCTAACTCGCACAAGCTCCTAGGAGCTTCTGAGGGGTCTCCTTGGGGAAGACCTGGGAGGTTCATTAGCAAACGCTAATTGACCTCATGTCAGTGCTTTTACAGCTTTTTCACTCCTTTCATAGTGAAGTCTTGTAGAAGACCTACCCCAAGATGACCCCTCAGAAGTTGTACGAGTTGTGCGAGTTAGGAGAGTCAGTTGTGTTCAGCATAGGCTGTTACTGTATCATTATGCCAGCTTAGGCACAGCAGCACTATCCACTGAGCTTAAAGCAATCATCATTCAATTCAAATTGGTCAATATCAACAAGCACGCCAAAGAGTACCTACTAACTTCGCTCACATCAGTGATTTTTTATATTTTTTCAAGTTTTATTGACAATTCTGTACATTGCTACAGTCCGGTCTACGCGATTAGTTTTACCGTCGGTAGAAATGAAAATAAAACGCGGGAAAGCCCTGTGAACAGGAGCTTTGGAGCTCTTGTTCAAACTTTGACAAATCGTATCTTCGAAAGTATTTGTAAGAGTTGGGAATTATATCAATGGATATCATAACAGAAATGGAATTCAAACATCATAAAAGAATTTAAATTCAACAAGAATGCCGAAAATTATTAATCCAAAACCAATAGACCAATTCTACCCAACGACGAACTCATCCGAGATATTCATTCCTAAATTCTATGATGAACGATATATTGTTTCCTCAAATCCATTCTGAAAATTATATTATATCAATTGAAACTGTAGGCAATATTCCAGTTTTGGTTTTACTGGAGATATTCTGAACTCAATATTATTAACTTACCATTCCCATCATCATATGGGTTAACAATGGGGATTAAAATATCACCCAAAAAGTATGATATCATATTAGAATTCTCATAATTCTACGATTGCTGAAATGAATTTGACATGTCATATCTCAGGAAAATAAGTTGACATCTATCAACACAGATCATAATAATTCATAGATGGAATAATTATAGCATTCTGTGAAAACATAGAAGTACAATTTATTATTGAAATTTTGAAAAATCTCATCTCCGAAAGTAGTAGCTTGTCAGAGTTAAAAATGATATCAATGGATTCTTATGGTGAAATTGCATCTTGAAAAAAATTGAATTTGAATTTTTTTTGTTTGTTACTCCGAAATCATCTGGCAGATTTTGCCCAGTAATGAACTTAGCCGAGATATTTATCTCCCAAATCTATGAAAGTTTCAACTGTCTAGCTCATTCCGTTCGAGAGTTATCGTGCCTACGGCCGGCCGGACAGAATAAATTTCAACATAGGATTCTTGATCAGTGAGTCGAACCAAGTAGTTTAAGGCCATTTTCATCCGAAAATTACAGACATTTGCGCAAATTGATAAGCACTATGTTTCGAGGAATAATAGCGACAAAAAGATTACGTTCGGGGGACCTCCGTCAGAAACGAAGTTGCTTACCACTAATCTTCAAATCCGAGTGTAATTTAATATTGATCTTCCAAATACAGTTATTTATTAATTCGTCCCAAAAATAGAGGGCACTAAAGACTCATATGTTGACTCAGAACCTGACCCCCATGTTCCTTTAGCGGAATTCACTTGCTTCCCAGAATAAGCAACACCATAAACAAAAAAATAACTCATGCGCATTCGCATTTCACTCGTCATTGAAAGATCCTCAAAACAACACTCCTCCCATACGAAAACTGCAGCAATTAAATCACCTTTCGTCTACTCATACGCATAATGAAAAATTCCGGAAACGGCTAGCGTGAATTTCAAAATTGGATCAAGGACCACTCCACCCAGGAAACTACGCAATTTTCACGAAACTGGCTTGCATACACACATAATTGACATGAGGTGGTAATATGGCCTTCTAGTCCCACCCTAGTCACTCAACTTTCGGCCAAATTTTGAAAACATATTTAAAATTCCACACATTGTTAATCCACTTATTCAAGCACCACCGTACTTACTTGGTAAGCTTTGAGAGGTAATTATTGATCACCGATATGTCAAAATTAGACTTAATCCGATATGTGATTTTTATATTTTTTTTTAGAATTTCAAGCAAAATATTCCGCAAAATAGTTGACATTTTTTCTAGTCATACTATTCTTCCGAAATTGTGCATAAGTCTTTGCGTCGGTATTTTCCAAATAACTATTCGATTCGATCAGATCAGTATTTTTCGAGTTGTAGGGAAAAAACATTTCCAAATTTTTCAATATGTTTCGTTCACATAGTAATCTGGTCAATACAATTTCGACAATATTCAGAAAAATAGCCCTGAAATAACTCTGAAACTACACGGCGGAATAAGCCCATTAACGACCTTAACAGAGATATTTATGCTCCAACCCTACTCTGCAAATTTTAACTCATTTCATTCGAGAGTTATCGTGCTTACGGCCGGATGGACGGACATATTTGAATTTGAGCCCGGATTATTCATCAGTGAGAAGAACCCAATCGTTTTCGGCTTAAAATTCCGATAATACATACATCTGCGCAATATTATAGCCTATAGTCCATTCACTTGTATAAAGTCTCCCGGTTGGCCATGAAATTTTGACACATTTCACCGTGTATATTTTGAAATTGTTAGGTTATGCTCATTTTCCTGTCAGATAACTACGCAACGTTGTCCTATCTACATAGAAGTCGTAGAAATCACGTATTTTTCACAATGTGAATTTTCTTGGGAAAAATAATGAATTTGAGAAGATATCATGTGAATTCAATAATGCCAAAGACCTGGCGACTGTTGAAGAAAATTTTTCCTCTGTTGTTACTATGGAAATATTTCACGTATATAAACCGTTTGGAAAATTCAGTTATGCTATTTTCTTGTACGGAAATCAAGAATCAATTGTTGACATTTTACTGAATAATGGATACAGTAGTCCGTTACTTTGAAAAAAGAATAGAAGTAACTGAATAGCCTGGCAGGAAAACTACTCAACTACTGAACGAACCGACGTACCTATGGATTTCCCCACTTTTCGAAATTCTCAAGAAATAAGCCTACAGAAGATATTCAAATACCTTGTTGCGCAACTTGAAATACAACAGTTTCAAAATGTAGTAGTACTACGGAAGCCGAGTCACTGTTAAACCTTACTAAAATATAGTGATACGACAGGAAACTCAGTAATTTCATTCGAGAGTTCTGTCCTGGGACAGAATTAAGTTTTCCTATTGCAGATTTCAGTTCTGTATAGCACTTCCTGACAGTTTGTCTCTGCTTCTTCAAAAGTGCTTTCGACATTTTCAATTTCAAAGCGAAGAATTCTTCATTATTCGAAGATAATGATCTGTGATAATATCTTGTCTAAGATGGAACATTATGTTGATTCGTTGATTGTTGAGAGTAGAAATTGGCAACGTCTCAGAGAATTGATTTGACACTGACGATATTTCAGAAGTGCCAACCTGCCTTCGCTCTAGTTACAAAAATGTGACTACGGAGCTCTGATCACGTAGAAGCGAACATTTTTACCGAATTTTAGTAATCGTCCTAGTTTCCATTCGTTTCAAACAGTAAAAATTGGTTCAAGCACTGACGTGAAGTCAGAAGCTTTTGCGCGTATGTTCTCTTGTCCATTCTCCTGTATTGGACACTCTTAATCGAATTAACCATGGTGAATTCTATTGTCTGTTTACCATGGTGAATTCTATTGTCTGTTTACCATGGTAAATTCGATTAAGACTGTCCAATACAGGCGAATGGACAAGAGAACATACGCGCAAAAGCTTCTCACTTCACGTCAGTGCTTCAACCAATTTTATTTTCAATGATTTTTTTAAAAATTTCTAGTGCTACGATCCTCACGAAATTTTGCAAGAATTTTCGCGTAGGCATTCAACAACTAATAACCATATTTGAATTGGATCGGATTTGTATTTTTTGAGTTATTGATGAAATAACAACTAAATTTCAGATTGATATAACTCCAAAACCTTTTGGCCGATTATGCTAGTTAACGAACTTAAATGTCGCATTCAGAAGCGCAATCAACCCAAAACAAATTTCAGAAATTTTCTAGTGCTACGGTCCTCACAAAATTTTACACACGTCTTCATGTCGATATTCTAGGACTAGTTACCAAGCTTCAATTCGAGTCTATATTTTTTGAGTTATCGAGGAAATAATATTCCAAATGGGTATAACTCTGAAACCGTTGGGCCGATTAGGGCAAACAGGGGACTTTACTCTCCCATTCAGTTGTGCAACCCATCCTGAAAATTGCAAGTCCCTATCTCCTTGTTCGAGAGTTGTCGAGGCAACGATCATGATCATCTATCCAGCTACTGAACTCACCACAAGGCTGCTCGGCTCTCCAACAATATAGATCCGATCATGTTCAAACTTGGTACTTGGTAGTACAGTTAGGTTCTGAAGGCTCTCGCAAAATTTCAGCGATGTCGGATGAATGATTTCTGATATATAGAATTTTTTTCAATAATTTTCTATGATTTTTCCGAAATTTTCTAGTGATATGATACTCACTAAATTTTGCAAGAATTTTTGCGTTGCCATTTTACAACTAATAACCATGTTTGAATCGGTTTTGTATTTTTCGAGTTACTGAGGAAATAAAAACCAAATTTCAGATGGGGATAACTCCAAAACCGTTTTGCCGATTATGCCCATAAACAAACTCAAATGGCGAATTCAGATTCTCAACCAAATCTGAAAATTTCAAGTTGCTATCTCTTTCCGTTCTTAGGTTATCGTTATCCATTAACGAACTTGTTCGTCATATTGGGCAATGGCAACGGACGGCCGGCCGGACAGAATCAAATTTTACCTCAAATTCTTGATCAGGGAGTCGAACCCAATCGTTTGAGAACATTTTCGGCGAAAAATGCGAAAATTACAGACATTTGGGCAAAATGATAATGCGATGTACCCCAGAACATACGCGCAAAAACAATACACGATCAACCATGAACTATGAAATTCAGCGAAGACACCAAATAATATACAGGGTCTTTCACGAGGAACCTCACCCATATTTATACGGGAAACTACTGAACGTATTTTCATGAAATTCAGCACTTATAAGTACTTCACGATGCTGATGAAATCTAAAATATTTTCAAGGCATAAGCACCTCCGGTTTTTCCGGAAATGACGTCAACTTCCGTTTTTCAAATTAGAACACCATTTTTTCATTGCAGAAATAGATTCCTTAGAAAATTTCAAGTTATTTTGATGTAACTTTTTTCAGTTTTGGTTGGAAAATTCTCTCTGAGCGGGAAAATTCGAAAAAAAAATCGAAAATAGAGCTCCGCTGAAACAAGAATAACTTCGAGGTTTTTGGATGGAAAATTTTCATTTTTGGGATTTTTCAAGATGTAAGATTGATGTATCCACTTTAAAAATCGAAATCGCGATTCATGATACAGGGGGTGAAAAAATCGCTTTCAAAGTTAGGGATGACAAAATCGTGAAAAATCAATTTTTTCAAATTAGAACCCCATTTTTTTATGGCAGATATTGAATCTACTTTAAAAAATAATGTGAGTGTATGTGTATATATATTTTTACCAATTTCCATTGTTCAGAGTTCGCGGCTCAGGTTCTTCGGACTGCTCTGTCAGATCACTTTGGTCAGAAGCTTACGTTGAACTTAAATGAAGTTCACTCTAACAAACCTTCTTATAAACGATTTTTCACCTCTGAGTCCATTGATGCCTTCAAAGGTGATCTGGGGGAGCAGGACTGGGGGAGTGTTTATCAGATCGGTGAGCATGATATCAATGCTCAATGGGATACGTTCATGGGAACTTTCAAACTGATTTTCAATGAAAGATTTCCTCTGAAATTGGTTCATGTAAAAAAGTCATCCTCCAATAAGATGTATAACACTGTAGAAATTCAAGAATCTAAAGAAAAATTAGACTGTTTATTATTGATGAGAAACAAACATAAATGCTATGACGATTTATACAAATTAGAAAAGAAACACTATGAATCTTTACTCATGAAAGCTAAGATCTCTTACATTCAGAAGAAGGTGGAAACTTCAGATAATAAATCAAAAACAATGTGGTCACTGGTGGGGGAACTTACTGGGAAAACTCACAATAACAATTGTGGTGTACAGGGATCACCATCTGAAGTGTCCTCTAAATTTTCAGAATTTTTTAAAATGCTTGTTCCTCAATTGTTGGACAAAATACCCAATATTCCTTTCATAGATGTTTCACCCAATATACAAGAGATGTTCATTATAAAGCCTGTAACTCCTGAGGAAATAACAGAAATTGTTAGGAAATTCAAAAATAAAAATTGTAGTGGTTATGATGAAATTCCTTTGAGACTGGTAAAGTCGTGTAGTGAAGAATTGAAATGTATCCTGTCTTATATAATTAATAACTCCTTTATATATGGAATTTTTCCGAATCAATTGAAAATTTCTATTATAAAACCCATTTTTAAAAAGGGAGATACGGATGCTGTTGAAAATTATAGACCTATAAGTCTTTTACCATGTTTTTCAAAAATATTTGAGAAAGCAATGCTATCTAGGCTTTTAGAATTTTTTGAAGGAAATAAAGTATTTAGTGACTCCCAGCATGGATACCTCGGGGGTAGGTCTCCGATCACAGCCATTTTCCAGTTTACTCAGGAAATAATCCGCATAATAGAAGAAGATAAACTCGGATTGGGTTTATTTATTGATCAGACAAGAGCTTATGATTGTTTGAACCATTCTTATCTGCTTCAAAAGTTAGAGAATATGGGAATTCGCGGTGTGGCAAAAATGTGGTTTGAGTCTTACCTTGGAGGTCGCCATCAGAAGGTGTCAGTTCGAGTAGATGGTGTGATGTCAGAGTCAGAGCAGGTAGAGATGAATATTGGCGTACCTCAGGGAAGCACACTGGGTCCAGTATTGTTCATTCTCTTTATGAATGATTTATGTCTTTTGATTGAAGCCCTGTTTGTCATCATTACTTGTTTCGTAGATGACACCAATATTTTATTGGAGGGCAATGATTTTGTAACTATCAAGAAAAAAGCGGATGAGATATTTGCAATAGTAAAAAATTGGCTCTGTTCTAATAGACTTCTCATGAATGAGGACAAAACTGCAGTTCTAGTATTCAGCTCAGATAGATCCCGTAAAGAGTTGGACGATTCAATTCAGATGGCGGATAAAAGCATTACCTTGAGTCAATCGACAAAATTCTTAGGCCTTCAAATTGACAGGTTCTTGAAATGGTACGATCATATAGAATTCTTATCGATGAAATTAAGTAGGATATGCTATGGAATAAGGGTATTGGCGAAATGTTTAAATTCAATTGGCTTGAGATCAGTTTATTTTGCCAATGCAGAGTCTGTCATGAGATATGGGATAATGTTTTGGGGAGCTAGCTCAGCTGTTGACTCTATCTTTAAAATACAGAAAAAGATTATGAGAATCATTTTCCATATGAAGTTCAGAGAGTCATGTAGAGGAGTATTCAGAGAAAAGAATATTCTGACCTTGTATGCCCTTTATATATTTGAATGTTTGGTGTTCTTTATGAAGAATAGGGAAAAGTTTACAGTTCATACTTCTCAGCATCACTATCCAACACGATCTATCAACCTACATTTTCCATTGCATAGATTAGCAATTACTGAGAAACATCCATCTTATATGTGTATTAAACTGTTTAACTCTCTTCCATATAATGTGAAAGTGTTGACAAACATGAATGCCTTTAAGAAATCATTGAAAACTCTCCTCATAAAGATCGAACCATATTCCTTAGAAGAGTTTTTTCATGCAGTGTAAATATTGTAGTTTTTATGTAAATATTGTATTTGAGTTAAGTTTGGACGTGATTTCATTTGCATCTTTGTAATTTTTTATGGAGATTCCTTGAAATAAAGTATATTATTATTATTATTATTATTATTATTATTATTATTATGCATCACACCCTTGCCCTGAAGTGGATATTTTCTGAGTTATTCACAAAAAACTGTTTCTCGTCTTGAATTTTCAGCTATTTCTTTTCCCTTCACGCCAAAAAGATGAAATTTTCAGGAACTGTTACTTAAACCATGTTTTAGATTTTACTACCCTAATATGCAAGAGAAAAAAGTTACAGGTTGTTCATAAATAGATGGCGAATTTTGATTCGAATTTGTATCGGAAACCTCTTTATTTCAACTAATCGGCCATCGGTTTTCTCTCCAGTGATAAATAAATAATTCCTTATGAACCATATGCAAAAACTTACCATGTTTTACATTCTTTTTTTTTAATGATAGATATCATTAATTACATCTGCCAAATTCCTCTGTATACAGTAGCATTTTGTGTTTACTATTAATTTGGTGATAATTCGTATTAAGTTATAAAATCGATCACTATGCCTAATTTTACCAATGAAGATTATTTAAATCTCATTCTACTTCATGGAGAATGTAATAAAGTTGTAGATAGAACGATTCGACTGTTCATTGAGAGGTTTCCTGACCGACCCAGACCAAGGAGAGATACCATTAACAGAACCATGACAAACTTGAGAAATGTCGGATCTTTCGTTAAGAAAACTATACACAGAGAAAAAAGTGTAGTAGAAGATGAGAACAACGAAAGTACAGTTCTTGCATATTTTCGTGTGAATCCTCAAAATTCTCTCAAAGATGCCGAGATTGATCTGGGATTATCTCAATCGAGTGTTTGGAGAATATTAAAAAAACATAAAATGCACCCATATAAATTCAATAGGGTACAGCATTTGAAGGAAACTGATTTCGTCAGGAGAACAGAGTTTTGCGAAGCTATGATGATTCGATTTCAAGAGAATGAAAACTTTTTGGACTGTATAATTTGGACAGATGAATCTAAATTCACAAAGAATGGTTCTTTCAATAGGCATAACAGTCATTATTGGGATGAAGAGAACAACCACCACTTCAGACAATGGAACTTTCAAGAGACCTGGAGTTTCAATGTTTTTTGCGCCATCAAAAATAATGCAATTCTCGATGTTCACATTTATGATGGGACTTTAACTGGTAAGATAGAACACTACACATGTTTGCATTATTTAAAGAATGTTCTCCCTTAGGAGATAGATATTCTGACATATTGACTCAAATAATTGAGCCGCTAGTACAGAACCATAATGACTTATGGTATCAACAAGATGGCGCGCCTCCACACAATTCACTCAATGTGTCAAATATCCTCTACAGGCTATTTGAAGATCGATGGTTGGCGAACAATGGTCCACATCTTTGGCCACCACGTTCTCCCGATTTAACTCCTTTAGACTATTATGTTTGGGGTAGGATAAAAAATATTGTCTACTCAACTCCCCTGACTGATAAAGAGGACTGCATAGAACGAGTCAGAAATGCGTTCAGGTTTGTTTAGATTTTTAGATTCATAGTTTTGAAACTCAATTTGGTTTTTAAACACTTTCGCAGATCTCTTCCTCCCGATGAAATAAGAAGAGCAACGCACGAAGCATTCCTGAGACGTATAAATAAATGTCTAGAAATTAACGGTCAAAACTTTGAGCATCTTCTCTAGTTATAACTGCGAGAGTTTGCCATGGTTCTCCTAATAGTAACTTGAAGTCGGTTTCAAGAAGGGGTGAAAAATCTACAGCATGGTTCAAATAACAGTTCCTGAAAATTTCATCTTTTTGGCGTGAAGGGAAAAGAAATAGCTGAAAATTCAAGACGAAAAACAGTTTTTTGTGAATAACTCAGAAAATATCCATTTTAGGGCAAGGGTGTGATGCATACACTCACATTATTTTTTAACGTAGATTCAATATCTGCCATAAAAAAATGGGGTTCTAATTTGAAAAAATTGATTTTTCACGATTTTGTCATCCCTAACTTTGAAAACGATTTTTTCACCCCCTGTATCATGAATCGCGATTTCGATTTTTAAAGTGGATACATCAATCTTACATCTTGAAAAATCCCAAAAATGAAAATTTTCCATCCCTAAACCTCGAAGTTATTCTTGTTTCAGCGGAGCTCTATTTTCGATTTTTTTTTCGAATTTTCCCGCTCAGAGAGAATTTTCCAACCAAAACTGAAAAATGTTACATCAAAATAACTTGAAATTTTCTAAGGAATCTATTTCTGCAATAAAAAAATGGTGTTCTAACTTGAAAAACGGAAGTTGACGTCATTTCCGGAAAAACCGGAGGTGCTCATGGCTTGAAAATATTTTAGATTTCATCAGCATCGTGAAATACTTATAAGTGCTGAATTTCATGAAAATACGTCCAGTAGTTTCCCGTATAAATATGGGTGAGGTTCCTCGTGAAAGACCCTGTAGATAGGAGTACATAGCTACAAAATTTCAAGGATCTCACATACACTGAACAGAGTTCATTGACTGTTCAAAGAATAAGCAGCAATTAGCAATATTCGCTTTCTATAATTTGCAGTAACAGGGATATGAATCGATAAAAAGAAATGACGAAATATTGCCGTGTTTTATTCCACTTATTTAACTTGAAACCTCCTGCAATTTGTTGCATAGCGCTTCAATTTCGTAATCAATCGCTACGTGCTGTTCAGAAGTTCAGTGAAAAAACCGTTTAATCATGTAATGGCATAATTACACTGATAAAACTCATTCTAATATATATGCATTAATCTATCATTAGTGAATAAGAGAATGGATGTTTTCACAAAGTTTCATTAAGAACAATGCGTTTTGATATGAAGTATCTTCTTCTATAGGTACAAATTGTACACAAGTATACAGGGTGGGTCACGGTCGATGGTACCCTGGACTTTTACGGAGAACGGGACGTACGATTTTATTGAAAATTTGGTTTCTTGGCAAGAGCCCACTGCTCCATCGATCTAGAATATTTTCAGTACTTCGGTGTTGCCGCTTATATCAGAAAGTAATAACAACTTTGATATTTCAAATGGAACACCCTATATATTATTGCTTTTTTCGATCCGCCGTAGCCTCCTGCTTAATTCAGTGTTAACTTCATCATCCCTATCTCTAGCGGTTTTCGAGTAGTTAATTGATTTACTCCTTTTTTGTGCAAAACATAGCTTCAATTCAACATTCATTACTTGGTTACTCGGAATCCTAGAAAGCCGAAATTTTAGAAATGGATTAACAATATCCCGTGTACCTATCATTTACGTATATTGACATACGTCTCTAATCGTACAGGGTTGTTGAAAATCCGAGGCTTTTCCGAGACATACTTAAACAGTAAAAAGGGCGTTTTTTCAAATAGAACAATCTATATATCAGAAGATATATTTAAAGACAATTAAATTTCCTTTCAAACGATATAACATGTTCCTATATCTAAATAGTAAGATTTTCGAATTAAAAGCCAGTTTTCATGGCAATGGGAATATTGAGCTACATTTTGTATTAGCTATCCATGAAATGTCATAGAACATGTAAAATTTAACAATTGGCATCGATTGTGAAGTATTGTTGAATTTATTAACGAAGATTGTATAAACTCATTCAAATGGAATGTAATAATTTTACACATGAAGTTTTGATGAAATTGTTTATCCTTCACGGTCAATGCGATTAAATTGTACCAAGATACAATAATATTCCCATTGGCATGAAAACTTGCTTTTAATACGAAAACCTTAGAATTTAGGTATAGGAATATCTTATATCGTTTGATTTATTCTCTTTCAATACATCTGTATGATATACAGGTCATTCCATTTGAGAAAACGTACTTTTTATCGTTTTAGTATCTCTCGAAACTGATTGAAACTGGGTAATTAGTTATAGAATGCCGACGAGCAAATTTTAGAAAAGTTCATGAGGATCGTATCAAAAAAAAAAATAAAATTTAGAAAATATCCGTAAGATTCCGCTGAAATTCCGCTTAAACATTGGAAATGTATTGTGAAAATAAAATTTCGAAATGGTATCTGGTGAAATTTCAAATCATATAAATCTCAGAATTGTAACAACACTTCGTTGGCGATGTTACATGTTTCCAAAAATACACATCCGATTGAATTAAAATCTAGTACTCGGTTGAAAATAGACGGATTGAAGGTTCATGCAGTATTTCGTACGGGTGTGTGAGACGTGAATGGACAGGAAAACATCCATGCAAAAGCTCCCGACTTCACTTCAGTGCTTTTCTCGAATTTTCAAAATGATCAATCTAGTCAAAATTAAAGCAGAGTACAACTAAAATATTACTCTGATTAAGTATGGCGTACTTTACTGGGTAAACCGAGCACAAGCAATTTTTGAAACTGCGTTTCTATCTGCTATCAATATTTCATTTACTAAGAAAAGCTATTTCATTCACCATCGACAAGAAAGTAATCGGAACTCATAAGCATATATACTTAAAATCTTATTAACGGATAGTTTTGTTTTTTTTTATTTTCGTGCCAAAAATAATTAAACACAGCTGACTCCGTATTATACTTTTCTTTTTGGTAACCCGCATTTTGCATATAAAATTTGGACTCCCCATTATGATTGAGGTACTTCATTGATCAAAAAGTGTCCGGACTAGCCAAAAATGCAAAATACATTACGGCATTCCATAGCGCCATCATTTAGAAGGTTATGTGTCTATATTTCATGACAATCGGACTACGCGTTCTCCTGTTATAGATGTTTGTGTCAAGCAATTTTGGTGTTTTTGTTGGAAGATCGATGAGAAAGATTTTCGTGTGTTGTCCAATAATCAATCGACGTTAAGATTATTTAGAAACCAATAGCAGTAGGTACTCTAGGCGACGTGGTATATCTATTGGTAGGAGTTGCTGTAACATCGTTATTTTGTAAGGGTACAAATTCAGTTTATTTTTCAATAGTTACTTTGACTGAAGGGGAACCAGACTGTAAAGATAATTTATTCAGGGACATTTTAACTTGTTCAAGAAAAACCTCCGGTAAAACGAATCCTATTGATGTAGGAATGATATTACCATCCTTGCAAATTACAGAGTTAAGATTGGTTTTAATGACGCACACTACGTGTATCGACGTTCATACCGATACCACGATGTATTTCTGGCGTCTATCTGAAGAAAACTCAAACCATCCCCATGACATGTAAAGATTAACTTTGGAGGCGCCTCGAAGCCCGATAATCCTTCTAGAGCCATACAATACTTTTTCCCTGTACAGGAAATATTAAGAAGGTAATAATGTAACGTATCTCATAATACCCTTGGTCCCAGTGAATTATCTCAATCAGAGGATTCGCCAATCAGCGTTGAACACCACTTTGGTATTAAAGCCCTATAAGATCGGTGAAGAGCTTACGGAGAAGGTAGATCACAATTCGCAGTAATCGAATTGGTCGAGTCGAGCTGGGTTGAAGCCAGTACGGGAATTCGATAGAATCCTTTAGACGGTAAAGAAGTTGATTCGGGACTTTGTTACTTTGTAGACGCGTGAAGAAACGATTAAATGGGGGAGACCAAGTGCAAGTGCCTTAAGAGGGAAGACGTAGAAGTTTAACTATCAAGACGTTAGGTAGCTCAGTAATCGACATTTTATTATATTCGATTACGATTGCGAGTTGGGTTGCAAGTTGAGGATTGTAGAATTTTGTAAATAAACTTGTACATAAAAGTATACAGCGTTCTATTTATTAATCCATAAGTGTAGGCTAGAATCAGTATTTCCTAGACAACAATAAAAATCTTAAATTATCAACATAGGTACCTACTACCAGAAAAAACTCACCCAAAAATGTGACAAAATGTTGACGTTGAACGTTTTTTCTATCATGTAATCTGGAATGTCCAGAAGTGTTTGACCACATACGATTCCAGCATTATTGATGAGGATATCAACTGGGCCAATGTCTTCCTTGATGATTTTGGCATATTTGTAAACAACTTCTCTGTCTGTGACATCTACGGGCTGTGCAATGATGTCAAATCCTTCCACTTTTACACGTTCTTTTAATTTCTCGAGAGCTGCAAAATATTGGTATTATGGAATAATTGCATCAAATTCCACAAAATAAATATGGAAATAGAGGGTGATTCCAAATTCGACGTGAACCTTGGAGGATGTGTTAGAATGACTCATTAATTGCTATCGTTTGAGCCATATTTAGGTATTGATAACCGAAAATTAACAGTTTCCGAGATATTTGAGTTCTAGTGATTTTTAAAAGATTTCTCACCTCAATTAATTTTTCCTCAATGTTTTCTACGTTGACCAAATTTGATTACTATTTTGGATTATTTCTATCAGAAAAAGTTTTGAAAAAAGTAAAACTATGCTGTATTAGATGTTGAAAAAGAATTAGTATGATTTGAAAGGGGAATGGGATATATGTAGCAAATAAAGAAAAATAACGAATTAAATATTCATATATTATTATGTTCGAAATGACATACACCATTCCTTATACAAGCATGTGCCCTCTTTTATTCTTTCTATTCTGTCCACATATTGTGCACGAGTATTTATTTCTCTTTCATCAACCATTTCTGCCCCAAACATGAAAATCTAGAAGATGTATCCGGACTTCTCGCTGGTCACGATTTAGGTCCTCTCCTATATATCCACCGATTGGGAAACAATTCGTTCAAAACCATACGTATACGGAGGTGAGAAATCTTTTAAAAATCACCAGAACTCAAATATCTAGGAAACTATAAATATGTTTTCTTTAACACTACGAAAGTAATTACACTCTTGTCCACTACAGTTTTTGTTGTCTGACATATGTTTCGGAAACAAAGTTTCCATCTTCAAAGACGAAGCGCGTTACTCGGCAGTAACGCTTTGAAGATGGAAACTTTGTTTCCGAAACATATGTCAGACGACAAAAACTGTAGTGGACAAGAGTGTAATTACTTTTGTAGTGTTCATAATAAGACCACAGTGAACTCAAAATAAAATATGTTTTCTTCAAATGTAAAACACTCCATTTCATAATTTCAATTTCACATTATAGGAACCGATGGAGCAGATGATGAAATGCTTTCACATTATGGGGACAATGATTCAGAAAATGGACATGAAGATTTTTTTATAGTGTGAACAATTATTTTTTTTTATTTCTTTAAAGTTATATTTTACCTTCAACAATTTCCCCATATTCCATTAATCGACAGTTCATATGTTTGTTCATTTATATCAGTCATATTATTCGTAATATTCATAATAGCGGATTCAATTGATTAAAATAGACTAAAATATATTTTATGCTCGAGCAGAAGGAAAGATTTTACTGTCGCCCAGGTCGAAGCATCCAATGAACCCTTCTGCCTTGAAAAATATAAGCTTATAATACTGGCGAGAACATCAAAAATGAATTTCAAGTACCATAAAATAGGTACTTAGAAATTTTGTTTTCAAATTCCAAAGCTTCTGCTATGAAGTCATAACTCATTGATGAAGAATTCTAGATCAAATTTGATTATGTCCGGCCGGCCGTCCGTGCGTTGCCACGATTGAGAACGGAAAGAGATAGCGACTTGAAATATTCAGGGTAGGTGGCGTGTCCCAATACGACGAAAAAGTTCGTTAATGATCATAATCGGCAGAATGGTTTCCGAGTAATAATTTTGTTATCAACCACTACAGACCCGATCGAATTGAAACTTGGTAGCTAGTTGTAGAATACTAATATAAAGACGTTTGTAAAGTTTTGTGAGAATCGTGTACCTAGAAAATTAAAAAAAAATATATTTAAAATATTATTTATGTCACGATAACCAGAGAACTAGAGAAGGAACAGGTAATGGGAGTATTAAAAACCATCAGAAGGCTTGGTTCTCTCTTACCAGGTACCAGGTACATACATTTCATCAGACAATCTTCCTAGTGACGTAATGATTAAGAAAGTAAGCATTGAAAATAACTTCACTATGAAGCTCGGTAGGAAAAAATACTGAGACAGGGAATCCAACACCTAAGTTCTTACAAAAAGCCATTAAATGGTACACAGACGGTTCAAAAACCACAACAGGAGCTGGCGCAGGAGTACACGGGGCAGGCACCAAAAGCTCACTATCGCTAGGCTCTTATCCGAGCGTCTTCCAGGCAGAAGTACTTGCAATAGAAAGATGCGTGGAAATGAACCTAGAAAGAAACTATCAGATATGTGATATTAATAGGAATTTACTCTGACAGTCAAGCTGCTATTAAATCTTTGAGATCCCATGTTATCGAGTCTAAGCTAATATGGGAGTGCCGAAAAAAACTTAATGAAGTAGGAAAGGAAATAAGGATCTCATTGGTCTGGGTTCCTGGTCACGTGGGAATTAAAGGAAATGAGGAGGTCAACACACGTGCAAAGAAAGGAACACAAACCCCATTTATTGGCCCGGAACCCTATTGTGGGGTTGGTAGATACATCTACAAAAGTGAATTTCGGATGAAAGAAGTATACTCTGGAACTCTGGAGATTTCTCCTAGGAATGTATCACTCCAAAAAGTTCCTCCAGAACTTTGACACTGCCAGATCCAAGAAATATATTGACCTCAGTAAAAACACGCTGTATCTCCTCAATTGTTTCCTCACAGGGCACTGCGGCCTTAAGAAGCATATGATGAGATTAGGGCTAGCAGAAACTGACGAGTGCAGATTCTGTGAGTAGGAGGTAGAAACTCCTGATCACCTGATTACAGAATGCCTCGCCATCTCAAACCTACGCAAGGAATGCTTTGGGCAAGAAATCTGCAGGAGCGAAGACGTAGCCTTCTTGAAGCCATGCCAGACCCAGATACTGGAGGTCATCAGAACTCTTGAACTGGAAGACGAGCTGTAGATGGTGATGACATCTACAGCTCTGACGGGGTGGAGGGGCACAAGAGACCTTAGGGTCGCCGTGCAACGTTACCCCCTACAACAATATACACTATATATATACAACCTGAGAACGAATAGGGATAGCGACTTGCAATTATCAGGGTAGGTTGCGCATCCTAATGCGGCATTTAAGTTTGTAAATTGGCATAATCGGCTAAATGGTTTTGGAGTTTTTTTCATCTGAAATGTTGTTATTTCCTCTATAACTCAAAATATACAAATCTGATCCAATTAAAACTCGGTGATGTATTATAGATTACCGACCCACTAATTTTCACGCAATTTCATGAATATCGTATCCTGAAGGTACTTGAGGCGTTAGTTTTTTTGTATTTCAATTCCAAAAGAATACATATGTCAGAATTAAAGATTCTGTGATCATAGACGGTTTTCCACTAAAGTCTGTCATAAAAATAGTATGTAATCTATCAATATATTATAAAAGCAGAGAAAAATATTATATCGATGCTAAATTCGTAGTAGAGTGTCCAATAGAGTTGAGTAGACAATAGAACATGCGCGCAAAAGCTCCTGACTTCATGTCAGTGCTTGAACCAATATTGTACAAATAGAATCACATTATATCTGGAATAGGAGGTAGTGAACCCTTATTTAAAATTGACTTAGGGAAGAGATTCGGACGTTCAACTCGAAAAGCAAGTTAAGTCGGTAATCTCATGAATGAAATAACACATGTAAGTTAATTTGAAAGTTGTTCGAATGAATTTGGTTTGCAATTACATCTTAGACTGTTGGTTTAATTGGAGCATGAAGTATATATACTCGTAGATCGTTAAATAATTATACGTGTCTGATTAAAATATATTTTTCCGTAAGTTAGGTACTAATAAATATGAATTTCTAGTTCTTTCATAATACTGAGAAATTTTGAAATGCACTGGCTTGAGGCTAATCTGCTGAATTTTACATGAAATGGCTCTTATAGGAAAATAAGTTGACGTGTATGAACACAGATCATATAATAATACATTGATTACAGCATCAGTGAGTCGAACCAAATCGTTTGAGACCATTTTCATCAAAAAGTTCGAAAATAACAGACATTTGGGCAAATTGATAAGCACTCTGTTCCGAGGAACGAGAGCGCCAAAAACTCATGCCACGAGTGTATTTAATTGATGAGGGCAGGAAAGGAAACTTAAATAAATTATGAATATTTTGAAAATCTCCAGAGAAATGGTCACTTAATATAGCCACCGATCCCGTTGATTTTAATTTTGTCCATAATATGTGTTCTTTTTTGGATTATATTTTGAATGGTCAATTAGTTCAATCACAAGTTGTTTACAGTTCGAGTGGAAGATAAATGGAAACATTTGGGAGATACCAAAAACTTATCATTAGTAATAAGAACCAAGAAATTACAAACTCTAAGATGATTTTATCACAATTTTCATCAGCCTACCCTGGTCTTATAATTGTTATGTTATGAAAATAAACTTATATTTATTTTGAGAATTTTATTTAATTTTATAATTTCTTTGGCAAGAATTAATCCTACATTTTCTCGTGGTTCTTGCTGAACAATGAAGTTAAACAATTTATTCAATTTATTGGCCAAGTAGGATCTCAAATTGTTTATCCTTCCAGGAATTCCAAACAAAAAAACTTATTCAATCAATTCGCAAGAGTCTTAAATTCGAAATATACGATATCCAGTGCTGCTCCAAGGCATTTTTATTTGTACGAAAATGATGAAAATGTATGCTTTTCGCTAGAATAGTATAGTATAATGACGTCACTAGAAAAAATTGCCAAGTGACAGCTTTCCGTCTAATGTGAAGGTGGAACGCAGCAGTTTGCGCATGCGCAGAAACGACATTTTTGCACGTATGTTCTGGGGAACATTGCGTTAGTTTTGCCCAAATGTCTGTAACTTTCGAATTTTTTGACGAAAATGGTCTCAAACTATTTAGTTCGACTCCCCAATGAAGAATTCGAGGTCAAATTTGATTCTGTCCGGCCGGCCGTCTGGCCGTCCGGCCGTTGCCACGATAACTTGAGAACGAAAAGAGCTAGCAACTTGAAATTTTCAGGGTGTGTGGCGCATCTCAATACGACGGACAAGTTCGTTAATGGGCATAATCGGCCCAGTGGTTTCCGTGTAATAATTTTGTTTTTAACCAATATGAATCCGATCGAATTGAAACTTGGTGAGTAGTTGTAGAATATGAACTTAAGCACGATTTTGAAATTTTGTGCGAATCGTATGGCTAGAAAATTTTAAAAAAATTATTAAAAAATATTTTTGTTCTCATGATAACTTGAGAATGGAAAGAGATAGCGGCTTGAAGTTTTCAGGTTAGGATGTGCACCAGAACGCGACATTTCAGTTTGTTTATGAGCATAATCGGCCAAACAGTTTTAGAGTTATAGCCATCTGAAATTTGGTTGTTTTTTGTTCCTCATCAACTCGAAAAATACTAAACCGATTGAATTCAAACATGGTAATTAGTTGTAGAATGCCAACGCGAAAATACTTGCAAAATTTCGTGAGGATAGTATTTGTGAAAAATTTTAAAAAAATCATTGAAAATTGAAAAACAAAATTCTATATATCAGTAACTATTCGTTTGAAATTGCTGAAATTTTGCAAGAGCCTACATAACCTGACTCTACTGCCAAGTTTCAAGTTTTAACACGATCGGTTGAATATTGTTGGAGATTCGAGCATTCTTGTGTGAGTTCAGTAGATGGGTGACCGTTGCCTCGATAACTTTTGAACGAAAGGAGATAGGGACTTGCAATTTTCAGGGTAGGTTGCGTATCCGAAAGGAAGAGTTGAGTTCGTTTTTGGGCATAATCGGTTAAACGGTTTCCGAGTTATACCCACCTGGAATATTATTTCCTTGATAACTCAAAAAATAAATATTCGATCGAATTGAAGCTTGGTAACTAGTAGTAGAAAATCATCATAAGGACGTGTTTAAAATTTCGTACGAAAAATTGGTTCAAGCACTGACGTGAAGTCAGAAGCTTTTGCGCGTATGTTCTATTGTCCATTCTTCTGTATTGGACACCCTTAATCGAATTTACCATGGTAAATTATGTTGTCCACTCTCCTGTATTGGACACTTAATTCGAATTTACCATGGTAAATTCGAATTAAGAGTGTCGAATTAACCATGGTAAATTCGAATTAAGAGTGTTCAATACAGGAGAATGGACAACATAATTTACCATGGTAAATTCGATTAAGGGTGTCCAATACAGAAGAATGGACAATAGAACATACGCGCAAAAGCTTCTGACTTCACGTCAGTGCTTGAACCAATTTTTTATTTAGCGTTTATATTTAACGATAAACCATAGAAACATAGAATACAATTCTATGGTTTAGCGGAACTCGGCAATATTTGATATTTGACTGCTATGACAATGAACTGTACTCTGTGATCGTGACGTGATCTATGACATAATGTTTAATCATGGCCTCGTTCAAATCGATGACGTATTGCAAAACCAAGTAAAGGCAAAATATTTGTTTTTCGTCCATGTTGTATGCATGTACGAAAAAATATTGTATTGTGAAGCAATTCTTACAATAGGTCTCTTGCTTGTAACACGAAATACCATATGTTTATGTTTCTCTGAATCTACTCCAATACCAGATCATCATGTATGCCCTCATACACTTTCATAATTTATAAAATTTTAATATTTCGGTATTGAAAATCGGTAAATCAAGAAGCAATTTCAAATGACGTGAAACGCTTCTGAATCGTTGCTGACGGATGACGTAATCAAAATTTACCATCTGCTTGTTACAGCTAATCCTGACTACGAGCCCTTTATAGGGAGCTGTGCTACACTGGAATAAAGAGTGAAGCGGACACGAGAAGAGAGTGAGAGTAGATGTGAGGGGTTACGTCACGGATTGGTGCCAAGTTTCGGTCGTTTAAACAGGCATCATGTGCAACCAAATTTGAATGATCGTTTTCTCGTTGAAAATTGAAATTTTTGACGGCGGTTGAACTTTTTCAGTATTCTTATGGATATCATAATAGATTCCGATGATAAAAGAAAATCATGCAAGATACCTATTGTATAGCCAGGAGCAGCCCTGGCGATATCCAGCGCTACCGCATTAAAGAAGTACCTATGCCTCCAAAGAACGATGATTTGCGGCGTTGTCAGACTGGATTCCAGGCTTTCTCTATAGGGGGCTGTGATATTTCCCATCCGAATCGATTGGATTTAGGTTTGAAAATTGGGGACTGAATTGGAAATTCAATTGGAAACTTGTCGAAGTTGCTGAAAGTAGTGCGCGAGTTCTGAAGAAGTAGATGGTAAATTGGAGAGACCATTTTTAATTCGTTTAGAAATAAGCATTACAATCAGCGGGTACGTCTATCATGTTCCTTATTTATTTACTGCATGATAATCCTCTCCATTTAGTTCGTATCAGGCTTTTGTTTTAGCTATGGTTGCGCACAGATGTTTAAATTCAAGTACAAATTGATTGCCTCTGTAACATACCTTATTTATTTACTGTATTATAAAATACTTGAATAAACTTCTTTATTATTATTAATATGTTAGAGCTCCGGGCTTCATTCTTTCTAAGGAGTGGAAATTGGAGGCAGCAATTTGGGAAATATACATATGTTTAGAGATCTAATCAACAATACGAAAAATTATATTATATATATATATATATTTAATAAAAAATTTTTCACCACAAATTTCAACGATCAGTTGTTTTCAGTTATGAA
The DNA here is from genome assembly GCA_937662695.2 of Halyzia sedecimguttata. NCBI lineage: Eukaryota > Metazoa > Arthropoda > Insecta > Coleoptera > Coccinellidae > Halyzia > Halyzia sedecimguttata. The sequence goes on from OW569416.2 coordinate 24,442,321, forward strand.
ACATAGCTGGTGGAAGTTTGGAAACATTTACAAGTGCATTTAAGCGATGGAGGCAATTAGTATATTCTGACGAGGAAATAACTAACTTTTGAGGAAAATTTTCAGCGTTTTGAATTGAGTGGAGCACGATTACGGAATACCTCAAATCGACGAGTAGGTATATTCAGCATAGTGAAGGAGTTAAGATGACTATCTGTACATTCACCTCAAATGTGCAATATTTTTGGATAAGAGAAAGTTATAATTCAGTATCTCATGTTACGTGATGAATGATTGGAGAACACTAAACTTTTATTCGTTGTGTATTCGATACCGGGATCTCTACTCCTCGAGGATATGTAGAAATATTCTTCAGGAAGAACTTGATTCCCAGGAAATTGTGATTTGGGATTTTACTGTTACATATCTCGTCGTTAATTCGAAACAGAATTTTTTACGACACCATGGGATGTAGGAATATTCTTCATGAATTTCTAGGAAAGTGATTCGATTTGGGTTTTTACTGTAACCTATGTACATATTTCGTTGTTCATCCGATATGGGTTTTATACTACTCGATGTGATGTAGAAATATTTCGTCAAGAACTTGATTCCCAGGAGAGACATGTGATTTTACTGTTGCATATTTCGTTGTTAATTTGATATGGGGTTTTCTACTACAAACTGAGATGCAGAATAATTCTTCATGAAGAACTTGAAGAACATGAAGACAAGAACACGAACACGAACTATAACTTATTTATCTTCAGAAACTCCTAGTAAAATTGTTATGACAAATAATAAATGTTTTCCACTATTTCATAAATTGAACAGCAAAATAACTATCAATAACAATTAATCGTAAAATTAGGAGTGATATGTACACAAGCAATTATGAAGAACGTTCTTCTAACACAGCTAACTGGAGTTTTATTAGTTCGTCTAAACCTGTATTTACTTTACTATTAAAGGATATTTATTCAAGAAATTATATTATGTTGTAAATATTTGTAAATTTATAGCAAGGCTTTTCATACTTTTTTGATGGGAATATTTTACAATACTCGTATGTGTTCTCGGTAAATATGAGATATTGCTTAACTAGAATAGGATATTTTATCTGTTTTCGCCGATATCTAAAGCTATTTGACGGTTGATATACCTATTTGTTTTACCCCGAAACATCAACTTTTTGCCCGAATGTTCTGGGGAACACCGCGTTAGTATTTTGCCCAAATGTCTAACTTTCGAAATTTTTGCCGCAAATGGTCCCAAACGATTAGGTTCGACTCACTGATGAAGAATTCAAGATCAAATTTGATTCTGTCCGGCCGGCCGTTGCCACGATAACTTGAGAGCGGGAAAAGATAGACACTTGAAATTCGGACAATTCATTAATGGACGCCCAACGTTTTCCGAGTAATAATGTTGTCATCAACCAATACAACTTCGATTAAAATGAAACTTGGTAGATAGTTGTAGAATCCTGACATAAAGACGTTTGTAAAATTTTTTGAGAATCGTATACCTACAAAATCAAAAAAAATTATTGAGAAATATTATTTATGTCACGATAACCTGAAAACGGAAAGCGACTTGTTATTTTTAGGATACGTTGCGCATAAGAATGCGACATTCGATTTTGTTAGTGGACAAAATAGGCCATACGGTTTTGGAGTTCTACCCATCTGAAATTTGGTTGTTATTTCCTCAATAACTCGAAAAATACGAATCCGATCCAATTCAAACATGCTAATTCATTATAGAATGCCAACGCGAAAATTCTTGCAAAATTTTCTGAGGATTGTATGACTAGAAAATTCTAAAAAAGCATTGAAAATCATTGAAAAAAATTGTATATATCAAAAACTATCTTTCCAACATCGCTGAAATTTTGCGAGGGCCTTCAAAACCTAGCTCTACTGCCAAGATTCAAGGTTGAACACAATAGGATCTATATTGTTCGAGATCTGAGCAGCCTTGGGTGAGTTCAGTAGCTGGATTGGTGACCGTTGTCTCGATTCCTTTCGAATGAGAATAGATAGAGACTTGCAATTTTTAGGGTAGGTTGAACATCCGAATGGGAGAGTTGAGTTAGTTGTTGGAAATAATCCGTCCGTTGCTACGATAACTTTCGAACGGAAAGAGATAGTGACTTGCAAATTTTAGGGTAGGTTGCGCATCCGAGTAAGAAGAGAAAGTTGATGGGAATAATCGGCCAAACGGTTTCGGATTTATAACCATCTGAAATATTATTTTCTCGATAACTGAAAAAATACAGACCCGATCGAATTGAAACATGGTTATTGGTTGTAGAAAGTCGACATAATGAAGTGTGTGAAATTATGTGGGGATCATACCACTAGAACATTTTGAAAAAATTACAAAAAATATATCTCACGATAACTTGAGAACGGAAAGAGTTAGCATTTTCAGGGTAGGTTGCACATCCGAATGCGATGTTTGAGTTCGTTAATAGGCATAATCGGCCAAACGGTTTCAAAGATCTGAAATTTTGTTGATGTTTCCTCAATAATTCAAAACATACAACTCTGATCCAATTAAAACTCGGTGATTACTTGTAGAATGCCGACACACTAAATTGCGCGAAATTTCGTGAATATCGTATCTTGGAGTTACTTGAAGCGTAAGTTTTATCGTATTTCTTTTCCAATAGAATACATATGTCAGAATGAAAAAATCTGTGATCATAGACGATTCTCTCGTTCGTCAAGTATGTCATTAAAATAGTATGAAATGTATTCATATATTATAACAGCTGAGAAAACGGTATATATCGATGGTAAATTCCATTGAAGGTGTCCAATAGATGTGAGTAGACAATAGAACATGCGCGCAAAAGCTTCTGAGTTCACGTCAGTGCTTGAACCAATTTTTCTTTATAAAAGTTTCGATTTTCAATTTTTCTTCGATGGATTAATAATCAAATATATGATTTTTTTTGGGATTTTTCATTATTTTGATATTCATGAATATGAATATGATGATATTTTCGCGGTTAATGCGGCTTTCTTAATGTGTATGTCAGCATGTCATTCAATTTGATCAACATTGCGAGAATTGTATCTATTGATTCGTTATGATTTCTAATTTCATCAATATTTATAGCACCATATCTAATAAATTGGTCGTTACTAATTAACTTCAATGTAAAACGTTGAACCACAGTGTAATCGTTAAGTGGTTTAGTAACTGCAAGCAGAATTCAATCTACAATGGTATAAATTTCACTATCATAGATGTTATCAACCAAACCAGGAACGATTCATTAGTTTAAATTCAGAACTATCGAAATTAGTCGATGACGATTGAGAAATTTATCTGAAGTCTGGAAAGTATAAATACCCCTCTTGAATTAATGAGGTCTATTGGTTGAAAGCTGTATCAATTTATTTGATTGTTTCTTTTTGCGTGCATGTTCTAGGGTACAGCGTACTATCATTTTGCCCAAATGTCTGCTTTTTTCGATTTTTTTGCCGAAAATGTCTTAAACGATTAGGTTCTACTCACTGATGATGAATTTAGGGTAGGTTGCGTATCCGAATGCGACGGTTAAGTTCGTTAATGGCTATAATCGGCCAAACGGTTTCGGAGTTAAAATTTTGTTTTCAATTAACACAGATCCGATCGCATTGAAACTTGGTGACTAGTTGTAGAATGCCAACACGGAGACTCGCAAAATTCGTGAGGTTGGTATATATAGAAAATAAAAAAAAAAGTCATAAAAAAATTCAATATCTGAGAAACTATCCGTCCGATAGCGCTGAAATTCTGCGAGAGCCTTGAAAAGTTCATTTTACAGCTAGGTTCCAAATTTGAATACAAGCGGATCTATATTGTTGGAGTTATTGAAAAAATACTATAAACCAAGCAGCGTTTGGCGAGTTCACTATCTGGATGAGAGACTGTTACCGCGATAACTTTCGAACGCAACGAGGTAGCGACTTGCAATTTTCATAATCGGCCAAACGGTTTTGGAGTTATACACCCATCTGAAATTTGGTCGTTATTTCCTCAATAACAAAAGAAAATACAGATCCGATCCAATTTTAACATGGTAGTTAGTTGTAGAGTACAAACATTCTTGGGCAACGGATTATTGTTCATTGATCTATCCTGCAGGCGCCTGAATTCTTTCAATTTTTCAGTTTCATATTTAATAAGTTTAAATAATATTTATTCATCAAAGGTACGAAGGGGGTGAGGCTTGCGCAAGCCGGAGTACCCGCTTTCGGGCGTATTTTCAATCCTCTAGGAAAATTATAAATATCGTCCCTACAGTTCCAGTAGTTAGTATTTTTTTAGGAAATTTCCTCCTCTATTTAAATCTTCTTTTAAATTTGAATTATCCTAAATAGTTTTCGAGATATTGGCGAAAACCTAAACCTCCTTCTTTTTTTTCACTTGATTGTTTATAACTATTGCAATTTTTGCGAACGGCCTTAACATTTTCTCAAAAACTATCTGCATGCCATTCCGAATCGAATGACCCCTCAATCATAAATTTCGGAGAATAGGCAAAAATTTTGAACTAAAAAGCAAGTGTTGACTAGACTAATAACGGACCTCTGATAAAATCAGCAATTTCAGTATAGTGTACGGTTTTAAGTCAGTAGCCGCCTGAAGCTCCGGACGTAAGATTATTGTTTTAAATTTTTTCTATTTTACAACTTGTAATATTATGAATCTACGATGGTACTAATTGTTATTAAAAATATTCATATTGACATCTAAATGAGAATACGAGTTATCTTATAACGACACCGTCTGACATTGGAAAAGGGTTGATACCGTTGTTAATAAATGAATCAACACGTCAAGAGCGTTATGTCAATAGGGTCTTCAGAATGGGTTCGTCTAATTCATCCTTTATATTATATATATATATATATATTATATATCCACTCAGGCCTGCTATGGAAGGCTTAACACGGATCAGTTCGATTGAATTTATTGAAATCTACAGAGCTCTGAAGCCCAAAAAGCCAGAAACGCATCTGTTCTTGCTTCTCGATGAATCAATTAAATCCATTGGGGTTGATATGATTGTTGAAAGACATACAGAAGTATATTAATTATACGGAACCATTTTGAAGAACCAATTGGCAGAACGCTCTGGACGTGTTGACACCGTCTGAGATTATTTCTGATTGGAATATAGTACAGTCTAACTTTTCCAATTTGAAAAGTTCCAACGAAAGTGCTGATTTATATATTCTAAACTTACCTTTTTCATTATTATCCCATACAACCACTTTTGCTTTAGCTCTGGCCAGCCTGATGGTGAGTTCTTGACCAACACCGCCAGCCCCTCCCGTCACTAAGACCACTTTGTCTTTAATGCTCCTTTTCGGGAGAACGAAAGATGGCGTAAGGGTCCAAACTGTTGCTTCGGCAATATAATAAACTGTGAGCCAACTAAGGACGATCAGCTCTATTATCCTTTTCACAATTCTATTTACGATACGACTTGTGAACTCATAAACAGATTGCATTACTCTGAAAAATGGAAAAATGAGGTTGAGAAGGAATAAAGTAATTATCGAAAAAACGTATTTTAAACCACTTCGTAATTGTTGTAGAATTTGAAATCCCAAAATACGAGTAATTTGACCATCAAAGGCCAAATAACTATGATCATGTTGCAATCATATCCTGCTTTAGATTATTATTTTCACTAAATATGATCAATATCGAGAATATTTCCAAGCAGTTAACTATACAGGGTCTTTCACGAGGAACCTCACCCATATTTATACGGGAAACTACTGAACGTATTTTCATGAAATTCAGCACTTATAAGTATTTCACGATGCTGATGAAATCTAAAATATTTTCAAGGCATGAGCACCTCCGGTTTTTCCGGAAATGACGTCAACTTCCGTTTTTCAAATTAGAACACCATTTTTTTATTGCAGAAATAGATTCCTTAGAAAATTTCAAGTTATTTTGATGTAACATTTTTCAGTTTTGGTTGGAAAATTCTCTCTGAGCGGGAAAATTCGAAAAAAAAATCGAAAATAGAGCTCCGCTGAAACAAGAATAACTTCGAGGTTTTTGGATGGAAAATTTTCATTTTTGGGATTTTTCAAGATGTAAGATTGATGTATCCACTTTAAAAATCGAAATCGCGATTCATGATACAGGGGGTGAAAAAATCGCTTTCAAAGTTAGGGATGACAAAATCGTGAAAAATCTATTTTTTCAAATTAGAACCCCATTTTTTATGGCAGATATTTAATCTACGTTAAAAAATAATGTGAGTGTATGCATCACACCCTTGCCCTAAAATGGATATTTTCTGAGTTATTCACAAAAAACTGTTTTTCGTCTTGAATTTTCAGCTATTTCTTTTCCCTTCACGCCAAAAAGATGAAATTTTCAGGAACTGTTATTTGAACCATGCTGTAGATTTTTCACCCCTTCTTGAAACCGACTTCAAGTTACTATTAGGAGAACCATGGCAAACTCTCGCAGTTATAACTAGAGAAGATGCTCAAAGTTTTGACCGTTAATTTCTAGACATTTATTTATACGTCTCAGGAATGCTTCGTGCGTTGCTCTTCTTATTTCATCGGGAGGAAGAGATCTGCAAAAGTGTTTAAAAACCAAATTGAGTTTCAAAACTATGAATCTAAAAATCTAAACAAACCTGAACGCATTTCTGACTCGTTCTATGCAGTCCTCTTTATCAGTCAGGGGAGTTGAGTAGACAATATTTTTTATCCTACCCCAAACATAATAGTCTAAAGGAGTTAAATCGGGAGAACGTAGTGGACCATTGTTCGCCAACCATCGATCTTCAAATAGCCTGTAGAGGATATTTGACACATTGAGTGAATTGTGTGGAGGCGCGCCATCTTGTTGATACCATAAGTCATTATGGTTCTGTACTAGCGGCTCAATTATTTGAGTCAATATGTCAGAATATCTATCTCCTAAGGGAGAACATTCTTTAAATAATGCAAACATGTGTAGTGTTCTATCTTACCAGTTAAAGTCCCATCATAAATGGGAACATCGAGAATTGCATTATTTTTGATGGCGCAAAAAACATTGAAACTCCAGGTCTCTTGAAAGTTCCATTGTCTGAAGTGGTGGTTGTTCCCTTCATCCCAATAATGACTGTTATGCCTATTGAAAGAACCATTCTTTGTGAATTTAGATTCATCTGTCCAAAATATACAGTCCAAAAAGTTTTCATTCTCTTGAAATCGAATCATCATAGCTTCGCAAAACTCTGTTCTCCTGACGAAATCAGTTTCCTTCAAATGCTGTACCCTATTGAATTTATATGGGTGCATTTTATGTTTTTTTAATATTCTCCAAACACTCGATTGAGATAATTCCAGATCAATCTCGGCATCTTTGAGAGAATTTTGAGGATTCACACGAAATTATGCAAGAACTGTAATTTCGTTGTTCTCATCTTCTACTACACTTTTTTCTCTGAGTATAGTTTTCTTAACGAAAGATCCGACATTTCTCAAGTTTGTCATGGTTCTGTTAATGGTATCTCTCGTTGGTCTGGGTCGGTCAGGAAACCTCTCAATGAACAGTCGAATCGTTCTATCTACAACTTTATTACATTCTCCATGAAGTAGAATGAGATTTGAATAATCTTCATTGGTAAAATTAGGCATAGTGATCGATTTTATAACTTAATACGAATTATCACCAAATTAATAGTAAACACAAAATGCTACTGAATAAAGAGGAATTTGGCAGATGTAATTAATGATATCTATCATTAAAAATACAGAATGTAAAACATGGTAAGTTTTTGCATATCGTTCATAAGGAATTATTTATTTATCACTGGAGAGAAAACCGATGGCCGATTAGTTGAAATAAAGAGGTTTCCGATACAAATTCGAATCAAAATTCGCCATCTATTTAGGAACAACCTGTAACTTTTTTCTCTTGCATATTAGGGTAGTAAAATCTAAAACATGGTTTAAGTAACAGTTCCTGAAAATTTCATCTTTTTGGCGTGAAGGGAAAAGAAATAGCTGAAAATTCAAGACGAAAAACAGTTTTTTGTGAATAACTCAGAAAATATCCACTTTAGGGCAAGGGTGTGATGTATACACTCACATTATTTTTTAACGTAGATTCAATATCTGCTATAAAAAAATGGGGTTCTAATTTGAAAAAATTGATTTTTCACGATTTTGTCATCCCTAACTTTGAAAGCGATTTTTTCACCCCCTGTATCATGAATCGCGATTTCGATTTTTAAAGTGGATACATCAATCTTACATCTTGAAAAATCCCTAAAATGAAAATTTTCCATCCAAAAACCTCGAAGTTATTCTTGTTTCAGCGGAGCTCTATTTTCGATTTTTTTTTCGAATTTTCCCGCTCAGAGAGAATTTTCCAACCAAAACTGAAAAATGTTACATCAAAATAACTTGAAATTTTCTAAGGAATCTATTTCTGCAATGAAAAAATGGTGTTCTAGTTTGAAAAACGGAAGTTGACGTAATTTCCGGAAAAACCGGAGGTGCTCATGCCTTGAAAATATTTTAGATTTCATCAGCATCGTAAAGTACTTATAAGTGCTGAATTTCATGAAAATACGTTCAGTAGTTTCCCGTATAAATATGGGTGAGGTTCCTCGTGAAAGACCCTGTATATTATACTTATCACTTACCGTCGTATGCACAAAACATTAAATCTCCTTTAAGTCCTAACTGAGGTCCTCAGTTAAGGATAAATAAGAATCGCAACCTCAGTTAACGTGAAACAGGCCTGTTTCACCACCGTTATACAGGGTGTTTCAGATTTCAGAATAAAGTACCGTAAATTGGGGATTGTATAGATCTGGACAAGAAATTAAGAAAAGCTAAATAACATTTTCCGATAAACCTTCCCGTTAACTTTCTACAGGGTGATGAAGTGAAAGTGTTAAATACTTATCATTTTGATCTACACTTTTTGCGCACCCTGTATATTATGAAAATGTATACTCATAATTAATCCCCATAAGGGTTTTCCATAGAAAGGTACTCTCAGTTAATGTCTCTAGAGCCTTCCGATTTTGAGATATTTCAAATTTAATCCTACAAGTACACGACCACAAATGAAAATTAAATGAACATCAAAAATTAAAATATTTCAAAAATTAATATAAGTCGGGTTCAAATGAAACACAGCAAGTATTAAACAAGTACAATGCTTATAAGCGTGAAATAGGTTAATATCCCAAATCCAAGTGTAAATAATAAAAAAAAATATCACTTTTACTTCATCATCCTGTAGAATGTTAACAGGAAGGTTTACCGAAACATGTTATTTAGCTTTTCTTAATTTCTCGTACAGATCTATACAATCCCAAATTTACGTTACTTTATTCTGAAACACCCTGTACTTAACGGTGGTGAGACAGGCCTGTTTCACGTTAATTTTCACGTTAACTGAGGTTGCGATTCAAATGTATCCTTAACTGAGGATCTCAGTTAGGACTTAACGGAGATTGAATGCTTTGTGAATACGGCGGTTGATAATATAATGTTCTGCTATGCTATGACGCGTCTGCCATATTGAACATGATGATTCACCATCTTGTAACATCATAAGATGGCGATACATCTTTTTACCCTCAATATCCCAATATGGTTACATGATGAAAGGTACCGGCAAACCGAATATGAGATGGTATGAATGCTAGTTGAAATTAATAATTATTACTAATTATTTTCGAAATGAATACAGGGTGTACAAAAAAAAATTCAGTGGAGCGATAGTCCAGAGATAGAGCACCCCTTGGGGTATCTGAATCACCAATCATGTTATGCGAGTTTTCGAGTTAGGATTTTTTTTCTGAATTTTTGAGAACTTGCGACTTGTACAACTTCAGACATTTCTAAAAAGAAATACAGGATGTCCCACGTGGAACTTTTCATACTCATGTTCATATTCATATTCAGGGTTCATAAATGGGTACCTACTTAAAAATGTTACCGAAATTTATTTCGTATATGTTGTATTTCTGGCATGATAGTTCCAAATGGGATGATTTTTTCTGAAGTTATTACACTTTATTACAGGAGTTGAATGAATTATACAGAATTTTGCATATCCAGGACTGTAACCTGAAACTGATTCTCGATTGAAATCGATCGAATGGTGGCATATGATTTCAGGATTCAAATTTTCTCTGGTGAAGAAAGGCTGAATTCCTTGTTTTGTCTCATAGCTGACGTGGGCGTTTATATATAACAGCTCAAGCCGCTGTGAGAGGCTTAACAAGGTTCAGTTTATTTGAATTTGTTGGAAAGCTACAGGGTACTGATGAAGGTCAAGAAGACAGAAATGCGTCTGCTCTTGCTTCTCGGCAAATCAATGAATATATGTGGCGTAAATAGACAATCGAAGATGCGCACCAAAGCTCCTGACTTCACGTCAGAACTTTTTGAGAATTTTTCATTGTAGAACAACTCATTGATAATAGAAGTTATTATATAACTCATGTATTACTGAACCAATGAAATCCATGAATTTCCCATAGTTACGGCGTGTATAATCGAATATAGTCTATGCTCTTGTGAGATTATTACTGATATTATTTTTGCGACCTTCTACCAAGGCCTCATCATTTTTTCCTGATGTCCATGTAATTTTTGAATTTTTAGATGAAATTTAACTTCTTCTTACTGATGAAGAATCCGTCAGATTCAATTATGTCCGTCCATCCGACCGTAAACACGGTAACTTTCCAAATAAGAACGTTACGGACTTTTAAGCCTGAATACACCATTCGAGTTCGTGAGGGTAAAATCCGTTCAAGGGTTTCGGAGATTTACCTATTTGAAATTATATTTTAACATTTATATCCAAAACAAGAGATCCCAATGAGACGAAATTTGGTATACCGGGTGTCCCACTATAAATATTACAATGGATTATCTCAGCCATTTCAAAAGATAAAAATTTGAAAATTTTATGGTTTTCAATTCATTCAACTGAGAAAAAAAAATGATATTTCAAATTGAAAGAATTGCAGTAGGCTACGATATTCTGCGTAATCTTGATTTTGACTTCAATAATCGAGATCAATAAAAAAAACCTTCCTCAAGTTGAAATCAACTAGGTACGCCAACTACGAACGCTAAACAAAGCATAATCAGTATCTGGGGGCAAAAAAACATAATAAGGAATGCATGTAGAGCCCGTAATGCTGAGGTGTTGAGAAGTGTTACGAAGCTGAAAGATGTGTAGAAGCAGATGCTCAACATTTCGAACATAATGCTTTAGTTATTATAGTTATTTTTTTGCCCCCTTCTGTTGTAATTATTTTTTTTTCTTTTACTATTCATTCATTGTTTAACGATCGGTAAAATACATAGTTGATTTCAACATGAGTAAGGTTTATTTTATTGATGAGATTATTGATGTCAAAATCAAGATTATACAACATATTCAGACCTATTCTGTTCGCGCATAGCAATATTGCTAAGAAAAAGATATTGCTACCACAGCAAGATCCGAAATATTGCTATTCTGATCATCGATTTTGAGCAATATGATCTGTCATTTTTACAAACATATTGTTATCCACATTGCTATCTCAGCAACCTCAAAATAGTACTTGCTAAGAGCATAACAAGACTTGGAATATGGCTGAGAACCACTTTTCTCTTCCAAGAAATCGAAAATATTGAAAATAGGTAGGTACTTTGATAAATATAGGTATGAATAATCCTATATATTTATTAAAGGTACTTTAAAATACTTAATTTCAAGGGAATTGCTAAGACTTAGATCTGACACTAACAATCCCTTCTATTTGTGAACAGAAAAGATCATAAACTATTCAACCTCAATAATAAGAGGCTGAGAGAATTTTATTCATATATTTATTAGTTCATGAGCAAACTAGGATAGATACTGTTTCTTTTAAGTTAGAGATATGCATTCGAAGACTGACCGACTGGATGAAAAAAATTAAATTAACTAATAATTCAGTCTTAGTAAAAAGATGACTGCCTTTGATTTCATTGAAGAGCCAAGGGTATTTTATTCATATATTTATTTGTTCATGAGCAAACTATGAGATATACTGCTTCTTCTGTTAGATATGCATTCGAAGACTGACTGACTGGGTGAAAAAAGTTAAATAAACTATTAATTCAGCCTTAATACGAAGATGACTTCTTTTGATTCAATTGAAGAACTGAGGGAATTTGTTCAGGCAGGGCCGTAGCGAAGAGCTATTCCGAGGGGGGGAGAAACGTCTTTTGGCGCCCCTAATTTGGAAAAATAGACAAAAATCGAAAAACACACATATGGATGAAGTGTACATATATTGATAAATACTACATAGTTTCTTAATAAAGAATGAATTATAAATTAATATAACTATCAATGAAAATTATTTTACAAAGAATACCGCGTTCTGAATTTGTGTTTTTGAGTGAAAAAAATTGTTTGCATCTCTCAACAGATCCAGGGCCAAAAAAGAATTATATTTGACAAAAATAAATATATATACCAAGCTTTCGAGATGATAAGAATAATCTGAAGATTATATAGATATTAAAAAGAAAACTTTCGAAAAATGATATAACAATAATTTCACGTTACCCCGCTATCTAGAGTGGAATGTTCCAACAATTCTTCGAAAATATCTGCTATTTGGAATATTGAATGAGATTTTTGTAATTCCTGAATTTAAGCAATATTTTTGTACTCATCACCCTGAAAATTTTTGTAGTTTGCATATAGAAAATTAAATCTTCGATATCACTCAATCGAATATTTTACCGAAATATCACGAAAAAAAAATGTTATTTTATAGACACTGAAAATCAACCTGTAAGTGCAGTTGTTAAATGAAGATTCACAAGGTGCTACTTCCCTTAAAAACTATGTGTCAGCAATGGCCAAAACTTTTCGCTCTATTCGAAAATACAGTCCTCTTTTTAGCACGCATGTTCTAGGTAACATCACACGTTATCATTTTGCCCAAATGTCTGTAATTTTCGATTTTTTTGCCGAAAATTGTCGCAAACCATTTAGTTCAACTCTCTAATGAAGAATTCGAGGTCAAATTTGATTCTCCGACCGGCCGGCCGTTGCCACGATAACTAGAAAACGGAAAGATATAGCGCCTTGAAATTTTCAGGGTAGAGGTTGTGCATCTTAATGCTAGTTTGTTCATTGGTATACCTATCTGAAATTTGGTTGTTATTTCCTCAATAACTCGAAAAATACAAAACCGATCCAATTCAAACGTGGTTATTAGTTGTAGAATACCAACGCGAAATCTTGCGAAATTTCGTGAGGATCGTATCACTAGTAATTTAAAAAAAAATCATTTCAAAAAGTTCTATATGTCCTAAACTATTCTTTCGATATCGATGAAATTTTGCCAGAGCCTTCAGAACTTAACTCTACTGCCAAGTTCCAAGTTTGAACACGATCAGATAGATATTGTTGGATATTCGAGCAGCCTTGTTTGAGTTCAGTAGATGGATGGCTGACTGTTAACTGACTCGATAACTTTGGAACGAAAGGAGATAAGCACTTGCAATTTTCAGGGTAGGTCACGCATCCGAATGGGAGGGTTGAGTTCGTTTTTGGGCATAATCGGCCCAACGTTTTCGGAGTTATAACCACCTGGAATATTATTTCCTCGATAACTCAAAAAATATAGACCTGATTGAATTGAAGCTTGTACTAGTTGCGGAATATCGACATAAAGACTTGTGTAAAATTTAGTTGGAACCGTAGAAATTAAAAAAAAATTGGTTCTTAATCGGTATATTCGATTAAGGAGAATGGACAATAGAACATGCGCCAAAAGCTCCTGACTTCGCGTCAGTGCTTGAACAACTCGCCATGTATGTATTCATGACATTTGCGCCTTTTCCCGTTTCAATTTTTCTTTTCTGGGCTGTCCTTCTGAATTCCGCTCCAGACGGTTTGAACTTATTTTGGCAAGGATCCATATCCATATTCGGTTTTCGATTTTAAATTTCAATCAATATTCATATTCACTATTCACGAATAATGTATATAAGAAGAAGAAGGTTAGTTTCTTTCTATTGAACGATTTTTATGTATAGCCGGGGAAGGCTGGGAATTCCCCACTCCTGCCATCTAGTCTCTAGCAGCAACAAAGCTTTCTACAATGCTGTCGGTCTTGTACAAATAAATTGAGTAAATGGTAGGGTAGGCAATCATTCGATACAGTCACTGCACTTATGTATAATAATAATCATCTTATGCAAGTAGTAGTTCAAAAAAATCTATTTTCATTATGTCATTTTGCTATAGTTTTTCAAATATCCGCGGTCAATTTGGTGCCCTTTGAGATATGATCCGGGGGGGGGAAGGCTATTGTTAGTTTCATAAATAAAATGGTTCATTTTTCGCTTTCGTGACATTTTATTGATTTGGTTAGGAATTACGGATAACCACCGAAAAACGGACGAAATGTTTATCAATTAAGGTTAAATTCTTCTTCTATTTCACATAAAAGTCATGCAATACAGTTTTGTCAGCTCTAAAATCAATGAATTTTGTCCTACTTGATAGCGATATTGCTGGGAGAAAATTGATAACCAACATTGCTATAACAGTCCGAACAGAATACGTAATACCATAGTCATATTGTCAAAAATTAGGAGGATAGCAATATGACTTGAATAGCAATATTTATAACAATACGCAAACAGAATAGGTCTAATTGTAGCCTACTGCAATTCTTTCAATTTGAAATTTCAATTGACGTCCATCAAATCAAATGTGACATACAAAGTGTGATACTTCGTTGAGAAGGTAATTTTGAGTAGAAATAAAAAATTGCAAGAAATATGCAGGGTGCTGTTTGAGATAAAAAAGTCAGAGTCACTTCTGATCGAACCGAAAGTGACTTTCAATTTTTGTTTTTCTCAGTTGAAGGTTCCATTAACGAATTGAAAATCATCAAATTTTTAAACTTTTATCTTTTGAGATGGCTAAGATAATCCATTGGAACATCTATACTTGAACACCCGGTATATGTCTAGAATCATGAGTCCAAGGTTTATGAGAAACGTATCACTAGAAACGAAGAAAAAAAATTCAGGAATGTTCAAGGTGTCGGATACTTATTGCCATAGTTTGCTGAAATTTTGTGTATTCGTAAACGGCTACGATTAAATGAGTTATTTAAAAAATCAGATATACAGGGTGGTCCGCGAGTAACTGTACAACGTTTAATGGTGAATAGCTGGTACCTTGGGGAGCCAGAAAACAACAATCAAATATGGGCTAAGTCTTTTCGTTTCTGAGATACAGGGTGATTTATTGATTTTGGCAAAACATTCAGATAGCTATAACTCCTGAACCGTTCTACGTATTCGCTTCAAATTTGGCACGTGTTGTCATCTCAGGCCATCAAATTGTTCATATACACCGCACCGAAATTGTACAGACCAGGACTAGGAAATTTTGATTTTTACTTCCAGGTCAAATAAAACACCCTGTACATGGAATGCCAAATTTTCGGATTCACCATCGGATTCTGCATAGATTTTCCTGCCAAATTCCGTTTTCCTCGTGAACGGCACACCTCCCGTTCATTTTTTTTTCTCGAAAATAAGATCACACCTCCGAATATTAAGTGGTGTTACGGACCTGCATTTTGCAATAGGAAGCTCATGACATTAAATTCGGTTATAAAAACATTTTTTATATTGAGAATCCAACTGAACATAAATAATAAAACAAAAATTAAAGAAAAAAAAAGAAATTCAAAACACATTTGAATAACTTTCGAAGCAAAACTTTGATTAAAGTTGATTTTCAAAGATTCCCCCGTTTTCATCAATACATTTTCTTGCTCTAAGTCTAAGTTGATTGACAGCTTTTCTAATAGTATTAGGCTGGTTCCGTATCTCGCTACAACTTAATTCTATTCTTTCAATAAGATGTTCCCTGCTACGTATTTCCTCAGCATATACTTTCTGCTTCAAGCAACCCCAAACGAAATAGTCTAAGCAAGTCAGATCTGGCGATCGAGGAGGCCAATTATAGGGTCCTCTCCTGCCAAACCAATGCAGCGGGTATGCATTATTAAGATGCTGAATAACGCTATTAGTTGAGTGTGCTGGAGCGCCATCTTGCTGAAAGTACATTCCTCTAATATTTATGCTGGCATCGTTCAGTAACTGTGGAAGTTTATTTCTCAAAAAGTCAAGGTAAATATCTCCGTTCAAACGTGGGGGCAGAAAAGCGGGACCTACAAATTTGTTGTCATAAACACCACACCAAACGTTCACAGAAAATTTGTGCTGCGAGTTGCGCCTCTTTATACCTCTTGGATTTAGTCTCGCCCATAAATGTTCATTTTTAGAATTGAATATTCCATCTTTCGTAAATTGGGCCTCGTCAGTGAATAAAATTCTATTGATCTGCCGAACATTCCTGGTTATCCATCTGCAGAATTGTAGTCTCGCAATTTCATCTCCTTGTTCTAAGGTTTGAACTTTACTCAAATGATATGCTTGCATCTTTTCTTTTTTAAGTACACGAATAATTCTTGTTTTAGGTATGTTCAACCTGCTACTAATCCGTCGAGTACTGATACTTTTATTTGATTCGACCACATTCGAAATTTGTTCTTCATTTCCATCTGAAGGTCTCTCCTTTTGGTGGGAAGGAAATTTTCCTCTTTCTCGCAAAGAACGGCTGATATTTTCGAAAGTTTGGTGATTAGGAACTGCTCTACCAGGATACCTTCTACAATATTCTCTCGACGCTGCTCGCCCATTCGAATTGCAGAAACCATAAACAAGTACCATGTCGCAATACTCAACATTCGAAAAACGAGGCATAATTGAAAAACAAATTTAAAAACTAACAACTAGCAACAAAATTCAATTGATATAACAATGACTGTCAAATGGAATATTTCTGTAGTCTGGACATTATATTACGGATTATTTTATTTGTGGTTGCATGTAGCAGAATGTCTATGCGATGCTGGTACGGAAAACAAAGTTTAATAAATATTTTGTTTCGAGAGATAGACAGGTACTCAAATGAATATTGAATTTCTTCATTTTCTTCATAATTTGTGGTTTGTTATTCATTTTCAGTTCGATTCTCAACATAAAAAATGTTTTTATAACCGAATTCAATGTCATGAGCTTCCTATTGCAATAGAATTAAGTTGTAGCGAGATACGGAACCAGCCTAATACTATTAGAAAAGCTGTCAATCAACTTAGACTTAGAGCAAGAAAATGTATTGATGAAAACGGGGGAATCTTTGAAAATCAACTTTAATCAAAGTGTTGCTTCGAAAGTTATTCAAATGTGTTTTGAATTTCTTTTTTTTCTTTAATTTTTGTTTTATTATTTATGTTCAGTTGGATTCTCAATATAAAACATGTTTTTATAACCGAATTTAATGTCATGAGCTTCCTATTGCAAAATGCAGGTCCGTAACACCACTTAATATTCGGAGGTGTGATCTTATTTTCGAGAAAAAAAAATGAACGGGAGGTGTGCCGTTCACGCGGAAAACGGAATTTGGCAGGAAAATCTATGCAGAATCCGATGGTGAATCCGAAAATTTGGCATTCCATGTACAGGGTGTTTTATTTGACCTGGAAGTAAAAATCAAAATTTCCTAGTCCTGGTCTGTACAATTTCGGTGCGGTGTATATGAACAATTTGATGGCCTGAGATGACAACACGTGCCAAATTTGAAGCGAATACGTAGAACGGTTCAGGAGTTATAGCTATCTGAATGTTTTGCCAAAATCAATAAATCACCCTGTATCTCAGAAACGAAAAGACTTAGCCCATATTTGATTGTTGTTTTCTGGCTCCCCAAGGTACCAGCTATTCACCATTAAACGTTGTACAGTTACTCGCGGACCACCCTGTATAGCATTTTATCACATCAAAATATGAGATTTCTCGGGAACTGCATAAGTCAATGATATAAGATAACGATTTATTCTATGCTATGAATTTAATATACAGTAAAGTATGGTTTTATGAATTTTCAATGGATTTGCTTGATTATTCGAATTGCTTTTCTGAACAATTGGCTAAATAAATTCATATGAAATTCTATTTTCTAGCTCTACCACATATCTGATATCCATAAATTTTAGTAGTGCACGGTGTTACAAATCAGAGAAATATAGTTATCATTGAATGAATAAGCGCACCGCTCCTGACGTCACGTGAGTTCATTTTTGCGCGTATGTTCTGGGGAACATCGCGTTATCATTTTGCCCAAATGTCTGTTATTTTCGAATTTTTTGCCGAAAATGGTCTCAAACGGTTGAGTTCGACTCACTGAGGTTCAAAACAAAATTATTACTCGGAAACCGTTGAGCCGATTCTGCCCGTTAACGAACTTGTTCGTCGTATTGGGACGCGCCACCTAATCTGAAAATTTCATGTCTTTACCATGTCCAAAATTTTCCCACCCCAGTCCTGTTCTTTTTGCGCGCATGTTCTGATGAACAGCGTGCTATCATTTGTACTTATTTGCGTGAACCTTCCATTATTTTGCCGAAAATAGTCTGAAACATTTAGGTTCCTTCAATGATGAAGAATTCGAGGTCAAATTTGACTCTGTCCGGCTGGCTGGCCGTTGCCACGATAACTTGAAACGGAAAGAAATAGCAATTTGAAATTTTCAAGGTAAATGGCGTGTCCAAATGTGACGTACAAGTTCGTTCATAGGCATAATCGGCCCAACGGTTTCTCAGTACAAATTTCGTTTTCAACCAATACGATCAAATTGGAACATGGTAACTTGTTGTAGAATATCGACATAAAGAAATTTTGTCAGGAACATATCTCCAGAGAATAAAAAAAAATATTAAGATATTGTTTATCTTACGATAACTAAAGAAAGGAAAGAGATAGCCAATTGCAATTCTTAGGGTAGGTTGCGCATCCGAATGCGACATTTGAGTTTGTTTATAGGCGTAATCGGTTAAAACTAAACAACTTTGTTGTTATTTCCTCAATAACTCAAAAAATACAAACCCGATCGAATTGAAACTTGGTAACTAGTTGTGGAATAGCAACATAAATAAGAATGTGAAATTTTGTGAAGATCGTATCACTAGACATTTTTTTAAAAATTATTATTTATGTCACGATAAGCTAAGAACGGAAAGAGATAGCGACTTTTTTAGGGTAGGTTGTCGTTACATTATAACTCAAAATATACAAATCTGATCCAATTAGAACTCGGTAATTACTTGTAGAATGTCGACGCGCTAATTTTCGCGAAATATCTAATGACTTCCAATTCCTATAGAATAAATATGTAAAAAAGGAAAAAGGTCTCCTTTAATGTGCCAGGCAACTTATGCCATCTACACAGTTCTCTAATATTTGTTCACGAAGATTATTTGTTTCAAGACATACACACCCAAACATCACATCCATGTCCTAAGCGGGATTCAAACCCGCGACCATCGGCACCAAAGTGAGATCTTCTCCCACCAAGCCACCTAGGCCGACGAATAAATATGTCAGAATTAAAAATTCTGTGATTTTAGACGATTCTCTCATTACTGAAGTCTGTCATTAAAATGGTACGAAATGCATTCATATCTGTCATATATCCGTATACTTATTTAAGGATATTTAATTATAGATTAACTTCACTTGAAGTTGTTAATAAATTTATTGATTGGATTTAGGTGGTTGAATTATTTCACTAAGAACAACGTTACTCATTCGGTATTTATTTAAGACTGATCTTATTCTCATTCATGTTGCACATGTGTGTTATTGTAGGATTCCTTATCTTAATATCAAATGAATGGAAATATATCACAATCTTCCTCCCTTAAATTACAATCTATATATACATAATACAATAATGCATTTCAAGCTACATATATATAGTATAATATCATAATAATAAAATTTTACATTACTTATTTACAAATTTCATCTATTAATCTTTGAACAGGTTTTCTTTCTCTTAAAGGATATCTACTCGCATAATCATTATCTATATTATTTGATGTTGGATAATCATTTTGAGAAACATTAAAGTCAGTGTCAGAATTAATTACGCCATCATTTATATTTTTGTCACAATTTTGATCATTTTGGTTGATTTGATTATTACATGATAATTTAGGTGAAGTAAAAGTTTTGTTTATTTGGTTTACATGTCTTTTCCACATTACATTATTCAACATAGGAATTTCTACTAAATAAACAACTTTACCTAATCTCTTTTTAACTATGCCCACAATCCAAGATTTTTCATTTTTACTTCTATAATCCCTTACATAAACCTTTTCACCTTCAAAAAATTCATTTCTATCCTTTCCGCCATGATATTTTTTTTGTTTTTCTTGATTTTTAACTACCGTACTTTGGATTTCTTTCACAGTTGGTTTAATTACATCAAATTTAGTGAATACTTCGCGACCTAATAACAAATAAGATGGTGTTACACCTGTTGTTATATTTGGTGAATTCCGATAATCAAATAAAAAATTAAGAAGTCTGAAGTCAATATCCATATTTTGATTTCTACCTAATGCCCTTTTCAATGCAGATTTAACTGTACAAACAGCATTTTCTGCGGCACCATTCGATTGGGGAAAATAGGTAGGTGACGTAATAGATTGAATATTGTATTTCTCCATGAAATTTTGCATTTCCGCACTTCTAAAATTTCTAGCGTTATCCGAAACTAAAACTTTTGGAATTCCAAATCGACTGAATACACTAAAAAGTGCTTTTATAGTGAAAAGAGATGTAGTTGTCTTTGTTGGAAAAACTTCGATCCATTTAGAATGAGCGTCTAATATAACCAAAAAATACTGACCCAAAAATTCAAAATAATCAAAATGTACTCGTTCAAATGGTATCAGGGGCCAGGACCAATTTTGTAATTTAGATTTGGGTGGATTTTTTTTTATTAAATTGCAATTCTCACATGAAAGGACTTCCTTTTCGATATCATTATTAATTCTTGGCCAAAAATATCGATTTCTAGCAATTAATTTCATTTTCACAATTCCCATGTGTGTTTCATGAAGTATTTCCAATATTCTTCTTCTCAATTTATTAGGTATAACAATTCGATTATTCCATAATAATATTTCATTTTCTACAGTCAATTGATTCTTGAGCTTATAATATTCCTTTAATTTATTATCCTTTTTTGCAAATTTTGGCCAAATGGTTTGGGTGTATTTTATGACATTTTGTAATAATTCGTCAGATTTAGTTTCTTTTTGAATTTCTTGAAATTTAATTATTGAAGGCATATTTAAGTTTGAAAAATAATTTATATAATTTATGTCAACCGTTTTCCAATCTTCATCACTATCAATGGGAATTCTTGATAAAAAATCAGCTTTGTTATTTTCAGATTTAACGTATTCAATCTTATAGTCGTAGTTACCTAAAATTACTGACCATCTTTTCAGTCTATTGGCTGAAAGTTGAGGTATTCCTTTTTTTGGATGGAAAATACTACAAAGTGGTTTATTGTCCGTAACTAACGTAAAACTCCTACCAAATAAGTATTGGTTGAACTTACACAATCCATAAATGATAGATAGACCTTCACGTTCTATTTGACTATACTTTTGTTCCGTTTCCGATAATGTTCTCGATGCATAAGCAATAGGTCTTTCTGATTTATCAGGGAAAACGTGGCAAATTAAAGCACCTATACCGTATTGACTTGCGTCTGTTATTAATTTAAGGGGTAATTTAGGATTGTAGTGACAAAGAATTTCCGTAGAACTCAACATTTTTTTGATTGACTGAAATGAATTTTCACAATTTTCAGTCCATATAAAATGAGAATTTTTCTTTAATAAAGAATAAAGAGGATGAAGTATTGTCGCCAAATTCGGTATAAACTTCCCATAATAATTTATAGCTCCTAATATGGATTTTAATTGAGATACATTTGTAGGTCTTTCAGCCTTAGTCACTGCTTCTACATTTTTATTTAACATATGAATTCCATTTTTGTCAATTTTATAACCTAAGTAGGAAATTTCTTTCTGATTAAAATGACATTTTTCTAATTTTACTTTGAGACCAGCGTCTTGCAATCTATTAAGGACTTCATGGAGTCTCATGTCATGTTCATGCTGATTCGAAGCGCTCACATAAATATCATCTACGAATACTCCACATCCTGGTATTCCTTGTAAAATTGTTTGAATTACTCTCTGAAATATGCCACTGGCACTTTTAACTCCATAAGGTAACCTGGTATATTGGAATAAACCTAAATGAGTAGAAATTGTGCATAACTTCTGTGATTTTTCATCTAAGCATAACTGGCCATATGCGAATGCTAAATCGATTTTGGAAAAAATAGATGCACCTTGCATATCTGCAATCAATTCTTCTATTAGTGGTAAGGGAAATGAATCACTTTCAATATGGGGATTTATAGTTACTTTGAAATTACCAGCTAATTTAATTGAACCATCATTTTTCAATATGGGAATTATAGCAGTTGCCCATTCTGAATAAGAAACTGGTTTTATTACACCTAAATTTAATAATTTGTCAATTTCGTGCTTGACTTTATCCTTAATAGCAAAAGGCATGTGTAATGGCTTACAGAATTTAGGTGAAACATTCTCATCTAATAATCTTATAGACACATTATGTTTATTGAATCTACCTAATCCAGGGCTAAATATGTGAGGAAATTTTCTAAGAATATTATTTTCGTAATTAGAAATATTATTTACTGCAAAAATTTTTAAGTTGAAAATATTCATGAAATCTCGACCTAGCAATGGAGGTCCACCATTTTTTATTATGAAGAAATTAAGTTCATTTGTATGACCATTGTAAGTGATATTAAATTTACATGTTCCCAAAACATTCATTATATTTCCACTATATGTGTGTAGAATTTTATTAGATTTCGTTAATTTATGGTTTTTGAAATTTGACTTGAAAAATTTTTCTGATATTGCAGAAACACCTGCACCACTATCAATTTGGAAAGAAAATGATCTATTATTTATTTTTATTTCAATTGAAATGGGTTCAATTGAACTACCATTAAAATTAAAAATATTATCATCAACCTCTAAGAAGTTTTGATGATATTTACCTACGCAATTATTGTTTACATTTTTCCTGGCTGAAGAAGTACACACTGTTGCCAGATGACCCTTCGTGTTGCATCTATGACACTTTGCATCCTTGAAGAAACATGCTGAAGTTTCATGATTTCTCTTACCGCAGATTGTGCATTTGACAACTTTGTTTCTCTGCGCAGGATTTCGATTCTGACCACTGGATGATGACGATCTCGAATTTGATTGGCTCTTGGTCCATGACGATTTATGATGCGATTTTTGTGACGCATAATGAAGAGGTTCAGATTTACTAATGGATTCCAAATTTACGTTCTTCTTAGCGGCCATTTTGGTTGAAGCGATTTTTATAGCATCGGCAAATGTACAAGTTTTCTTTTCTTCGAAAAGTCTGTCCTGTACATCACTTTTTCCGAAACTCACAATAAATTTATCTCGGAGCACCATGTCTAATATATCGGCTGTAAATTCACAATTTGAAGCTAAACTTCGCACACGTGCTGCCCATTCTGCGACACTTTCATGCGGTGACTTTGTGGCACTATAAAATTTGTATCTGTAGGCGAACATGGATTCCGTTTCTTTGAAATGATCACTAAATATTTGAATTAATTGTTCATATGTCAGATTTTCTGGCAGTTCCGGCAAACATAAATTGAACATCAATTTATACGATTCTTCTGTTAGAGAATTTAGAAGTATTGCTTTCTTCTTTACAACTTCGATGTCATTAGCGATGAAGTAATTTTCCAATCGCCTCAAAAAAATTATCCAGTCATTGGAATTTATATCAAATTCACGTATTTGTCCTTGCTGCGCCATTTTCTCAATCACTTTTTCAAAACTCGTCGCCAAGTTGTCATATATCCGTATACTTATTTAAGGATATTTAATTATAGATTAACTTCACTTGAAGTTGTTAATAAATTTATTGATTGGATTTAGGTGGTTGAATTATTTCACTAAGAACAACGTTACTCATTCGGTATTTATTTAAGACTGATCTTATTCTCATTCATGTTGCACATGTGTGTTATTGTAGGATTCCTTATCTTAATATCAAATGAATGGAAATATATCACAATATCTTATAAAAGTTGTGAAAATGGTCTATATGAGGTGAATAGACAATAGAACATGCGTGCAAAAGCTCCTGACTTCAAGTCAGTGCTTGAACCAATTTTTATTCAAAAAATGGTACAAGAAGTCGGTCGAAAAGGGTGATATATAGGTGTAAACTTCGAAATCTCCCAGTTGATTGGTTAAAGATTTATTGAATTCTTAAATTTCACTCAATATCCGAAAATCACCCTGTATATCCCATAGACCGCAGGCAATTGAAATCTCAGGATATGAGTCCACCTAGATGACCTTAGTTTATGGGTTCCGTTTGCCACATTCCTCCCGGGACACCCTGTATTTATTCTTTTGAAATTGAAGCATTACAGTTTCTGGCGCTCTAGTTCCTCGGAACTGAGTGCTTATCAATTTGCCCAAATTTCTGTAATTTTCGAATATTTCGATGAAAATGGTCTTAAACGATTTGGTTCGACTCACTGATCAAGAATCCGTGGTCGAAATTCAATCTGTCCGGCCGGCCGGTCCGGCCGGCCGTCCGGCCGTAGGCACGATAACTCTCGAACGGAATGGGCTAGAGAGTTGAAATTTTCAGAGTAGGTTTGGGGGATGAATATCTTGGTTAAGTTCGTTACTGGGTAAAATCGGACAGAAGGTTTCGGAGTAATAAAAAAAAAATTTTTTTTTTACAAAACAAATTCAAAATTAATTTTTTTTTAATGAGCAGTTTTATCATAAGAATCCATTCATATCATTTTTAACTCTAACAAGCTAATACTTTCGGAGATATGATTTTTCAAAATTTCAATGTAAATCGTATTTCACAGGTTGATATAATTATTCTATGTATCTTCTATGTATGAATTGCCATAAAGTCAACTTGACAGAAGGGAATATTGTAACTTCAAGAATATTGGGGTTGAAATACTCGTATTTTAGCGATGCAACGGGGACCTCACCCGAAAATGTTTGAAAATATTACGTAAATTGAAAGAATAATTCCAAAGTTCGAGAGAGGAGAAAATTTTGTGAACGTAGATCAGGAAATTTTTGATCGATTACAAGGTAATTTATTATTTTATACATGTTTTATGGAATACCTACTATTTGTAGGTACTTTAAACCTGTTTTGGGCAATTGTCATACGAAACTTGTTGTTTTGGCGCTCTAGTTCCTCGGAACAGATTGCTTATCAATTTGCCCAAGTGTCTGTAATTTTGGAATTTTTGGCTGAAAATGGTCTCAAATGATTTGGTTCGACTCACTGATCAAGAATCCGAGTGCGAAATCGATTCTGTCCGGCCGGCCGACCGGCCGTAGGCACGATAACTCTCGAACGAAAGGAGTTAGCGGATTGAAAATTACAAGGTGGTTTTGGAGCGTAAATATCTCGGACAAGTTCGTTAATGGGCGTTAACCATCAAGGGGTTTCGGAGTTATGGCCGATTTTAGTAAAAATATTTTTTATGAATATTTCCGAAACCGATCACTTGATCTATCTGAAATTTAGCACCAGACTGTAGAAGACAGTAGAATCATGACCTTTATACGCATGTGCAGTTTTGTATTGACCAGATTACCGCAAAGTGTAAAAAAAAAATTTGAAAATGTGGTGCAGTTCTCATTCTCATGATTGCTCATTTAATCTTCATAAATAAACTATTATTTGAATTGAATTTCCTTTTTGATGCAGTTCTATCATATTAATACATTGATATAATTCCCAACTCTGAGAAACCAATACCAGATATAATTTGTCTGTTTGAACTAGAGCGCCAGAAAGCTCCTGTCCACAGGGCTTGAACCCATTTTATATATAAAAATAATATTGTTTTCTTCTGTTTGATTTATCCAATGATCTATTATTTCAACTGTTATTTGATTTTTGGTGCTCTAGTTCCTCGGAGCTGAGTGCTTATCAATTTGCCCAAATGTCTGTAATTTTCGAATTTTTCGATGAAAATGGTCTTAAACGATTTGGTTCCACTCACTGATCAAGAACCCGTGGTCGAAATTCATTCTGCCCGGCCGGTCCGGCCGTCCGGCCGTAGGCACGATAACTCTCGAACGGAATGAGCTAGACAGTTGAAATTTTCAGAGTAGGTTTGGGAGATAAATATCTCGGCTAAGTTCGTTATTGGGCAAAATCGGACTGATAGTTTCGGAGTAACAAAAAAAAAAGTTTTTTTTTACAAAACAAATTCCAAATTAAATTTTTTTCAATAGCAGTTTTACCATAAGAATCCAATGATATCATTTTTAACTCTAACAAGCTAATACTTTCGGAGATATGATTTTTAAAATTTTCAATAATAAATCGTATTTCTACGTTGTCACGGAATGATATAATTATTCTATGTATGAATTGTCATAATGTCAACTTGAGAAAAACCTCAGTTGTTTGCTCCGAAATTAGTTTTTCTCAGAAAGGTCTGACATTTCGGAACGGAACATGAAGTAAGAGATCTGAGAGTAGTGTGACTGCCTTTCATCCATAGACATATAATGCTCAGTTCTCTCAATTTATGACGGGACTGACGGAAGGGAATATTATAACTTCAAAAATATTGGGGTTGAAATACTCGTATTTTAGCGATGCAACGGGGACCTCACCCAAAAATGTTTGAAAATATTACGTAAATATTGAAAGCATAATTCTGTAGTTCGAGAGAGGAGAAAATTTGGTGAACGTAGATCAGGAAATTTTTGATCGATTACAAGGTAATTTTTCATTATTACTTCTCTTCTTTCATACATGTTTTATGGAATATCTACTATTTGTAGGTACTTTAAATCTGTTTTGGGCAATTGTCATACGAAACTTGTTTTTTTGGCGCTCTAGTTCCTCGGAACAGAGTGCTTATCAATTTGCCCAAGTGTCTGTAATTTTGGAATTTTTGGCTGAAAATATTCGTTATTGGTTCGTTATTGGTCAAAATTGGCCGGATTTAATTTGATTTCTTCCATGGTGCAGTTCTCATTCTCATGATTGCTCATTTAATCTTGATAAATAAACTATTATTTGAATTGAATTTCCTTTACGATGCAGTTCTATACATTGATATAATTCCCAACTCTGAGAAACCAATACTTTCGGAGATATAATTTGTCTGTTTGAACTAGAGCGCCAGAAAGCTCCTGTCCACAGGGCTTGAACCCATTTTTAAGGATTAAAATGACTGTTTTAATCCCTAAAAATCAACAAACAGATGAAATAAAAATAATAATATTATATTATATTAATGCGGAAATTTTTGAGAATGAAAGATATTCGTACAATTAGGTATAAGAAGGGTTTAATATATATTTTAAAATGTTTCTACCAAATTTCATCGTTTTAGCCCCAGTTGGATAGATTTTTTAATTCGATCATCGGCTTTGTAAATATTTCTCGATTTTATATTCCTGAATGGAATAATATACAAAAGATATGTTAGAAAATTGGAATGAATTCAACAGCAAACAATAGTTGTAAACTATGTTTCGAATATGACTTTAGAGAAATATTAGCGAAAAATTAATTATGTTATTATGAGGGAGACAAAAATCACTACCTACGAAGAGACTTGTCATGAGAATCATCAATTAATCTAATCAACAAGTGCTTCTTCGGTCAAAATTCTTGCGTATTCTCCGCAAATTATGATTGAGGTGTCATTCGATTCGGAATGGCATGCAGATAGTTTTTGAGAAAATGCTAAGGCCGCTCCCAAAAATTGCAATAGTTATAAACAATTAAGTGAAAAAGAAGAAGGAGGTTTAGGTTTTCTCCAATATCTCAAAAACTATTTCATATAATTCAAATTTTAAAAAAATTCAAATAGAGGAGGAAATTTCCAAAAAGAAAGTCCCGACTACTAGAACTGTAGGACCAATATTTATAAGTTTCCTAGAAGGTTGAAAATACGCCCTAAAACGGGTACTCTGGCTTGCGCAAGCATCGCCCCCTTCGTACCTTGATGAATAAATATTATTTAAACTTATTAAATATGAAATTTAAAAATTTTCAAAATTCAAGAGCCTGCAGGATAGATCAATGAACAATAATCCGTGGTCCAAAAATGTTTATATCGATTTTTTAATTAGTTATCCATTAGTTCATTAACAATTTTTTGTACGCTAATTGTTACTATTAATCTGAGAATTTTTTCCTTTCGTGGAGCTATTTTTCAAAGGTCTTAGAATAGATTCCTATTGAAAAATTTTAAAAATTGTTAGTATTAGTTTTATTATGAACAATTTACTCAAGATAAAAATTATAAAGCTTCAATTTATAATATTACTATTGCTCCGTTTTCTTATGATCAGAAACTACCCAAAATATTATTTTTAATAATTACATATTATCTCCTATTGTTAGAAAAGTTGTTATAAACCAATGCATTGTTTATGAGATAATTAAAAATTTTCTTTTGAAACATAATTGAAGATTTATAATTTATCACTTGAGTAAATTGTTAATAACAAAACGAAAATGATCAATTTTTCAAATTTTCCGACGGTAATCTATTATTCAACGGTTTTTTTCTGGGTTTTCTCTCCCAAACTCTGAAAAATAGCTCCACGAAAGGAAAAAATTCTCAGATTAATAGTTTAACAATTATCGCACTTGCAATGTTAATGTTCGTAATACAAAAAATTGTTTATTAACTAATGGATAACCAATTGAACAGTAGCGATAAACACTTTTGGGCTACGGATTATTGTTCACTGATCTATCCTTCAGATGCTTGAATTTTTTATTTTTCTATTTTCATATTTAATAAGTTTTAATAATATTTATTCATGAGAAATTCGAAGGGGTCGAGGCTTACGCAAGCCGGAGTACCCGTTTTATGGAGTATTTTGAACCTTCTGGGAAAATTATAAATATTGGTCCTAGTTCCGGGAGTTGAGACTTTTTTTTAGGAAATTTTCTCTTCTTCTTGAATCATTTTTGAAATTTGTATTATCTCAGATAGTTTTTGAGATATTTGCAAAACACCAAAGCCCCTTCTTTTTTTCTTCACTTAATTGTTTATCACTATTGCAATTTTTGCGAGCGATCTTAGCATTTTGCACTTGTTGACTAGACTACATACAATAATGGGGAAAATATTTTTTGAAGATAACTTACGTAAGGGTTCGTCCAATAGCAGGATGCAACTGCATGTTTTTCTTCAAGAAGAACCTTCGTTTCTTGACAGGTCCAGAAGCTTCTACCTTGCACATAACACCTCTTGCACTTCTACTGGGTAATGCGGTATCCACCTCGTCGGCAAATGAAGTAATGATAAGAATTGCAGTTCTTCAGCTATTAGATAGAGCAGGAGAAAATAATCGCAAATTCACCTTTCTCCTCAAGATCGTGATGCTTTTGTTGGATGATGTTTTTGACTCCCACTTTCGCAAAT
This sequence comes from Halyzia sedecimguttata, assembly GCA_937662695.2. Classification (NCBI taxonomy): domain Eukaryota; kingdom Metazoa; phylum Arthropoda; class Insecta; order Coleoptera; family Coccinellidae; genus Halyzia; species Halyzia sedecimguttata. Next base: position 24,471,868 of record OW569416.2, read on the forward strand.
ACATCAGAAGAGAAACCAGGTTTAACGAACTTCAACAATAAGATTCGCGTTCGACACGCAAACAGAGAAAATGTATTTAATTTTTAAAGAAAGGATATAGTATTATTATTAATAGGTACATTAATCTGACACAATACATTATTCTGAGAGTAATGAATATTCAATCGCGCAAATGACATTGCTAAAAGAGGGGGCTCTAGATTTTTTGGAGCCTGGGCACGAAAAATATTTTGGCGCCCCCTTACGCTGGTAGGAAGTTCCTAGAGTTCAAGTCGAATGATGATTCATCCCTAGTTTCATTGAAATATCGTTCTCGGGTGTTGGTACCTAAAGGCACTGACGTGAAGTCGGGAGCTTTTGCGCGAATGTTCTTTTGTGGATTCACCTCAATTGGACACTCTTAATCGAATTTAGCATCGGTCTAGACCGTTTTATAAGATATTAATACATTTCGTACCATTTCAATGACAGACTGCGGTATTGAGAGAATCATCTAAGATCAGAATTTTGGCGCGCTGAGTGGCCATCAATTTGTCAAAATGTTTGTAATTTTCGACTATTTGGCGGAGAATGGTCTTAAACGATTAGTTTCTACTCACTGATCAAGAATCCAAGGCCAAAATTGATTCTGTCCGGCTGGCCGTCAGCACTATTGCGCTCGAACACAATGAGTAAGAGAGTTGAAATTTTCAGGGTAGGCTTGGAGTCCGAATGCGCCGGCTAAGTTAATCAATGGGCAAAATCCTTCAAAACCTTATTTTACAGTGAAGTTCTAGATTTGAACTCGATCGGATCTATGTTGGTGAAGAAGGAATAAAATCATTCTCACTGCATTCATGAAAAGGAAGAAAATAATTATATGATATGCAAAAAAGATAAGATTATTTTTGCGAAAGAATTTGGAGAGACTCAGTCCTGGTCGAGAGCCTATCAGAGGCACTGACAGCAACACAAGGCTGGTGTGAAGGGGAACAGTTAAACGTGAACCCTCGAAAGACCTTGATTGTGCCATTCACTAGGAAGAGGAAACTAAATATAGTTTCCATCACTATGAATGGAATTAACATCCCGTTTGCGGATGAGGCTAGATATCTGGGTGTTATCCTGGATAGAAAGCTGAACTGGAACTCACACCTGGATAGGGTGATCCATAAGGTTAGGCACTCTCTCTGGGCGTGCCAGCAGACTTGTGGAAAGAGGTGGGGAATGGCTCCGAAACAGCTGCACTGGTTGTACGTGATGGTGGTGAGACCACAAATCACTTACGGCAGCATTGCTTGGTGGGAGTATACTGTAAAAGTGCAGTCTCAGCTGAAGCTTGCAAAAATTCAGAGATCTGCGTGCTTGATGGTGACAGGGGCTTTTCGCTCCACCCCACCGCAGCCATGGAACGCCTAATGGACCTCGCCCCTCTTCACCTGGTAATCAGGAGCGTGGCCCGGATGGCCACATACAGACTTCTGCATACGGCTCACAATGAGCCTGATGCGATTGGCTACGTTCCTAGTTCTCTGCAGGCTGAATTGGAGGCCAATGAGATAATGGGCATGCGATCGGACGTATCTAAAACCAGAACCTACACAGAGTGACCCTACCGAGTTGTTTTTCCCAGCAGAGACGTTTGGGCCGTCTCTGAGATCCGACTGTTGAGGGTCTCTGCTGGTTCACAGATGGCTCCACTAGCACCCAAGGGGTGGAGCGGGAGTCAGCGGTTGCAGAATTGCTAGGGGTCTTTCAAGCAGAAATTCTCGCCATTGATCACTGTGCGAAGCTCATACTTGAGAAAGGTTGGGCTCATGGATCAATCAAGATCCTACCGGATAGCCAAGCTGCCTTGAAGGCCTTGACTTCATACAACTGCAAATCCCTGCTTGTGCAGTATTGCTGGACCACACTCGCTGAACTTGGAGGGCGCTGCAGGCTGCAGCTCTTGTGGGTCCCGGGCCACTCGGGCATAAAGGGTAATGAGATGGCGGACTCATTGGCGGCACGGGGGGCTTCCATGGGGCTCATTGGACCTGAACCGGCCTGCGGTATCTCTCTCAGAGCAGCGGCGAAGGAAAACAACAATTACTGGCCCATCAGCTGAAAGAGCCAGAAAATGGCTCAAATTCTCTAGGGCGGATCTGAGAATCCTTACTGCTGTATACACGGGCCATTGTGGCCTCAGGAAACACCTCAATACACTGGGGTTGACTGAAGACTCCGAGTGCAGACTTTGCCTGGAGGACGACAAGTCTATCGAACACATCATGTGTGACTGCCCCGCTGGGGACAGGATCAGATTGGAGGAACTAGGAGTCCACAAACTGACACTGAGGGAACTGGACAAGTTCTCACCCACCAGACTCATATCCCTCATCAAGAGACTTGGGCTTGTGGGTGAAGTATAGATTACATACTAAAGGTGTGCCACAATAGACCGATTGGTCGCAGTGGAGGGGCGGGTTTTGTCTGCCCAGCAGAAACCATATAATAATAAAAAATAACAATGGTCAGAGGCTCGCTAAGTGCACTTCCTTGTCTAGCGCGTTATATTCATCATAGGGCATGACGTCAATTTTGTCATACATTACAAGGCATAGCGCCTGAAATGTTGATTATGGGGCATATTCCATGTTTTCGTTCGCATTATCGTCCATCGGATTGGAGAAACTCCCGCGAAACAGTAGTAGTGCAATTCATGAGGTTAAAGTTTTTCTCACCTGAGTTTCAGGTTTTACATGATAATTTTCTAATCGTTTTCAAACCATACCCAAGTGAGTACAAATTGGAGGCAATCGTGTATACCAACTCGATGGAATTTTACTTCACGTGCAGTTCTGACAGTTTGCAATGATAAATACTCGAGACCTTTCATTTTATTATCAATACCAAAAGTTCATCAAAGCTCTATTAAAGAAGTAATAGGTTCGAAACGTTCTTTAGAGGATGCTCAGAACATAGAACCATATGTATTGATTTTTAATCAATTCAAACTAGAAACATAGATGATCTTAAAGCAAGAAATTTACTCCAGACTGCACTTAGTAAAATACGTCAATGTAGAAGTAAGGCTGCTCGTATACCAGCACGAGGAGACCACAACGCGACCGCGACGATAGGTGATAGGTGATCCTGCTAGCGCATGATCGATGGATATGCCAGTTATACTGAGCTTCTCCAAAGCTCTCTGACCAGCCCTAAACAGGAAAACTCTTTGGTTCTTAATTTCATGCTGGGCCACCATTTTCAGAAGCGCTTCTCAATATCCTTATTGCCATTTCCAACAATTGGTGTTGGTATTCCCCACTTTGCAAATCTCTGCCTCCCTGCGTTCGTGGAACGTATATGCTTTAAATCGACTAATTGGGATGCAGGCTACGATTCATGTTCATCACTTTATGAGTGGTTCTGTCTAGCTCGAGAATTTCATGCATTGTCCAGTTAACTATCCCGAGTGAGTAGGTGATTATCGGGACTGCCAAGCTGTTTGTAGCTGATACTTTGTTTTTCCCGGACAACTGTGACGTCCATATATCTCTGATCTTCTTTTTTTAGCTAGCTGTTAAGGTATCCTTGATTTGGGTTGTCACCAGTGCACCTCGCTGTTTCGTCCCAAGGAATTTGTATGTTTATTCCTCTTCGTGGACGAACTTAGTTCTCCATAACGACATGATATTTTCCATCGCATGCGCGATGTTAGGGTGGACTTTGAGCATCTCTAGCAGCTGGATTATCAAGCTGTGTGTCGATTTGTCAAATGCCTTCGCGTAATCCAACCATGATGTATGTAGGTCGCGCTTGTAATGTCTCGCATCTTGACAAATGCTCTTGTCTATTAGAGTCCAATGAACTCCAGAATCCGATGTTGAAATGCACTTGCGAGAATTTTATACAGCGTGTTGAGCCACGTAATAGGGCAGTTGGACGTCATCCAGTCCAGGTGCCGTGAATTCATTCTTGTTCTTCAGGTCATGTATATTCTCTTCGGTTGTTATTTCACTCAACTCTCCAGTCTGTTGCAGATTTTGGTCGCATAACGTATACAATCTGTGAAGTGCTGGAGTATCCCTGGTTTCCGCTGGTCGCTCGTACACATTTTTTCAGAAATGTTCGACTTCTTCCTGTGATGGTGGCTGTTTTGCCTCCACTTGTTTGCGTCGAAAAAATTTCGAAGGTTCTGCAGTGAAGGTGTTGTTATCTTCTATCCACTTTTACCTCTTGATCAGCTTCTTCCTTGCCGCCGCAAGTGATCATATCTAATCGACAGCTTTCTGCTTTAGTAGGTTGATGGTTGGGAAACTCATCGTCCGATGCAATACACGCAGCTCAACCATCATGACCTCTATTTTTTTGCTCGGCTTCAGTTGACCTTTCATAACATCTATGATACATTGGTACCAAGATGCTTGCTGCTTCACGTTTCTTATCTTCTTGTCCAGCTTATTCAATCTTGATCTATGTTTATCCTCCCTTCTTGTTGTTCTTCCTGGTGGGCATAGAAGTTAAGTAGTATATCATATTATACCTATCCTTTTACACAATACAAAGCAAAACAAGCATCTATGGGAGATGATAGCCCTACATAAGGGCCCCGTAGCGGCCTTCGAACATCTGAAGTTCTGAATAATCGCTTGGACTGGTCAGACTTTGAAAGTGACCCTCCTGACCAAACGAGCAACATTTTCCTTTCTGAATTCAAATATTGAAGGGATTTCTAAGAACAATATCTTTGAGAACTAGTGAAGGTGATTCTTCTCCAAGAGATCCCATGCGCCTACAGAGAACTATATTTGTGAGAGGAGGCTTTTGGAAGGTTATGTATTATTTGTAGTTTGTTCGTTCTTCTCCTCTTGTCTTTTCATTTTCAGGTTGAGTTTCGGGTACCTTGGAGAAACCTCTCCGTTTTTTGACGAAGGAGTCCATACTGAAGAAATAAATGTCTATCAATATTTTTAAATTTCAGCAAATTTTGTGAACAATAGTTATAAATCACAACACTCACGGGGAGACAGGGTTTTTTGCTGAGGTTTTTCCCTAAGCTCTTGTATCATACGTCCAATTGTATGGTACCCCGTTACACCAACCTCTGCTAACACATATAAAACTCTCAGTCAAAAGAAAATGAATAATACCTATTAAGCATTCGGGAAACTAATTATAATCAATAATTTTCTTTCTGATATGCCTCACCACCTTATACTGTCACGAGCCGCCCCTGGAAACATTACAGCTAAAGGTCTCTCTTTAAGACTACTTATTTATTCTTAGAAATAAATAAGAAGCCCAGAAATATGAATGACAACAATAAGGAACACATTACAGATGTATATCCAAACGTACTCGTACATACATAATTAATTGGAAATACGTTCAGTCTCTCCAAGTTCAAGTGCAAGGCTAGAGAACAAGTTCTACTGAAGCGATAGTCACTTTCCAATTCTAATTATATCAATTTATCCCACTGGCAAAACGATAATGAAAGTACAGGAGAAATTGTTACATGTCTTTTTATCCTTCAAGACAACCCATCAAAGAACACAAATTTCAAGATGTAGGTGAAGTGGAGAGTTGCATGCTGAAAGTCGTGATTTGTACGAACGTATGGTAATTTCACTTGCACAGACATGCAAATATTGAATATGGCCGAATCCGTATTGAAGGCTACGCATTGTTTTACGTAAATACGAAAACTGCATTTGAAGTCAATCATAATTTCATTGAATGGTGTTTTCAGAGTTTTCTCACCAAAACAATGAAAAATAAATGAATTCTTCAATTCTTTTGAAATTGCTCCTGCGTCAGAAATCGAACTTGGACACTAGATACTTGTCAGAAGTAATTTATGGCACAATGTTGCATAACAAACAGGAACGATTCGACACCGATGAAACAACTTTTCTTTCACAGCCTAAATCATACTCCGCCATCAGACAGTGGCGAAAATCTTCAGAATTATATGTTCGTTGAACTCTTATTCTGAAATTTATTACACTGACAAATTAGTAGGCTGATACTCACGGGCATGCAAATTCGTCGACTAGGTGTATAATTTTTCAACCACATGAATAAAATTGTCACATTCTACGTAGAATTAAAATATCGTCCGGGTCTTTGTGCTAAAATGTAGTTCAAAAAATGGGTTCAAGCCCTGTGGACAGGAGCTTTCTGGCGCTCTAGTTCAAACAGACAAATTATATCTCCGAAAGTATTGGTTTCTCTGAGTTGGGAATTATATCAATGTATACATATGATAGAGCTGCATCATAAAGGAAATTCAATTCAAATAACAGTTTATTTATCAAGATTAAATGAGCAATCATGAGAATGAGAACTGCATCATGGAAGAAATCGAATTAAATCTGTCCAATTTTGCCCAATAACGAACATAACCGAGATATTCATCTCCCTAACCTACTCTGAAAATTTCAACTACCTAGCTCATTCCGTTCGAGAGTTATTGTGGAAAAACTTTTTTTAAATTTTCAAAATTTTTTTTTTGTACACTTTGCGGTAATCTGGTCAATACAAAACTTCACATGCGTATAAAGGTCATGATTCTACAATTTGATGCTAAATTTCAGATAGATCGAACGAACTTGTCCGAGATATTTACGCTCCAAAACCACCTTGCAATTTTCAATCCGCTAACTCCTTTCGTTCGAGAGTTATCGTGCCTACGGCCGGTCGGCCGGCCGGACAGAATCGATTTCGCACTCGGATTCTTGATCAGTGAGTCGAACCAAATCGTTTGAGACCATTTTCAGCCAAAAATTCCAATATTACAGACACTTGGGCAAATTGATAAGCACTCTGTTCCGAGGGACTAGAGCGCCAAAAAAACAAGTTTCGTATGACAATTGCCCAAAACAGGTTTAAAGTACCTACAAATAGTAGGTATTCCATAAAACATGTATGAAACAAGATAAGTAATAATAAAAAATTACCTTGTAATCGATCAAAAATTTCCTGATCTACGTTCACCAAATTTTCTCCTCTCTCGAACTGCAGAATTATGCTTTCAATATTTACGTAATATTTTCAAATATTTTCGGGTGAGGTCCCCGTTGCATCGCTAAAATACGAGTATTTCAACCCCAATATTTTTGAAGTTACAATATTCCCTTCTGTCAAGTTGACATTATGAGAATTCATACATAGAATAATTATATCAATCTGTGAAATACGATTTACATTGAAATTTTGAAAAATCAAATCTCCGAAAGTATTAGCTTGTTAGAGTTAAAAAAGATATGAATGGATTCTTACGATAAAACTGCTTATTGAAAAAAATTTAATTTGGAATTTGTGTTATAAAAAAAAAATTTTTTGTTACTCCGAAACCATCTGTCCGATTTTGCCCAGTAACGAACTTAGCCGAGATATTTATCCCCCAAACCTACTCTGAAAATTTCAACTCTCTAGCTCATTCCGTTCGAGAGTTATCGTGCCTACGGCCGGACCGGCCAGACAGAATGAATTTCGACCACGGATTCTTGATCATTGAGTCGAACCAAATCGTTTGAGACCATTTTCATCGAAAAATTCGAAAATTACAGACATTTGGGAAAATTGATAAGCACTCAGTTCCGAGGAACTAGAGCGCCAAAAATTGGTTCAAGCACTGACGTGAAGTCAGAAGCTCTTGCGCGTATGTTACCATGTAGAATTTTATTGTCTGCTCTGCTGTAGTGGACACTCTTAATGGAATTTACCATGGTAAATTCGGAGTGACCAATACAGGAGAACAGACAATAGAATTCACCATGGTAAATTCGATTAAGACTGTCCAATACAGGAGAATGGACAATAGAACATACGAGAAAAAGCTTCTGACTCCAAGTCAGTGCTTGAACCAATTTTTTTTTGAGAAGTCAGGAGCTTTTGCGCGTATGTTCTATTGTCCATTCTTCTGTATTGGACACTGTTAATTAAAGGAGAATGGAGAAGAGAACATACGCGCAAAAGCTTCAGACTTCACGTCAGTGCTTTTTTCCATGATTGTTTCAAAAATGTTCTAGTGCTACGATCCTCACGAAGTTTCGCGAGAATTTTCGCGTTGGCATTCTACAACTAGTAACCATATTTGAATTGGATCGGATTTGTATTTTTTGAGTTATTTAGGAAATACAAACCAAATTTCAGATTAATATAACTCCAAACCATTTGGCTGATTATGCTAGTTGACGAACTTAAAGGTCGAATTCTGATGAGGAATCTACCCTGAAAACTGCAAGTCGCTATATCTTTCCGTTCTCAAGGAATCATGAGATACATAATATTTTTCCTTATTTTCTTAAAAATTTTCTAGTGGTACGGTCCTTACAAAATTGTACACACGTCATCATGTCGATATTCTACAACTAGTTACCAAGCTTCAATTCGATCGAGTCTATATTATTTGAGTTATCGAGGAAATAATATTCCAGATGGGTATAACTCCGAAACCGTTTTTCCGATTATGGCCAACAGCGAACTTAACTCTCCCATTCAGATGTGCAACCTATCCTAAAAATTGCAAGTCCCTATCTACTTTCGTTCGAGAATTGTCGAGGCAACGCTCACCCATCCAGCTACTGAACTCACAAAAGGCTGCTCGGATCTCCAACAATATATAGATCCGATCATGTTCAAACTTGAAACTTGGTAGTAGAGTTGGGTTCTGAAGGCTCTCGCAAAATTTCAGCGATATCGGACGAATAGTTTCTGATATATAGAATTTTTTTCAATAATTCTCTATGATTTTTTTTATTTTCTAGTTATACGATCCTCACAAAATTCTGCAAGAATTTTTGTGTTGCCATTCTTCAACTAATAACCATGTGTGAATTGGATCGGTTTTGTATTTTTCGAGATTTTGAGGAAATAACAACCAAATTTCAGATGGGTATAACTCCAAAACTATTCTGCTGATTATGCCTATCAACACACTCAAATTGCGCATTCAGATTCTCAACCTTACCTGAAAATTTAAAGTGGCTATCTCTTTCCGTTCTTAGATTATCGTGACGGAAATAATATTTCTTAATAATTTTTTTGAAATTTTCTAGTGATACGATGTTCACAAAATTTCACAAACGTCCTTAGGTATTCTACAACTACATACTCACCAAGTTTCAATTCGATCGGATTAGTATTGGTTGTAGACAAAATTATTACTCGGACACCATTGAGCCGATTATGCCCATTAACGTCCTATTGGGATATGCTACCAACCCTGAAAACTTGAAGTCGCTATCTCTTTCCGTTCTCAAGTTATCGTGGCAACGGTCGGCCGGGCAGAATCAAATTTGACCTCGAAGTCTTGATCAGGGAGTCGAACCCAATCGTTTGAGACCATTTTCGGCGAAAAATTCGAAAATTACAGAACTTTGGGCAAAATGATAACACGATGTTCCCCAGAACCGCGCAAAAATTGGTTCAAGCACTGACGAGAAGTCAGGTGCTTTTGCGCGCATGTTCTATTGTCCATACTCCTGTATTGGACACTCTCGAATTAACCATATTAAATAGTGTCCAATACAGGAGAATAAATAAATAATAATCCTTACATAGTATAAAACGAAGTCGCTTCCCGCTGTCTGTTTGTTCCTACGTATGCTTAGATCTATGAGAAGGATTTTGATGCGGTTTTTTAATAGATAGAGTGATTCAATAGGAAGGTTTGTGTGTATAATACATGCATAATATATTAGAGAAACACTGATAATTTTAGAGGTTTCTTATGTGATGTCGTAAATAAACACATTTTTTTGCGCTTACATTGCAAACGCTGGCTGAACCCTACGAGATAGATCAAAATAATGTAGTACAGTATAGTACACCTTAAAAAAGGTCTACAAAAAAGTCTGCGATGGTATATGTCTATCTCTTAAGGATAACCCACAATCAGACTTGGGTAGTATTCGAATACGCAGTAACTTGAATCCTATTCAAGCTACTTTGCCAGGATTCTGTATTCGTATTCGAATACAAATAAAAATGGTGTATTCGTATTCTTGAATCCTTTTGATTGAAGGCTATTCGATATTCGTATTCAAGCTACTGTTATTCAGTATTCAAATTATTCAAATTTTGAATCCAGAGATTCGGAGTATTCAATTCTAGAATACCTGTATTCAAAATATTGAATTTTTGAATCCTGGTATTCAAATTATTTGAATATTAGAATACGTGAATTCAATGTAGAATCTTTGTATTCATAAACATTAAGAGAGAATCCTTGTATTCAATAAATCTAATAGATGGATGAATCCAATAGCCAATACGTTGATTCGCGTTGATTTGAAGAACGGCAGCTATTTCAGTTCGTACGAGTGGTTCATGGTTTTTGGCGCATATTCTGAGGAACATCGTCCTATAATTTCGTCCAAATGTCTGTAATTCTCGAATTTTCCAGATATTTCAGGAACTACCCAAGATATTGAATTGAAACTTGGCAATCAACTTATAGCAATTTTTTTTAGGATCGGACTGTTGGTAAATTAAAAAAAAATGTTTCCTTTATTTTGTCGGATTTTTTTTTCTTGAACTGTTTATCAGATGTAAAAAAAAATTGTACCAACGTTTAGGCCTATAGTCTACAGCAGAACGCTAAATTTCAGTTCAATACGATGGCAATTTCCGGAGATATTGTGAAAAATGTGCCCAATTTCGTGGTACATTTTTTCACAAACTATTTATCAGTTTTGAATAAACAAAAAATTTGTACTAGTATTGATTTGATACTATGTTGTATCTGCTGGTTTTGCCAATATCTTTCACAATGTTTGTGAATTAGCCAAATTGGTAGGAAAAATTATATTATTATTTAAAATACCTGAATAAGGGATCGCGTCAGGTACATATCTCATTAGGTTTAGTCGGGCATAACAATATTCAGTTTATGACTCTATTACGTAGCAGGTTTTACCCCTGATAATTAACATAATATTTATTTCCAGTTTTTCGGAATACAAGGTGCCATAATAAGGGTTATTAACCAAAAATTCTAAAAATAAATTCGAGAATGACAACAATATGCAAGATACTTACGTTATAGAATATTGGTATATGGCCAAGGGTATAAAATTTTAAGATAAGGTACAAGATTAGCATAAAACTGGTACTAAATTATGAACCACTAATTTCCTCAATAACTTTCATATTAATAGGAGGGTATTTCTCAGTGTTTTCTCGGTACACAAAAAAAATCTGGATGCGGCTTAAGGTGCAGGCAAGAATTTGTAGAGATACACAATCCGATCATACGGCGCGCTTTAAAGTTTCGCACAGTAGTAGCCTAGGCCCACAACGTGTTCAGTTAGTGTGTTCAGTGTGGAGTATATACTAAAATATAAATTTTATATTTATTCATAAAAATCAGGTGAGTACTAAGTTCTAAATTAAAATTACATATCAAACAATTTTAATTAAAATTTGTATGCTTTTGTTGATGGTGTTTCACTGACCAGATTTTCCATGGAGTATCGTATCAGTTATCAATTATCATTAATATGTACCTAGGTACTATGTACTAAAATATTTTTGTTTGATGCTAGGCGAAAATATTTGTACTCATGCTCAACTATTCAACTTCAAACTAAAGAGTTGCTAATGCTGATTTTCTGCCCTTGTAAGCTGTAGCACTAGCACCATATACAGGGTGATTCTTTGAGACCGTGCATTAGAAGTATATGGCGAATAGAAAGGACTAGAGTTTTGAAACATTGGTTTTAGCTACTACGATTTTGGATCTATTGACGGAAAATATTTTCAAGATGGCGTTGTTTCCGGAAATACCGGAAGTTGATACCATCTTTCTTATTTCAAATACGATTATATATTTTTGAATGCATTTTCAGATTGCACGTAAAATTCTACGTATTTTTTTGTATAGGTGTCCCATACCTATCTAAAGCCATTATTGAAATATTTTGATTTTGATAATTTTGTTGGAATTTTTATTGTTGTCTCTTATATCATATATTTACGTCATTTTTCAAGTTAAAAGGTTTACATTTTGGTTCAAGTAGCAAAAGATATGGTTTGACATACTACAATGCAAATAATTGAATTTACTCATACAGGGAGTTGAGAATAAAGTTTCTAATTTGGGTAATTTCTAAGCATTCAATTTCAATTTTTTCAAATGGGATGCAATATTTTTATACATTACTTCAATACACAATTTAATTATACATCAAACTATTATATCATTCCCTTTACCTATCTTCAATAGTTTCTGAGAAATTAAGTAAATTTGTAAAAATAATTAAATTATACCTGTAAATGTTCCACGTTAGTGATTTCTATGCGTTTTATAAACATATGAATTATAGGTAAAACCCCTTCTATGTACGACTTATCAATATTTCAGAACCATAGAAGGGTTTTTCACGCATATAGAAATCACTAACGTGGAACATTTACAGGTATAAATTTATTAATTTTACAAATTTACTTAATTTCTCAGAAACTATTGAAGATAGGTATAGGGAATGCTATAACAGTTTGATGTATATTTAAATTGTGTATTGAAGTAATGTTAAAAAAATTTTGCATCTCATTTGAAAAACGAAACGACGAAACGCCATCTTGAAAATATTTTCCGTCAATAGATCCCAAATAGTAGTAGCTAAAACCAAAGTTTCAAAACTCTAGTCCTTTCCATTTGCCATATACTTCTAATTCACGGTCTCAAAGAATCACCCTGTATAATATTTCAAATCACCAACTTTAAAAATCTCCAATTTAATTCAAATTAACTATTGAAAATTCAAGTTGAATAATATTACGTGTACCTGAAAATGAATCATTTTTATACGGGCTTATTGTTACTTTGAAATAGTGTTCATAATAATAGATATTAGATTAGTATATTAAGTAATAATACAGCTTTCTTGACAACTTTTCCCAAAAGCAATAATGCAAATAATATATTTTGTTTGCTTTGTGTAGTAGGTATAGTGTATAATGCTCGGTATAATGTATTAAGTAGTATGAAATTTTCAGTGAAAAAATGATTGATTCAGACAGCGACAGAGGGGATGTCTTTGATAAAACACCTGATCCATATTGTATGGATTCGTCTGACTCTGATTATGTACCGAATTCAACGAAAAGAAAGAGAAATATTCTGGATTATTTCAATGTTCGATCGCTTTCATCAAATAATTCACCAGCACGCAAAAAAACAAAGAGCCAATTAAAAACCTCCGAAATATCTATATCACAACCTGGGACTTCGGAGACCTCGACAACTCACTGCTCTGAATCGAGCTCATTTCAAACAGATAACGAGATAGCATCTACATCTACTTTGAGGTAAATTTGATAACAAACTGCTTCGAGCTTGTTCAAGAGTAATATTTCTTTTTCAGCACAAATGACCCAAAAATAAGTGAACTGATATTGCAGTTCAAGAAGAAGCCCTTATTTGATGGTATATTCTTCACCCCAGAGAATATAAGCGAGAACACTTTAAGCGCGAAGTGTGTCGCATGCATTCCAAACACAACAATAATTAAAGGTCCTACTAATAGCACATCGAATTTTCTGAAACATTTGAAGAAAAAACATCCTGGGGCAGAGGATAAATATAAAACGCATAAAAACCAAGTAAAAATTGCAAAAAGTTCAGATCATTGTACGCCGCTGTTAGTGCAATCTAAAATTACACAAGCCCTTTCGAAAAGACATAATCGACAGCATTTTGATCTAAAATTGATAAAGTTTGTTGCTGATACGATGTCCCCAATTAGTATAATCGAACATCCTAGCTTTAAAAATCTATTTGCAGTATTCAATGTGGATATAATGACCAGAAAGACGTTTGTAAAGAAAGTAAAAATTTGTTATCAAACACAAATTGAGCGAATTAAAACGAAGCTTGACAAATGTGACTATGTTTGTACGACTGCTGATATATGGTCTGCCCGCAAGAGAAGTTTTCTTGGCATCACATGTCACTGGATTGAAAAAGACACCTTCGAAAGAAAGTCCGTTGCACTGATTTGTGAAAGATTTAGTGGATCCCATACTTATGATCGTATTGCAGAAAAACTACACGAGGGGTTTGTCAATTTCAATTTGGATATTCATAAAAATGTGGCAACTGTCACTGATAATGGCAGTAATTTTGTAAAATCTTTCAAGGAATTCGGTTTGACAACGTCGACATTTGACTGCGTCGAACAAACTGAAATTGATGAGGACGATGAGAGTATTATTACCTTTAGTCCATTGGTTGACGAAGAAAATGCCACAGCTGCAAATGATAACAATTATGACTCTGAAAACGCTGATTTAATTTTGCCAAGGCACATAAGGTGCGCCAGCCATACCCTAAATTTATTGGCAACGACTGATGTAAACTCTTCCATTAATAGTAGTACACTTATGAGATCTAGACATAAAAACATACTACATAAGTGTAGTGAATTATGGAAGTACGCATCAAAACCAAAAAGTGCGGAGGTGCTACAAAAAGTGTTGGGTCACAGTTTGAGTTATCCGACAGTTACACGTTGGAATTCATTTTATGACTCCGTCAGCCAAATACTGACCATATCCAAAGCTGATATGAATAAACTGGCTGAAGACCTTCAAATTAAAGAACCTCTTAAACACAGCGATATAACATATTTGCAAGAGTATTGCTCAATTTTAAAACCTGTGGCAGAGACCTTGGATTTTTTACAGGGTCAAAATAATACCTATTTTGGATATTTGATTCCCAGCATCACATCTCTAGGATTAAAATTAGAGAAAGTCAAAAATAATACAACACTAAGCCGCAGCGCTTCTTGTATTCTTGAACACGTAATAACTCGACTGAAGGAAAGATTTCGACAATATTTCGATTTTTCAAGAATAGAATCCAAAGAAGCAATAATTGCTGCTGTAACATGCGTGGCTAACTCAAAAAATTTCCGCCGAATTCGCACTCGAAATTGAAAATATAAAGCAAGCTATTATACTTTCTGCAATAGATATAGTTAAAAAAGATTCTGAACAAGATACAACAGTAGTGGAAAAACAAGAAGTTGCCCTAACACGTATAAATGAATTTTTCGAGTTTGAATCGGATCATAATGTGAATGCGTCCACTTCATCCGAATCAAGGGATTCTAAGATACAAAGACAGGTACAGCTTCAACTTCTGCAGTATCTAGAAGACAGAAGGACGTCCGTGGAAATGCTCAACGAGTACCCACAATAAAATCCATTTTATTTTACGGTACAATTGCATACTTCCGTCATCTGCACCAGTAGAACGACTATTTTCATTTGCTGGAATGATTAATGCGCCCAAGCGTCAACAGCTGAGTGACGATCTCTTCCAAATTCTAGTGTTATTGAAGGCTAATGGCATTGAGTGACGAGTGTTAAATAATAGTTTTTCAATTTTGTGTAATATTCTGAGATTATTTTTACTTTTCTTTGGAAGTGTAATACCTATATTCTCCCTCCCCGATTCTGTTATTTTAAGAAATGTTTTAATTTTGTATTTACATTTAAAATAAAACAATTACCTATATATCTGTATAAGTGTATAACTTATGTTTATGTGTATGTCACAAAGAGTTCAATAGAACGCCAAATGTTAATCTGTATTCAAAAAGATATTCATTTAAAAGAATCCATGGATTCGAATACTGTGTGTTCAAATACCTTTTGGCGTATCGTATTCGAATCCACGGTATTCGAATATTTTTATCAATGTTGTATTCTGTATTCGTATTCGAATACAGAAAAACGGTATTCGACCCAAGTCTGCCCACAATAACCATTTTTTATCCTTTACATTCTACGAGAAATAATGACTTGATTACGAAGCAATTTTAAGCAATACAGCATTGATCCTTATCCAATTGAGTACCTACCTTAAATGCATTGTGCATTTAATGTTGATTAATGTGGCTCTTTACCGCATGTAATTTAAATGAATATTTTCGAAGATATCGAAGATTTAAAATGCAGGGACATAGTGGTTGTAGTGGTACTGACCGGGGGGCCGGCACAGCCAGGATAGGATAGGGATAGAAATCGAATACAGAGAGCCAGATAATCATCTGTAGAGCGTGAGGCTCGCCTCAGCCAGGATAGATGTATTGATTCTCCAAATTCCTCTGATACCATCGGACATACTGATCCAATTTAAACGCCTATAATTTCCGGTAGAGATATACATATTTTGCAATGACCATTAATAAATAGCAGGGTTCAACTTTCAACGCTACAGGCTTATATTTGAGCGTTGAGTGTTTTTCACATGACCAATTATATGTCGCCCTTTCAAGAGTAACCTCTAAAGAAAACATGTTTGTATTGTCTAACGACAAAACTGCTGTGTACGTTGTATATAAAGAAATTCTGTAGTATATTTAGTATCAGCATTTCAACCATGCGAAGTCGGGGCGGGCAGCTAGTAATAAATAATTTCGTCATTGGCGTGCGTAGTGGACTAGGCAGCTATAATTTTGGAGCCGCATTAATCTACGTGTGGCCATAGTTACTCTTTCTAGAAGATTCGGCAGTTGATTTTCCAAAAACTCCAGATACTTTTGTCACCGTTTAAATTTCAGCCAATATCTTGGCCGTCTAAAATACTTCTCCAATGATGAACTTTAAATTGGTACGTAGAGGAGTCATTATATCCAACTTCGATACGCTCCAACAGGACCTCCATGAGATTAGTGTTTGGTGTGATAACTGGCTACGTCCTCTGAACGTGGATTAATGCTGTATACTAAATATTGGTAGAAATAACCCGAGAATGGAATATACCATCACAGGTCTCACGCTGCAAAGTGTATCTAGTCACTGTGACCTTTGTTTGACTGTTTCCGAAGACCTACGCTGGTCTAATCATGTGTCATCCATCACTACCAGGGCTAGACAGTTGACTTATGCCATCCAGAAGACTTTTGGGAGATGTTACAATGCTACTTGTAAACTCCTCTATACCGGCTTCGTTAGACCAATCTTGGAGTATGCTGGCCCTGTTTGGTGGCCTTCCACAGGTGCCGACGAACTCTGTCTCGAGTCAATGCAGCGTTGGAATACTCGCGTACCATTTAGAATGATTCACCCTTCCTACGAAGACAGGCTCAGTATTTTCCAGTTGCCCTCTTTCCACTCCCGACGTGAGAAGGGTGATTTAATGTTTACCTTCAGATCACTCCGTGGTGACTTCGGTGATTGTATTCGTGGCCTGTACACTTTGAACTTGAGTGGACATCAATTTAAATTGGAGAAGGAGAATTTTGTTACCACTCAACGTCATAGATGACGTCGAGTCGAAGACACGCGTAATTTTGTGCTCCTATCGGATTTCGAGAAACCTAGTCGAAAGGTGGATATTTCCTGGAGGAATTGTTGACAGGCGTTTTGCAGGATAGCAGATCAGTGAGGTTGGCCAGATTTGTACCAAATAGGCGGGGTTCCTTTGAAAAATCACAAAAATTCCGACTTACTGTGAGTAATACTTGCGATAATTCATTCCTTGAAAGTTAATATCAGTGAAACAAAAATCTTAACAATGCCAAACACACATGCCTGTTCGAATTGCCTGAGACCAGTGGCCACAGCTGATCGTTCACTTCAGTGCGACGGCTGTAAGCGATACATACACATGGCCTGCACAGGCATCTCCGCGGAGGACCGCATTACTCGTCAAAAAATACGCGGCTTATGCGTCCTCTGCAATTCTTGCAACTCGAACGTTCTCAACATCTCCGAGATTAAGGATTTCCTTTAGAGTTTCTAGGAGGATATCAACAAGCAAATTAAAGATTTTGATGGTAAACTAACTGAATTAAATAACAAGCTGTCCCAGATTGAAACTCTCAAGTCTACCGAATTTACGGACAATATCGCCAATGAAGCGGTGGACCGCATAACGCGTGCTAAAAATGTATTATTCAGAGGCGTACCTGAATCCTCATCAGGCGACTTACACTTGAGAAGAGATGACGATGCCAACAAAGTAAAACTAGTGTGATGCGATAATCATAGCCTGTATATCATTGTATATCACAGCCTGTATATTATTGTTATGCTGTGTTGTGTAAACAATAACCAATATATAATCGCTGTATTGTACAAGCAAGGAGAATAATATAGAGTATCAATCAGACTTATGACTTATCCTAAGTACCCACTACATGGCGATCCTGCCTTGAAAGAATTTTCAAAAAAAAAAAAGTAAAATGGGAAAAAGCAATTCTAAAGAATCAGAAGTTTCAAGCTCTGGTGTAGTGAATTCAAATTTCATCGTAGACGAGCAAGATATCAAGATGCCTTCGGACATAAGAATTCTGATGTACTGCATCACAGTAGCAGTTTGTGCTATAACGATAATGAAAATTTCGAAAAACTATAGAAGAGGGATGAAGAAAAACTTAGCAAGAAGTATGATATTGAGGGCCGCCCCAGAAGTTTAAGATGTACCCTCTAGAAGCCTTAATTTTTTTACGAATTCCCGAAGAAGAAAGAAGAGTATTAGTGATGTGGTGTTATGTGGTATGTTTCCAAACTTTTGTGACGTAAGTGCTGACTATGAACGTATTCTCATCAAGTTATTCGAACTGAAGACAGGAGTTGAGTGACACGAAAGTATATTGATTTCATTTCTATTGTGCTTACAAAGCAATAATTAGGTGATTATTATTTATTTCTTCTATATATGTTCATTACTTGGAATGAGGCGAAGTTGTACTTTGAAAATATTTATGCTTCCGTAGTAAGAGAATCTAAAAGGGTTTTGAAAAAAGAAATCCCGAAATCTATATCCATTAAGGAGGAAGTAAAAAATAATTTAATTTCGTATTACAATGAATTCACAAAAAATCTCACTCTTCATTGGCATGATTTCGATGATGATCAAATTTACGTTCTAAAAAATATTTTTTCAAAATTAAGAGATAGAGTAATCAGATCGTTTCAAGTTTTAGACGTAGACATTAAAATTCCCAATTTATGCACTCAACAAATTGATAAAAATATTAAAGAATTAGAGTTTTTAGTTAGTCCTGGTGAATATATTCATAAATCAATTCAAAAAAAATCAGAAAACATGGCACTGACTAAATCGGAATTTTTTAACTTTGCTAGTAAAATTTTACCTTCAGAGTTTGATGGGTCCCCTGATAGGCTGAAATCACTACTTGATGCGCTATCATTATTGCAATTGAATGCAGACGGAAACGAAGATAATGCGGTTGCCTATGTGAGAACGAGGTTGGTCGGAAAAGCTAGGGATCTTATAACAGACCGTGATTCATTACCCGATATAATCAATAAGTTACAGACCGGAATAAAAACGGAAAGTTCTCATTTGATAGAAGCTCAGTTATTTGCGAAAAGACTTCATGGTACAGATGTATCTGAATTCACGACTGAAATGGACTCTTTGAGCAGTAGATTAAAACGAGCTTATATCAATGAAGGCGTTCCAGTTGATGTCGCAGAAAAATTTGCAACCAATAACGTTGTGAAAGCTTTGATGAAAACTTCAAATTCAGATAGGGTAAAAATTATAATGGAGGCTAGTACATTTGCTACTTGTAATGATGCTCTCACAAAATTCGTCAATATTAATTCGGAAATGCCTACCACTTCTGTTTATTACTCTAGAAATCAAAATTTCGTGCATAGACCCAGAGGTAGAGGCTACCCTAGATTCCAAAATAACAATCGTAGTACCTTTCAGAACACTTCCCGGAATTTTCAAAATTTCAATCAAAATCGAGGAAGAAACCCGGAAAGAAGAGGATTCCATAATTACTATCGGTTCAATAGAGGGTCGAATCAACAGAATAATAGAAACGTAAAAATGTACGAGTCTAACATCGATAATGATTCGGAAAACCAATCATCCCCCCATGCAGGTCCAATGGGACGGGATTGAAAATTTACAATATGGACCTTTCACTTTCAAATTTTGTTGAAGTAAAAACTAAAATGTCTGGAAATTATAGAATTTTGTTACTTATTGACACTGGAGCAGATATTTCATTATTCAAACGAACTAAAGTTAACCCTTCTCAAATAGTGGATTGGTCTAAAGCATGTAAAATACGTGGTGTAACAGAAGGTTGCACTTCTTCCATAGCAACTACAGACACACTCGTTTATTTCAGAAATTTCGCATTTCCACATAAGTTTCACATAGTTTCAGAAACATTTCCAATTCCTGTGGATGGTATTATAGGTCGCGATTTCATTTCAAAATATCAGTGTAAATTAGATTATGAAAATTGGATAATGACTCTCAGAATGAAAAGCCTGACGATTTGTGTTCCTATTAGAAATAGCTTAGATGACCGTTACCTAGTAATTCCCAGTCGTTGCGAAGTCAATCGATACATCAATAGATTTGAATCATTGAAAAACGACGCTGTCGTTTTGAATTGTGAAATTGCTCCCGAATAGAATAGATGATATATTGGATCAACTTGGAAGAGCGAAATACTTTTCAGTAGTAGACT
This sequence comes from Halyzia sedecimguttata, assembly GCA_937662695.2. Classification (NCBI taxonomy): domain Eukaryota; kingdom Metazoa; phylum Arthropoda; class Insecta; order Coleoptera; family Coccinellidae; genus Halyzia; species Halyzia sedecimguttata. Next base: position 24,492,324 of record OW569416.2, read on the forward strand.
TAATTTCTAGTTTTCATCAAGTAGGATTACACGAAGATTCCAGAGACATAACAAGTTTTACTGTAGATGCAGGAACCTTCAGATTCAAAAGGCTACCCTTCGGACTCATGGTAAGCCCAAACTCTTTCACGAGAATGATGTCTATTGCATTTTCAGGTTTGAGTCCCGAAAACGCTTTCCTATACATGGATGACCTGATTATCGTAGGTTGGTCTAAAAATCACCATTTAAACAACATACGCAAAGTTTTCGAAATTTGCAGAACAAAAAATCTCAAGCTCAACCCCGAAAAATCCAAATTCTTTAAGTGTGAAGTAACTTATCTAGGTCATAAAATTACGGACAAAGGCATTCTACCGGATGAGTCGAAATACGATATTATAAACAAATTCCCCGTGCCGTCCAACGCTGACGAAGTCAAACGCTTCGTTGCATTTTGCAATTATTACCGTCGTTTCATTCCGAATTTTGCTGAAATAACTTTTCCACTAAATAAATTAACTCGAAAGAAAAGCGTTTTCCTTTGGTCGGAGGAATGCCAAAAATCGTTTGAAAACCTTAAAAAGTCCTTAATTTCTCCAAAGATCTTGCAATATCCTGATTTCACCAAACCCTTTATTCTAACTACAGACGCATCGAATCGCGCATGTGCTGCTGTTCTGTCGCAAAATTTTGACGGTTGTGATCTGCCCATATCTTTCGCCTCGCGTTCATTCACTAAAGGTGAATCCAATAAATCAACGATTGAGAAAGAATTAGCTGCGATTCATTTCGGAATCCAATACTTCAAACCATACTTGCACGGTAATACATTTCTAGTCAAGTCGGATCATCGCCCTTTGGCATATTTATTTTCTCTGAAAGATCCATCTTCTAAACTGACTAGAATGCGTCTCGATCTCGAGTCGTATGATTTCGAAATTCAGTTTTTGTCTGGGAAGGAAAACGTAGTAGCCGACGCATTATCCCGTATAAGCGTCAAAGACCTCATAGAAACGTCGGATAATTCCGCCAAAATTTTTGTTACAACACGGACTATGGTAAGAAAAAATCAATGCGAAAATGAAAAGAAATCTCCTGCAAATTATAATAAAATTACGGAACCGAAAATGTATGAGAATTTAGATATTTTGAGTTCATTAAAAATTCCTGCTTTAATGTTTCAAGTTAAGCAGAGATATCTTAGGATTATTTTTGAAAGGAAACATAAAATCAGTGCTGAAAGAGTAGTTCCGATTATCAATGGCAACATTTCTTTAGAGAATGTGTTGTCTGAGCTTGAACAAATGGCTGATAATCTCACTATCACAAGATTGAAATTAAAAAAAAATGATGAAATATTTAAAGTGTGCACACAAAATGAGTTGAAAGAAATTTGTCAAAGAATATTGCGCAAACTAAGTATAGTTCTCATAGAGGTACCAAAACATGTTACAAGTAGGAGAGAAAAACAGAATTTAATTGAAACGTTTCACGAAAGTCCTCTTTTGGGGGGACACTGCGGTCAAAAGAGATTATTGAAAAAACTCCGTTGAAGTATAGGTGGAAAGGTATGTCACGTGATGTAGCTAATTTTATCAAGTCTTGTGCGCTGTGTCAGTTGAACAAGAAAAGAGTAAAACACATAGAGCCGATGATCATAACTCCAACTCCTCAATCTCCATTTGATATCATCACTATCGATACTATCGGTCCATTTTTAAGATCAAATCAAGGTAACTGTTATGCAGTAACCATGCAGTGCGAATTATCAAAGTACATTGTAGCTGTTCCCATTCCGAATAAAGAAGCTCGAACTGTAGCAAAAGCAATTTTTGAACATTTTATTCTTATATACGGAAATATGAAAGAAATTCGAACAGATTTGGGTACAGAATACAAAAATGAAATTTTAGAAGATTTGTCCAAATTGTTAAAAATTCAGCATAAAACTTCAACTCCGTATCACAGTCAAACAATAGGCGCCTGCGAAAGAAATCATCGAGTTCTCAATGAATATTTAAGAATGTATATCAATGAGTTTAGAACAGATTGGGACGAATGGATTAAATATTATTGTTTCTGTTATAACACGACACCAAGCTCATATCACAATTACGTTCCGTACGAGCTCGTTTTCGGTAAGAAACCTGACCTATCTATTTCTACGAATTCTATTGACCCAGTTAATAACATCGATTTTTATTGTCAAGAGGTGAGATATAGACTTCAAATTGCTCACGAAAGATGTAAGAAAGTTTTAGAAAAAATAAAGCATACTCGAAAAATAGTTTATGATGAAAGAGCATGTCAAATTGACCTGAAAAAGGGTGATCTTGTAATGATATCTAACGAAAATAGATCGAAATTAGATCCTTGGTACAAAGGCCCTTTCAAAGTAGTAAGCACCGATAATGTAAATTGCACTATTGAAAATGACAAAGGACAATTGTATACCGTGCATAAAAATCGAGTGCAACGTTTCTATAAGTAAAGTGACACTGAATCATATAGAATTCTGTTTCGGGTGCACGAATAATATAAATTTAGGTAGGATTAGTTATTAGATGATAGAGATAGATTTTTGTAATAATTAATATAGTTAGAAATAGATTTTTGTAATATTTAATAGGGTTGAATGATTATTGTTTTATTTGCATTGCTATTTATTCTAGTATTCCATGCTCATATTTATAATTTTTTTTATTTTTGATCTCTGTCTGCAACTGAAGTATTCTTAATAAAATGGAATATACGGCTAGGAGGTCCATCACATCCCTTTCTTTTTACATGAAGAATCATCATCAAAGGCCTAGATGATGATCCTTCTCGGCGAATGGGAGGTGTGATGCGATAATCATAGCCTGTATATCATTGTATATCACAGCCTGTATATTATTGTTATGCTGTGTTGTGTAAACAATAACCAATATATAATCGCTGTATTGTACAAGCAAGGAGAATAATATAGAGTATCAATCAGACTTATGACTTATCCTAAGTACCCACTACACTAGTCTTGGAAACTGTTGGCTGTCCAGAAAAGCCAATTACCTTCTACAGAGTCGGCAAACCGAACCAACGATTCCCTCGAATGATTAAGGTGGTTATGGCCTCGGAGCACCACGCCAGAAGTGCTCTTAGAGGTAAATCCAAACTTCTGGAGAACAGGGCAACGGATAAATTCTCTATCATTGATGACAAAACACCCACTCAACAACTACGACTGAAAGAACTTCGTAGCGAACTGGAAACTCGCAAGAATAACGGCGAACATGACCTTACCATATAATACGTAAATGGCTCCTCTAAAATCATGAAATTTCGCCCATAATCTCTGTACCGCAACATTTAATGACTGGCAACTTCTATACACGAACTTAGACTCACTCTCTCCTAAATTTGACGAATTCACATGCACAGTGCAACTTGCTAGGCCACAAATTATCCTTATTAGTGAATCCTGGCTTAAACCCTCAATTCCGGACTCTCTTGTTGAAATTAAGGGATACACATCATATCGCAAAGACAGAGATAATCGTGTTGGTGGAGGCGTATGCATCTACTTATCCGATATTATTACGGCAACCTTTAATGTTAACATCAAACCATTGGCCATACCTGCTATAGACGCTATTCACTTATCCGTAACTAAAACTCAATTTTCTCTCAATCTCGTATGCACATACCGTCCTCCTAACACACAACTCGCCCAGGACAACTTATTCTTTGAAAAACTCGGCGAATTGTCATCTCTTGATAATCTTATCATTGTAGGCTACTTCAATTTTCCAGAGATTACCTGGCCTATTACCTCGTTATCTGACTCTGTAAACTCTCACAACTTGTTTAAAAACTTTGTAGCAAACTCGACTCTCACACAGCTAATCACAGAACCCACAAGATTCCGAGTAAACAATCAACCCTCTACTTTAGATCTCTTGCTCACTAACGACGAACAGCTGATTTCATCTCTGGAGGTCGAATCTCCGATTGGTAAATCGGATCACGGGGTTATAACAGCCCATATCCAGTTTAATCAACTACTACACCGTAGGAAAAACGTACGGACGTTTGCTGTCACCGACTATTCTGAGGTTGATGCTGAATTATCCCAAATCCACTGGGACTCATTTTTTGCCAATTCGAATGACCCTTCATCGATGTGGAGCGCATTACACGAAATTATACTTACTAAAATCTCTGAGAATACATCTTTTCGTGAGCGTTATGAAAACAACCTTAAACCCTGGATAAACCACACAATGCTACAACAAATTAAACATAAGCGACGTCTATGGCGAAAATATAAAAATACAGGGCTTTGCAGCGATTTCCAGCTTCATCGCAGATTTTCCAATAACTTACAGTTATCTCTCAAAAATACAAGGCAGAACTTCGAGGAGAGACTTGATTCTGGTGATGACGTTAAAAAAGTTCACAAATATATACGATCTTCACTGTCTTCGAAAGTTTCTATACCCTTTCTTCGAAAACCCGATCTGACTATGTGCTCTACCGACAGGGAGTCTGCTGAGACACTCTCCTTAGCATTTTCACAGGTTTTCACTAGGGAACCAGTCGACGACAATCTACCACCAATTAAATGTCACCGTCTCAACACTTCCTTGCAACGAGTGGAATTTACTGCGGATCGTGTTCAACAACATTTGGCAAAACTCCGCACCAACGCGTCACCTGGTTTGGACGGGTTAACGCCGCGTCTGCTAAAAACTTGCTCGGACACTCTCGCGATACTTTTGGCGTTAGTCATGCAGGCCTCGTTAACCCAGGGTTCTCTACCACCTGACTGGAAGCTGGCATCAGTCACCCCAATCTTTAAAAAAGGTAACAAGCTTGACTCTAACAATTATCGCCCAATTAGCCTGCTGCCAGTGGTTAGTAAGGTCATCGAAGCCATTATTTCGGATGAGATGACCAAATTCCTTCTGCAAGAACAAGTTATTCCACCACAGCAGCACGGATTCGTCCCTGGCCGCTCAACGTTAACCAACCTCCTACACTGCGTTAATGACTGGACGTCACGAGGGACGTCATCCTTAAACAGCAGGCAGCCCATTGACGTTGTTTATATGGATTTCTCGAAATCTTTTGACCGGGTTCCTAAGCGAAGGCTTTTATACAGACTGGAACATCTTGGCATTCGTGGTTCCCTGCATCGCTGGATCGACGATTTCCAAACAGACTATACAAAGTAAGAATCGGCGATGCATTCTCACGAAAGAGGATAGTAGAGAGTGGAGTGCCACAAGGCCCCGTACTGGGGCCCTTGTTGTTTGCGATTTAAACCAGCGACATTCCTTACTACATTTCAAGCAAAATATCTTTCTACGCAGATGACACAAAAATTTACGCCAATCCCCTCACAAATCAGTTAACGCTTCAGGAGGACTTGGACTCTATTTCAGCTTGGTGCTCTCAGTGGTTACTTCCGTTAAATCCGGAAAAGTGTGTCGTGCTCAGAATAGGAAAAAACAACCCACTCGCGCTGTACCTTATCAACGGTCACCCAGTTCGTTCAGTGTTATCGTATAGCGACCTCGGAGTGATCGTAAACAGTGCGTTAACATGGTCCGACCATATAACTTCAATTTGTAGGCGTGCGAACTCAAAGTTGTACCTTATTCGGAGGTGTTTCTCGAGGGTTTCTTATCGATCGTTTTGTAGACTCTATACTACTTACGTGAGACCGATCCTCGAATATGCCGGACCAGTGTGGTGCCCTGACTTGGTTCGCGACAGGACACTTTTGGAAAACGTCCAGCGAAGGGCCACTCGATTACCTTTTGGACGGAGAAGACCCTCCTACGAGGAGAGACTTTCTATGGCTGATTTAACATCTTTCGAACTTCGCCGCCACCGTGGATACCTAATAATCACGTACAAAATACTCAAATTCAACTTTGGTGACCTTAACGGGCTGTTTGTCATTAATCGTGACGAGCGCCTCAGAGGTCACCATTTCAAACTCAGGAAACAGAACTTCTCTACTAGGCCGAGGCAGAACTTCTTACCAAACAGAATATTTGACAGCTGGAACAATCTCAGTGCAATCACTGTATCCTCTCCTTCAACGAACATATTCAAAAATAGATTGAACAGGTCTCCTTAGAATATATAGTGTTTATTTGTTTTTTTTTTACATTTTATAATATTGTATTTTCCTTTCATTTTGGGAATTATGTTATGGTACTATTAACTTCATTTCATTTGGCATTCTAGTAGGCTCATTACACTGTAATCCCTTTGTTTTAGGGCACAATAGGGACTTGTCCCTCTGCCCTTACTATTATATAATAATAATAATAATAATAATAGATTTCTCACCAACAGAATCTTCGAGAGATGAAACCGTTTGCCGCTTGCCGTGGTCGATGCTGGGACCGTCAATGGCTCCGAGGATGCAAGATCTAATTAATTGTGAACTGTTTCTGATATTTCTGTTTTGAGTTTATAGGAATTTTCTCAACTCTTCTTGTATTTTAATAATAATAATATTAGGCTGGTTAGAGGTAGGTAAGAAACTAGATTTTTGATGGGAGGATGCAACTCGAAAAAATAGCTTGTGTGTTAGTACCTTTACGTACACCTTTGATAAATCAAACAGAAGGAAAAGCAAAGACAAAGTATCAGGAAGTGCTATACACAAGCAATATATAGTTGTATCTGATAGGACAATGATATTAACATAACATTTTCAAAATATACACGGTGAAATGTGTCTAACTTTCATGGAAAACCGGGAGACTTTATAAAAGTGAATGGAGTAGGTATACACAAGTATCCCATAACGTAAATGGGACTCACATAGGGCCGGTTTCTCAATTGGGAGTTAACTCAAGGTTGCGGGTGACCCGAGTGTTACGCGTTTATGAATATTGCTAAATACATGCATAACTCGCAACCTCGAGTTAACCTGCAATTGAGAAACCGGCCCATTGCGAGAAATAAGCTGCTCCTAGCCGGTGACACCGAAAGATTCGGTGTTAACGTTCTAGCACACCGACTGAAACAGAGGAAGATAACTGCCTAATCCAAAACTACTTCCGGCTAGCTTTGCGCACAAATTATCAGAATGAGCCTACCAAGTGAGCCTTGTATCCAAAAACAGTCCCAAAATTTTCACATCACTTCTAGTTTAATATCTAAATTGGAAGAGGAAACAAGTATTTCAATAACTAATAATTTCAACATAAAATAATCTCAGATTGAGCAGAATTTTCATCAAAATTTCAATCCAAATGCGACGGAAAAGTTCGTTAATGGGCATAATCGGCCGGTACGAGGTAAGTGATAGAAGTGCCTACACCAAAGATACGGCGATGCGACGGAAATTCCTCGTAAAAAAGTCTTGTGGTGTTGGTATACGAGCGGCCCAGAGGCGGATCATGCATTTGTGGAGTCCCGGGCTAATATTATTTAGGGGCCCCCATCAGCCAAAATGAAAAACAATAAAAAAAATTACTTCCTCTGTGGGGATCGAACCTGGTACCGTTACTACCGCCTGAGCGTGAAGCAGACTGCTTAACCAAACCGTCACGAAACTGAAGTAAGGGTAGAGGGTAGGCTGTACATGAATGAATTATCGTCTTCGATATATTTTCACATTATTTCCAATAATATAGATTCGATCGAGGTTAAATCTACTTCGCCATAAAATAAGTTTACAAGGAATGTTGCAAAATTGCAGCAATATCTGAGTTTCTGAGATAGAGAATATTAATTAAATTCTGCTACGATTCTCACGAAATGCATAACTCTTCGTGTCAGTATTTTTAACTAACTACCAAGTTCCAATTCTACCAGATCATAATTCATTCAGTAATTGGGAAAACAAAATTTCCTAATTTTTTTTAGTTTCAAGTTATCCGATTATTTCGAGGAACAAGCTCGCCAAAAATCGATTGAAGAATCCTTTATAAGTCATGAAAATAAATTAAAAACAAAATATTATTATGTGTTTTAATTCTGTTTACTCATCTGCAAAAAATATTATTATTGCACATGCGACGGGCAAGTTCGCTAATGGACATAATCGGCCAACAGTTTCCTAGTACAAATTTTGTTTTCAACCAATAACAGATCCGATCAAATTGAAACGTGGTAACTAGTTATAGAATACCGACATATAGAAGTATGTGAAATTTTGTGAGGATCGTTTGACCAGAAAATTAAAAAAAATTATTAAAAACTATTATTTATCTCACGATAGCTTGAGAACGGAAAAAGATAGCGACTTACAATTTTTTGGGTAGTTTGTGCATCCGAATACGGCATTTATTGAGTTTGTTAATAGGCATAATCGGTCAAACGGTTTATGAGTTATACTAATCTGAAATTTTGTTGTTATTTCCTCAATAGTTCAATAAATACGAAACCGAAATACGAAACCGATCCTATTCAAACATGATAAGTAGTTGTAGAATACGGACAGGCAAATTTTTGCAGAATTCCGTGAGGGTCGTATCACTAGAAAATAAAAAAAAACATTTAAAATCGTTTAAAAAATTTTACATATGAGAAACTATTCGTCCGAAATGGCTGAAATTCTGCGAGAAACAGTCAACTTCTAAATTTGAACACAATCAGATCTATATTGTTGGAGATCCGAGCAGTTGCTACGATAACTTTCGAACGAAGAGAGATAACGACGCAAATTTCAGGGTAGGTTGCCCAAAAATACAGATCTGATAGAACTGAAACTTGGTAACTATAGTTGTGGAATACCATCATAAAATATGTGAAATTTTGTGAGGAGCGTATCAATAGAAAATTCTGAAAAAATATTATGTATCTCACGATAACTTGAGAACGGAAAGAGATAGCGACTTGCAATTTTCAGGGTAGGTTGCACATCCGAATGCGGCACTTGAGTTCGGATTAGACATAATCAGCCTAAAGGTTTTGGAGTTTACACATCTGAAATTCTGTTGTTATAACCTCTATAACTCAGAATATACAAATCTGATCCAATGAAAACTCGGTAATTACTTGTAGAATGCCGTCGCGCTAATTTACATGGAATTTCGTGAATATCGTATAGGTACTGAAATTACTTGAGACGTAAGTTTTTTCGTATGATATTGGATATTCAATGAATTTCAATTCTGATAGAAAGCACTGTCAAAATTAAAAATTCTGTGATCTGAGACGATTCTCTCATCACTCAAGTCTGTCATTAAGATGCTATGAATTGTTTTCATTTCTTATAAATGCTGAGAAAATGGTATATATCGATGATAATTCGAGTAAGAGTGTCCGACAGAGGTGAATAGACAAATGAACATGCGCCAAAAGATTCTGATTTCACGTCAGTGCTTGAACCAATTTTTTTATATTTGAGTATACTACTATAAACACTCAAAAAACACATCTCTAATAATAACACAGGCAATTTCTCACTTTGACGATGAAAACAGAAGTGCTGAAACAGATGTCCCTGTAATAGAGGCATTCGCTTGAAAACCTTGTGATTGATTTTTTTTAAATTGTCGATATTATGTTTTTTACAATATCGTCTATTGTTTTCAATTCGGACTGGGGGTCCTTTATATCCACGGGGCCCTGGGCTGCAGCCCATAATGCCCATGTGTAGACCCGCCCCTGGAGCGGCCTAAGGACTGATAAATTTCACAAATTTTCTAGTTCAATTCTGACAGCACTACAGGTACAGTGGTTCGAAATAGGAAATTATTCACGTAGCGCTCAGATAGAAGTTTGTAATTTTTGTTTTCTGGCTAAATGGCGGGCCAAGAGAACTAATTAGCAGATAAAATGTACATATTCAATATCCAATTCAATAATTTTTTTCGTTCGAATTTGAGAGCTCAAAGTCCCCAGCTCCAAGGATTGAAATATGCTGTTACACTCTGAGCGCTCAGATAGAAGTTTGTGATTTTTTTTCTCGAGATTCTGACATCCTTAAGTACCCAGCTCCAAGGATCGAAATATGAGGTTTATCTCATAGCGCTCAGATAGAAGTTTGTAATTTTTTTTGTTGAGATTCGAATAGACGGCCAAGAACAATAATTAGCAGTATACATGTGTCGATCGAATAACTAATTGATTTTTTTATGATAGTTTCACAGGAGTAGGGCAGTAGCAATAAAATACTAATTTGAGCTAAGCCAACGTTTCGTCCATATATATTTAGACTTTATCAATGCTACAGAGAAAATAAGACAAACCTGGTGTTTGAGAATTTTGTTGAATGCTCTCGACTCCTCCGATAAATCATGTCATTTAATTTATTTGGTGTTTGAACTAATTGAGAATCGTTGTCGTTTTCCAAAGAAAACGATATACACATTGCTTGTGACCATAAATATCAGTCTACAGTTGACAAATTTATTGGGGTTTCGACCACCTAGAAATAGAAAGGATATTTTATATTTTCAAGGGCCTTTTAAGTTTACAATGCTGTAAGGGCCATGTGGTTATAACGGTTTCCCAGATTTTACGGTTCGAAAATATCACTTTCAATATGATTATTTCTTTTTAGTTCAAGCAGCCAATAACAAAGCAGTTTTTTCACATTGGGCGTTATTCATTTTGAATTCCCAATCGAAGTTGGTTTTTTCCCTCTACAAGGGAGGAACTTGAATATATAATTTTACTTGCAGTAAATGATAATTTTGATATTCAGAGCAGACACTATTAAGATTTTCTACGAGACAGTACTCAGATTACATTCATTTCACACACTTGTAACTTTTATAAAATATTCATCGACTTGTTGGTATTCATTAATGATTAGTGAACCAGCACCGAAACAAAATACAGTCCACTCTATCGAAAGTGTAAATATATTGTAAATAGATTGTTAACCAAATAGTTTTCAATTTAACCACCCTCAATTTTATCTACACATATCTACACCGGATCATCGAAAATATTTACACATTTTTTGGTCCTTCGAGCCGCAACTTTCGAAGATATCTACATATTTTGTGGTCCTACAAGCCGCAACTTTGACGAGGTTTTACACAATTTTTGGTCCAACGACTCCAGATCTTCGAAGTCAACAAAGTTCAAGTGAAAAGTGAGAGTTTCAAGTGAAAAAGCAGAGCTAAGTGAGAGTTCAAAGGAAATTCAAGGTTTTGATCATCCGAGAATCAGTCAGGCGACTACAAGGGTCATCACGAACTTCTTCTGCGAGTCAAGGGAGTACACATCAAGGGAGGTGCTTCGCTGCAGTTTGAGGGTATCCGAGATGACAAATTGATCAAGTATATGGATTAAACGTGACACGTACAAAACCAGGGATCAGAAGAATCAAAGATCACCGATGAAAGTACTGTGAGTCCATTCCATTAAACCGTTTCCTATTTGAATATTTATTGCCAATATCTGAAATAAATCTGAGTCAACATTTCAGTTATAATACCACAAATCTATCGTTAGATTTTTGCAATTCTTTAGTGTCTCAATTTACATTACTTTGGTTTTATTTTTGGATTCACGTTGGGTTAGTGGTCCAAATTAAATTCAAAAATTCTCATATTCGTTATTCTAATTAACTATCACAAATTTCTTCTCACGCAATGGCAGAAGAAATGAGTCTTTTGATAAAGAAATGTGGTATTATCAAGAGAAAATTGACGCATTTCATAAAATTCTTAGATCCGATCATATTGAAGCATGAACAAAGTCAGGATATAGATGTGAAACATCTGAACGAGTTGAAAGTGCGCCTGAGAGCTCTGGAACTAACTCACAGTGAATATAATGCCATTCAAGATGAAATTGAATTACATTGCGAAGAGGATAAGCTAGAAGAGCATTCTCTTGATAGGGAAGATTTCACTAATACATATTCACAAGCATTAAGCATATCTGAAACTATTTTGGATTCTTCAGATGAGGTCATTGTAGGATCATCAAATAGATCAAATTCATCCAAAGAAAAATTGGAAATGAATCAGGACCGACAAGGTCAAAATTACTTCTCTAATATCAAATTACCTACCATTGAATTATCAAAATTCAGTGGTGATTGTACGAATTGGCTTGAGTTCAAAGATACGTATGAGTCGTTAATACATTCAAATTCATCTATCAACAATATTCAAAAATATCATTATCTTAGGGCATCATTACAAGGTGATGCGTATAAAGTGATAGAGTCGATAGAATTTTCTGCAGAAAATTATACAACGGCTTGGGATTTGATATGCAAGAGATACAACAACTTCCGTCTTCTAGTGCATAATCACATAAAAGCGATTTTTGAGATAGAACCGATTCAGAAAGAAAATGCCAATTCGTTAAGAAGTCTGAATGATAAGATAATGAAACATCTAAGGTCATTAAAGACGTTGAAGGAACCCACGGAATATTGGGATTCCGTTATAATTTTCATAATTGTCTCCAAGTTAGACAGATTCTCTATAAGAGAATGGGAAAATTATAAAGGTACAAATAATTCTTCAAAACTGTCAGATATGCAAGCATTCATCCAGAATAGAGCTGATATGATGGAAACAGTCGCTGGTACAAGCAATGTTAGTGTATCCCATAATCAGAAAGGTCCGAAAAGTTCGGAAAATAAGCACCAGATAAAGAAAAAGGAAAATAATTATTATTCATTTTTAACAGCCGGTTCTAAATGCAATTATTGCGGTCAGAATCATCAAATTTATTATTGCAAAGACTTTCTCGAATTATCAATAAACAATCGTGTCAAACAGGTAGAAAATTTGAAACTGTGCATGAATTGTTTACGGTCAGGTCATATGAGCGATCAATGTAAGGGCTCAACCTGTAGGAAGTGCAATAAAAAGCATAATTCGTTGCTGCATTTCGAAACTAAAGTTCGAAAACAAAATACGCAGAATTCTATTCGAGAACTGCAAAGAGAAGCAGGTACATTGGAAGCTAATAATCCATCAAGCATTGTTACGTTATGTAATTCTGACCCAATTAAGAATAATGTTTTATTATCCACTGCAGTAGTATCAGTTTTCGATGCTTCCGGAATGAAGCACGACTGCAGAGTGATTTTGGATAGTGGATCGCAGTCAAATTTTATTTCGAATAGACTACTTAATATTCTGAAATTAAAGGTTAAAAATGCAGACTATTCAATTTCTGGTGTAAATGGTTCGATTTCTAAGGTTCAGAAAACCTGCAATGTTATGTTTGAATCAAAGATTAATCAAAATAATTTCAAAATTCAGTGTTTTGTGATCGAACAAATTGCAGGAAATCTACCATCTACAATGATTAATCCGTCCTCATGGAAAATTCCACGCAAATATAGATTAGCAGATCCAAGCTTTAACGTACCAGGGCAAATCGACTTATTAATTGGCGCAGGTCTATTTTGGGATCTAATTCTACGTGGTACCGTAAACTTGGGAAAAAATCTACCTCATCTCAGAAATATATATATATATATTCTTTTGAACTTGAGAAATACAAAGTTAGGTTGGATCGCATCTGGTCAGATCACAAAGAGTGATAGATTTTCGACATCCCAATGTTTATTCATATCACATAATGATAAGCCAGTTTCAAAATTTTTGGATTCTGAGGAGTATCCCATTCCATCATCTGAGACACCAGATGATTTAGAATGTGAAAAATTATTTAATAGGCATACTACAAGAGATAGTGAGGGTAGATTTGTTGTTAGCATTCCTTTGAAATATAAAAGTAAATTTTTAGGCGACTCAAAAGATATAGCATTGAAAAGGTTATTGAGCCTAGAAAGAAAATTCGAGAAAAATGAAAACCTTAGGAGTCAATATACGCGATTTATGGACTAATATATCGCGTTAGGGCACATGACTAAAACAAATGAGGTACATCCATTCGAGTATTTTTTACCACATCATGGGGTATATAAATCAGAGAGTACAACGACGAAACTCAGGGTAGTGTTTGACGCCTCGAGTAAAACGTCATCAGGCTGGTCCTGCAATGACCTTCAATATAAAGGCCCTACAATACAGAATGAAATTTTTGAAATTTTATTAAGATTCAGATTACATAATTACATTGTCTGTGGAGACATTGAAAAGATGTATCGTCAGGTATGGGTCAACAAGAATGACAGATATTTACAGAAAATTTTATGGCGTAACAGTCCGAATGACAACATAGATGAATATGTTTTAAATACAGTGACATATGGCACAAAGTCCGCACCCTATTTGGCAGTAAGATGTCTTAAGGAACTATCTCTCAATGTCAAAAACGAGTATCCGGAAGCTTCATCGAAAATAAACGAAGATTTTTACGTGGATGACCTCATAACGGGATTTTCTTCCGAAGAAGAAGCAAAAGTTGTATGTCAACAAATAATGGATATTCTGGGGAAAGCTGGCTTCCCACTTCGAAAATGGCAGTCAAATAGCGAAGGTATTCTCAAACATTTCACCGATGATCCTGTGTGTGAGAAAGTACTGTCAAAGGATCCAGATAATTTCACAAAAACTTTAGGTATACAGTGGAATAGCGTCGGTGATTGCTTGTCGTACAAGATAGATAATAATTGTTTTGACAAAAAGATAACCAAACGAACAGTTTTATCGGAAGTTAATAAAATATACGATCCTTTAGGCTTACTGAGTCCTTGTATTTTGAGGGCAAAACTACTCATTCAAACGCTTTGGTCATTAAAATTAGGTTGGGATGATAGGTTGCCAGCTCCTCTCATAGAAGAATGGACCAATTTTCGAAAAAGTTTACCGGACCTGGAAAACCTACAAATTTCAAGACAAGTACTTCAAATAAATTCAGAATCATTAGAATTCCACGGGTTTTCAGATGCGTCAAAAGTTGCGTATTGTGCCTGCGTTTATGTGCGTAGTATAAATGCTTATGGTGAGATAAAGATTCATTTACTTTCGGCAAAAACTAGGGTTGCCCCTCTGAACGGTACCACAATTCCAAGGTTGGAACTATGTGGTGCGTTACTTTTAGCTCAATTGATGAATAAGATTTTAAAATCAATTAAAATCCCCGTAAAGAGCTATTACTGGTGTGATTCACAAATTGTTTTATGTTAGCTTAAGCGGAATAGAAAGGATTTACAAACGTTTGTGAGTAACAGAGTAAACAGAATCAAGGAACTTTCTGATTCTAGTACCTGGAATTTCATACGTACGAGTAATAACCCAGCTGATCTTGGAACAAGAGGCATTTCCCCAAACGAATTAATGAAAACTGAAATTTGGTGGAAAGGTCCTCAATTTTTACAGGAGAAATCAATTATTACGTACGATACGGTATCATTGAATATAGATAATTTACCAGAGCTCCGAAAAGGTGTGACTTTACACACAACTTGTTCAGAAACATTCAACATATTTGACAAATTTTCTAGTTTCACTAAGATAAGAAGGGTTATGGCTTATTGTCTAAGATTTATTCAAAATTGTAAACGGAACAAGGATAGAAAGTTTGAGGGGCTGAGTATTGAAGAGTTGAATAACTCCTTGTTACGTTTAATTCAATGAACTAATTGAGAATCGTTGTCGTTTTCCAAAGAAAACGATATACACATTGCTTGTGACCATAAATATCAGTCTACAGTTGACAAATTTATTGGGGTTTCGACCACCTAGAAATAGAAAGGATATTTTATATTTTCAAGGGCCTTTTAAGTTTACAATGCTGTAAGGGCCATGTGGTTATAACGGTTTCCCAGATTTTACGGTTCGAAAATATCACTTTCAATATGATTATTTCTTTTTAGTTCAAGCAGCCAATAACAAAGCAGTTTTTTCACATTGGGCGTTATTCATTTTGAATTCCCAATCGAAGTTGGTTTTTTCCCTCTACAAGGGAGGAACTTGAATATATAATTTTACTTGCAGTAAATGATAATTTTGATATTCAGAGCAGACACTATTAAGATTTTCTACGAGACAGTACTCAGATTACATGCATTTCACACACTTGTAACTTTTATCAAATATTCATCGACTTGTTGGTATTCATTAATGATTAGTGAACCAGCACCGAAACAAAATACAGTCCACTCTATCGAAAGTGTAAATATATTGTAAATAGATTGTTAACCAAATAGTTTTCAATTTAACCACCCTCAATTTTATCTACACATATCTACACCGGATCATCGAAAATATTTACACACCTGGTATAAGTTAACAGCACACAAAGTATATGTATAAATAAAATGGTGGACAATTCTTTATAATCTTACCAAGTTCATTAAGTCGAAAACAAAAGGTGTTCATAGGCAGTAATTAACACTTTGACAACAAAATTGGACATAGAAACAACAAAAGAATCGAAAGACGTTATTATGATCAAATAGAAATCTGATCTGATCAAACTGACATATGAATCACACTCCGATATTTTTAATTCACCCACATGTGCCCTCTTATCACGCACCGTGGAATTCCCGCTATCTGTCCCAATATATTTGAATAAACCTGACTGTGATCTTGTGTGTCGGTTCTATAATTGACAGTATTATTTAGTTTTATAAATATCATTTCGCTGATGTCCTTTTTTCTACCATTCGACTCGTAATCCATGATTTTCGTATTATCGAAGTCGAACGTATGACCCTCTGAAAAATTATGTACTGCGAGGGCAGTAGTATTTTCCTTGTCCCGGAATCTCATGTCACAATCGTGTTTGTGCTGCTTTATTCGTGCTTTCGGCAACTGTCTTGATTGTCCACCAAGTTGGATCTGTTGTCTTGGGGCGTTGGATCTTTTAAGTGGGAAAACAGTGACCGTATCTTCTTGAGGTTGTAAAAGACTACTTTTGTGCTAGTTGACTTCTCTTTAAAGGCACGAGCAACCTTATTGCTAAGGGATTGAATATAAGGAAACCGGAAGTATCTATGTTCCAGGTCCTCTGGACCATTACCAACAATAGAAGCGGTCGGGTTATATTCATTAATAATTTTATTCACGAATGACTTAGGATAGTTGTTCATTTTCAATATATTTTTAATTCTGGCCAAATTTTCTTCGTGAAATTGGCTGGGGCTGAGCTTTACTGCGCAGTATATTAAGTTTTATACAGTGCTCACCTTATATGACTTTCAAGTGTCCGATTTAAAATTCATTAAACGTCCAGAATATGAAGGGTTTCATGTACCAACTCGTCAGCAGAGAGCCACCATCCTCTCTAACGGCCTTCACGTCTATAGAAAGGCCAATGCCTTATCTTTCTCCTCATCTATGGTGAACTGAATGCGTGGATGAAAACCATTGAAACTGGGCACAAGTTCATCAATTTTGTTAGGTGGAATTGTCAGTATCGTGTCATCCACATATAGTTTGATGAAGGCAACTGTGAATGAGAGTTTCTTGAAACATTGGTGGATGAGCTCTGTCATTATGAACTGTGCTAGCGATGGACTGGCGGAATTGCCCATGGCTGAACCGTCCAGCTGAAGATAAAAATCACCCACAAACTGGAAATAACTTGATTCATATATAAAAGATATAATTTCTAAGTATAATGTTTTAGTGATATGTGTATCAGCTGATATGAAACTCCACTTTTTCTTTATGAGCTGTACTACAAGGTCCCTTGGTATATTGGTGAATAATGACACCACATCCAAAGAGAACAAACGGTAGTTCTCCGGAAGAAGGACATTTTTGCTAAATGATACGAACTCATATGAGTTTTTGATAGAGTAGTCTGATGTTGAGTTGACCATAGACAGAATATGTACAAATACAGACAAGTTGTAGGATGGTGCATTTAGATTCACTACTCACTATTGGTCTGATACTGAGATTCTGCTTATGAGTTTTTCTCAGTCCATACAATTTTGGTGACACTGAGTTATGTCGTTTCAAATATCTACCGGTTCTTTCGTCTACTACAAGGTCCAGTATTAGTTTTGTGATTAGTTTATTCGCCTGTTTTTCAAATTTGGAAGTAGGATCGTTCTTAATTCTTTTATAAACACTTGTATCCGCCAATAATTCACTCATATGTTGTTGATATTCGGATCTAGACATGACCACAGTAGCATTCCCCTTGTCTGATCTCATAACCAGGAGGTCTGGGTTGTCCTTCAGAAACATCTTAGCCTCAATGTAACACTCATTGACTGGCGAGCGGCAGTTTCTCTGCTGAAAGCTTTACCAAAAGTTTGTTAAAATATTTATGTTCCTAGCCCTCAATGTGTTCTTCTCCTCCTCTGTCAACTCCACTACCTCAATACAACCCTCTAGATCCTTCAGAATTGCTTGTAACGGAATGTCTTTCTTATAATGGAAAGGAATACTGAAATTAGGACCCAATGATGAAATTTCTTCTACCTTTTCCGGTATTTGAACGTTGGTATAGTTGTACAGAAAATCCTTGTTGCCACATGGTCTATTAGAGAAGCATTGAGAAGCCGACAGTAGATTTTTGAGTTTTTTTATGTTTTTTCCTTCAAAGATTCAAAAGCAAAAACAAAAAGCAAAACAAAGTGTTAATTACTGCCTATGAACACCTTTTGTTTTCGACTTAATGAACTTGGTAGAATTATAAATAATTGTCCACCATTTTATTTATACATATATTTTGTGTGCTGTCAACTTATACTTGGTTTGAGTTATTTTCTCTGTAGCCTTGATAAAGTCTTAATATATGGACGAAACGTTGGCTTGCTACTGTCCTAACCGTGTGAAACTATCATAATGTTTACCCAAGGACGTGAGCCTATCGACTTCATTGATTTTTTTGTTTATCGATCGAAATGTGAGGTTTATCTTTCAGCTCTCAGATACAATATGTATACAATATATTTCGATCCTTGGAGCTGGGTACTTAAGGATCTCAGAATCGAACGAAAAAATTAATTTGATTAGTTATTTGATCGGTACATGTATGCTGCTAATTACTATTCTTGGCCGGCTATTCGAATCTCAAAAAAAAAAAAATTACAAACTTCTATTTGAGCGTTATGAGAGAAACCTCATATTTTCATCCTTGGAGCTGGTTATTTAAATATATCCGAACCGAACAAAAAAATAAATTCGATTAGTTATTTGATAGACACATATATGCTGCTAATTACTTTTCTTGACTGTCTATTTGAATCTTCAGAAATAAAAAATTACATGCAACTATCTGAGAGCTAAAAGAAAAACCCCATATTTCGATCTTGGAGCTGGGTACTTAAGGATATCAGAATCGAACGAAAAAATCAGTTTGATTAGTTATTTAATCGACACATGTATTCTGCTAATCATTATTCTTGGCCGGCTATTCGAATATCATTAAAAGAAAATTACAAACCTCTATCTGAGCGCTAAGAGTGTAACATCATATTTCGATCGTTGGAGCTGGTTACTTAAAGCTCTCAAATTCGAACAAAAAAAATTGGTTCAAGCACTGACGTGAAGTCAGAAGCTTTTGCGCGTATGTTATATTGTCCATTCTTCTGTATTGGACACCCTTAATCGAATTTACCATGGTAAATTATGTTGTCCATTCTTCTGTATTGGACACTCTTAATTCGAATTTACCATGGTAAATTCGAATTAAGTGTCCAATACAGGAGAATGGACAACATAATTTACCATGGTAAATTCGATTAAGGGTGTCCAATACAGAAGAATGGACAATAGAACATACGCGCAAAATCTTCTGACTTCACGTCAGTGCTTGAACCAATTTTTTTTTTCGTGATTTTTTTAAAATTTTCTAGGTGTACGGTTCTTAAATTTTTTTTTTCGTCATTTTTCCCAAATTTTCTAGGGGTACGGTTCTTATAACATTTTAAACACGTCTTTATGTTGATTTTCTACTACTAGTTACCAAGCACCAATTCAATCGAATATTTATTTTTTGAGTTATTAAGGAAATAATATTCCAGGTGGGTATAACTCGGAAACCGTTAAACCGATTATGCCCAAAAACGAACCCAACTCTCCCTTTCGGATACACAACCTACCCTGAAAATTGCAAGTCCCTATCTCCTTTCGTTCGAAAGTTATCGAGGCAACGGTCACCCATTTACTGAACTCACACAAGAATGCTCGAATCTCCAACAATATTTAACCGATCGTATTGAAAATTGAAACTTGACAGTAGAGTTAGGTTATGAAGCCTCTTGCAAAATTTCAGCAATTTCAAACGAACAGTTACTGATATATAGTAATTTTTTTTTATTTTCAATGATTTATTAAAAATTTTCTACAAATGCTATCCTCACGAAATTTTGCAAACATTTTTGCGTTGGCATTCTTCAACTAATAACCATGTTTGAATTCAATCGGTTCAGTATTTTTCGAGTTGATGAGGAACAAAAACCACCAAATTTCAGAAAATTTCAGATGGCTATAACTCTAAAACCGTTTGGCCGATTATGCTCATAAACTAACTGAAATATCGCGTTCTGGTGCACATCCTAACCTGAAAACGTCAAGCCGCTATCTCATTCCGTTCTCAAGTTATCGTGACAACAAAAATATTTTTTAATAATTTTTTTAAAAATTTCTAGCTATACGATTCGCATTAAATTTCACAAACGTGCTTAAGTTCATATTCTACAACTAGCCACCAATTTATATTGGTTGAAAACAAAATTATTACTCGAAAACCACTGGGCCAATTATGCCCATTAACGAACTTGTCAGTCGTATTGGGATGCGCCACCTACCCTGGATATTTCAAGTCGCTAGCTCTTTTCGTTCTCAAGTTATCGTGGCAACGGCCGGCCGGACAGAATCAAATTTGACCTCGAATTCTTCATTGGGGAGTCGAACTTAATCGTTTGAGACCATTTTTGTCAAAAAATTCGAAAGTTACAGACATTTGGGCAAAACTATAACGCGATGTTCCCCAGAACATACGCGCAAAAATATTGACATTGCAGCTGGGGACTTTGAGCTGTCAGATTCGAACGATAGAATGTGTGTAATTTATCAATCCTTAGGTATATGCATCCAGTTGATTGCAAAGCTTATAGTCACCTTTTCGGAACATCGGAATAAAATATCAGAAGCGTGAGAGAACGGTAGGGAACTTGACCGTGGTGAAATAGCAGCGCTTGGAGTTGGCCGGCCGGGAACTATCGTCACCTCATTGAGTTCAGTACCTGGATGGGTGACTGTTTCCACGATAACTTTTGGGACATAAAAAGATAGCGACTAGCGCAAGAGCGCATTCGAATGAAACACTTGAGTTCGTTGTTGGGCATAATCGGCCCAACGGTTTCGGATTTATATCCATCTGGAATATTATTTTCTCGATTACCTACTCAAAAAATGCAGATCCGATCGAAGTAAAACTTGGTATCTAGTTTAAGAAAATTTGGTGAGGATCGTATCACTAGAAAATTTTAAAAAAATTATGAAAAAATATTATGTATCTCACGATAACTTGAAAAGGAATAGAGATAACGACTTGCAATTTTCAGGGTAGGTTGCACTTCCGAATGCGACATTTAAAAGGTTCAATCGACCAAATGGTTTTGGAGCTACACACACATCTGAAATTTCATTGTAATTTACTCTATTACTCAAAATATACTAATTCGATCCAATTAAAACTCGGTAATTACTTGTAGAATGCCGACGCGCTAGTTTTCGCACAATTTCGTATCCTGAAATCATTACTGAAAATTGAGACGTAAGTTTTTTCGCATAATATTGGATATTCAATGAATTTCAATTACGATAAAATACATAATATGCCAGAATTCAAAATTCTGTGGTGATAGGTGATTCTCTTTTTACTCAAATTTGTCATTGAAATGCTTCGAAATGTATTAATATCTTATAAGAGCTGAGAAAACGGTCTATATTGATGGTAAATTCGATTAATAGTGTCCATTAGTGGTGAATATACAATAGAACTTGCGCGCAAAAGCTCCTGACTTCACGTCAGTTCTTGAACCAATTTTTATAGTAATTCAAGGTATCAACGATAAATAATACCGTAGTTTAGTTAAATTCCATGAATTCCGTAGACCACCCCTTAGTTTTCGAAACGAATGATATTTGTTTTGAACTGCGGAGTTCCTGCTAAATATTGTCCACGGAACATTGAAAAATAAATAAAATTGATATATGAAAATTGTAGGGGGTGTGATTGAGTTCTTAGTTTAGTTACGAAACGTTATCGACTAATTACTTACGCTCCGCCTCATTATGAGTAGATATAACCATAATAAGAATATGTATTCATTTGAACAGACTGTTTAATTCAGTATAAAATAGTTTATCATCCACACGTAATTTGAAGCAATTTTATATCGATTAGTAAATCCCTCACAATCCGCCGTATTCACAAAGCATTCAATCACCGTTAAGTCCTAATTGAGGCCCTCAGTTAAGGATAAATATGAATCGCAACCTCAGTTAACGTATTTAACGGTGGTGAAACTGGCCTGTTTCTCGTTAATTTTCACGTTAACTGAGGTTGCGATTCTTATTTATCCTTAACTGAGGACCTCAATTAGGTCTTAACGGAGATTGAATGCTTTGTGAATACGGCGGAATGTCATTTTTCCAATTTAATGTAAATTATGAAGTTTGAGTCAATTACCTAATTGATGCCAAGTATGAAGTGTGAGTCAATTCATTTTGAAATATATATTCTCCATGAGAAATCAACAAGACGGTGAGTGCATTGATACATATGTTGTGGAGTTGCGTCAACTTAGTGCCACATGCGAATATGGAAATCTTCGTGATAGTTTAATTACAGATCGACTGGTTGTGGGCATACTAGATTCTGAAGTGAAACAAACTCTGCTACAAACGAAGGATCTAACACTTGAAAAAGCAATGGAATTATGTAAAATTTCGGAAAGGACTAAAATACAGATGAGATCCCTCACAAATGAAAAAGTTGAGTCATCGTTAAATAAAATAAATAAAACTCGCAATAAAAACCCTGCCACGCAATCTAATAAATATGATTCAAGATTACAAGAACAGGAAAAATTTCACTATAAAGGACGACATCAAGGATCTATGGGCTACAACATATTCAAATTCTAATAATGCAACTTCTGATGAATCTTGTTCATTTTCAGATAATTCCATAAATTGTGTTGGTGAGTCAATTCAAAATCAGAAATCTCAATGGAATATAAATTTGAAATTTGACAATAACATATTAATCAACTTCAAACTTGATACCGGTGCTGAAATCAATGCTATACCTGCAAAGTATTTGCTAGTTTTAGATGTTGATGGAAATAATTCAATACCATGTAGTTTGAAACTATCGACATATACTGGTAGTAATATTGAGACTTTGGGTAAGTGCTTTTTACTATGTCATCACAATGATTTTCATGGATATATAGAATTTTACGTTGTGAAAAACAACTGCTCACCTGCTATTTTAGGAAAGCAAGAATGCGAAAGAATGAAATTACTTAAATTCATTGGATCAATTGAACATAAAGTAAATCAAAGGAAAAAATAATTGGTCAAATAGAGATAGGAACTCTTAAATCTGTTTTGAATAAATGTCTATATGATAATACAGATTTAAATATAGCTTTGTTAGAACTTAGGAATACACCAATTGACAATAATTTATATTCTTTGAATTTGAAAAGTATTTTACATGTTACTTCAGAATATCTTAAACCTAAGATAATAAATAACAAATATCACAGAAATAACTTACATCAAAAACAAAGAATTAATAAACATTATTTTGACAGAAATAACAAAATTTTACTTAAACTAACTTAATCAAAAGGTACTCATTATGAATAATGGTTTGTATAATTCACCAGGAACAATAGTAAATATTGATCATCTTAGAAGATAGAGCATTGAATTGAGCAATTCTGATAAAGTATTAACTAGAAATCGGCATCAAAATAAACCCGATTTTAGCAATTCCATATTTGAGAACACAAATTCAAATGTACAAAATGATAATTCTTTTTACATTACAAGGTTTGGAAGAATGTCTAAACCTCCAAACAGGTTTAAACCTTGAACTACTAGGACT
The DNA here is from genome assembly GCA_937662695.2 of Halyzia sedecimguttata. Classification (NCBI taxonomy): domain Eukaryota; kingdom Metazoa; phylum Arthropoda; class Insecta; order Coleoptera; family Coccinellidae; genus Halyzia; species Halyzia sedecimguttata. The sequence goes on from OW569416.2 coordinate 24,516,246, forward strand.
AGTGATAGTATTGAGTCTTCTTAATTTGATTTCATCATTTTTGGAGATGACATTGTCGAAATTCATATCATTTTGTGTATGTATTTAGTATAAAGAAAAAAACTAATATCATTTACAATGTTAAGGATTTCGATACTTTGTTAAAAAGGGAGATTGTTAGGGATTTTTAACGTTTTGAGTATTTCTGTTATGAAAAGGGAGATGTCTTGATATAGTCTGTTATAATGTAATATCTATAACACTATTAGGCATGCGTTTACCCCCACTCATTTCATGTATTTAGTTGAGGTTCAATAAAGTACAGCTTCCGACTAGACGTTATTAAATGATAAATTACACAGAAATCACCACTTATAAGTCTTCTTCCATTTTTTTCCTGTTATGAACTCAACTCTATCCTAAATGAAACTTTCCTGTCGAGGTGAAATTGCCATATAAACACAAAAATAATATATTTCAGTCAAGTATGAAGTTTGCCAAGTATGAAGTTTGAGTCAATTTATTTTGAAAACTCCACTTATAATTCTTCTTCCATTTTTTCTCGTTATGAACTCTAAAACTCCATCGTAAGTGAAACTTTTCTGTCGGGGTGAAATTGCCAAATAGAAAAATCAAAAATAATATTTTTCAGTCAAGATACACAAGCTTTCATTGCGGAACTTGGTCCTTCTACCTCGTCCATCCATACCGGTAAATATATACCGGGTGGTAAAATAATAGATTGCTGTACACTTTGCGATTACGGTGTTATTACAGTGACATGTGGTTCTTGCTTCAGAGAAACACACAAGAAGTGCGCCGAAGCTTTCTTGAGAGGAACTGATAAGAAGATTGACGTTAATTTGGATAGTTGGAAGTGTCCTAGATGCCTAACCATGGTACATTTGAGTGATCCTAACAGCTGTGATCCAAAAAGGGAAAGGAAGGAGAAAAAGCACGGTGATAACCGTAAAGTAAGATATATTTTTGGAACTACTTCGATTGATAAATTAAAATTAGAAATTCTTGAAAGGCACTGACGTGAAGTCGGGAGCTTTTCGCGCATGTTCTTCTATCTATTCACACCTCAAACACCCTAACGAAATAATGCATGAACCTACAATCCGTCTTTTTCAACCAAGCACTAGATTTAAATTCGATCGGATCTGTATTTTTGAGAATATTGGAAAGAAAAATCGGCTTGAAGGTTTGTGTGGAATTTCAGCGAAATCTCACAAATAGTTTCTGAAATATAAAGTATTCGAAGATAAGTATATTTTTTTATATGTTTATTTTTGAGCGTAGGTTCTGGGGAACATCGCGTTATCATTTTGCCCAAATGTCTGTAATTTTCGAATTTTTTGCCGAGGATGGTCTCAAACGACTAGGTTCAACTCACTGATGAAGAATTTGAGGTCGAATTTGATTCTGTCCGGCCGGCCGTCTGTTGCCACGATAATTTGGGAACGGAAAGAGATAGCAACTTGAAATTATTAGGGTAGGTGGCGCATCCCAATACGACGGACAAGTTCGTTAATGGGCATAATCGGCGCCCGTTGGTTTCCGAGTAATGATTTTATTTTCAACCAATATGGAACCGATCGAATTGAAACTTGGCGAATAGTTGTAGAATATAAATCTAAGCACGTTTGTGGAATTTTGACACAATCGTGGCACTAGAAAATTTAAAAAAAAATTATTGAAAATATTTTTTATGTCACAATAACCTTAGAACGGAAAGCGATAGCGACCTGAAATTTTCAGGTTGAGTTGTGCACCTGAATGCAACATTTGGGTTTGTTCATAGGCATAAGCGGCTGAACGGTTTTGGAGTTATATCTATCTGAAATTTGGTTTTTATTAGATACCTCAATAACTCGAAAAATACAGAATCGATTAAATTCGAACAAGGTCATTAGTTTTATAATGCCAACGCGAAAACTCTTGCAAAATTTCGTGAGGATTGTGTGATTACAAAATTTTCAAAAAATCATTGAAAATTATTGAAAACATTCTATATACCAGTAACTGTTCGTCCGACATCGCTGAAATTTTGCGATAGCCTTCAAAACCTAACTCTGCTGCCAAGTTCCAAGTTTGAACACGATCGGATATATATTGATGGGGAAACGAGCAGCCTTGTGTGAGTTCAGTAGATGGATGGGTGACCGTTGCCTCGATAACTTTTGAACGAAAGGAGATAGGGACTTGCAATTTTCAGGGTATGTTGCGTATCCGAATTAGAGAGTTGTGTTCGTTTATGGGCATAATCGGTCCAACGGTTTCAGAGTTATCCCCACCTGCAATGTTATTTCCTCGATAACTCAAAAAATAAAGATTCGATCGAATTGAAGATTGGTAACTAGTTCTAGAATATCGACATAAGGATGCGTTTAACATTCAATGGGAACCGTACCCCTAGAAAATTTCAAAGAAATTACGAAAAAAAAATTGCTTCAAGCACTGACGTGAAGTCAGGAGCTTTTGCGCGTATGTTCTATTGTCCATTCTCCTGTATATGCACTCTCAATCAAAGTTACCATGGTAAATTATATTGTTCATTCTCCTTTATTGGACACTCGATTAAGAGTTTCCATTAGAGGAGAATGGACAAATAATTTACCATGGTAAATTTGATTAAGAGTGTCCAATACAGGAGAATGGACCATAGCAAATACGCGCAAAAGCTCCTGACTTCACGTCAGTGCTTGAACCAATTTTTTCCTCTAGTGATACGGTACTCACACAATTTAGCAAAAATTGGTATGAAGGCATTCTACAAGTACTTACCAAGTTTAAATTAGATCCCATCTGAATTTTTTGGGTTATTGAAGAAATAACAACAAATTTAAGATTGGTTTAACTCCGAAAGCATTCGGCTGATTATGGCCATTAACGAACTCAACTGTCGCCTGTGGCAGGCTACCCTGAAAATTGTAAGTTGCTATCTTTTTCCATTTTTCCATTCGAAAGTTACCGTGGTAACAGTCACCCATCCAGCAACTGAACTCGCCCAAGACTGCTCGGATTCCAATATTTTTTCAATATCTCCTACCATATAAATCAGAACGTGTTCAAATTAAGAACTTGTGAAATTTGGTTTTGAAGGATCTCGCAGAAATTCAGCGATAGCGGTCGGATAGTTTGTGAGATACAGATTTTTTAAATGATTTTATAAAAATTGTCTAGTTATACGATCCTCACCAAATTTTGCAGAGATTTGCTCGGCGAAGTTCTAAATCTAATTGCCAAGTTAAAATAGGATCGGATCTGTATGGAATTTTCGGGTAATATCACAATTTCCATATTAAAATCAAATGTCTATGTTTAAACAACGCGATGTCTCCACGAATGTCTGTAATTTTCGAATTTTTGGCCAATTCACTGATGAAGAATCAGAGATCACATTTCATTCGAAATGATTAATCTCGAACTAAATGTGTTAGATAGTTGAAATTTGTAGGGTAGTTTTCTTAATGGGCGGAATTCACAGAGATTTCGAAGTTATAGCCATCTAAAACTTTGTTTTCTCAATAACTCGAAAAATACCAACCCGAAGAATTATGAAAAATTTCGTGAGGATCGTATGACTATAAAATTTCTGAATAATTATTAAAAACAAATCTGCCTGATATAGAAAATATTGAAAACATGAACACCAAAATGTTAATAGAATTCACAGAATTTCCGTCCACCAGACTGTCGTAAATATTGACAATAAATTGTTATGAATATTGAACTGAAAATCGATTCTCTATTCGAAATGAATGAATAGGTCCAGTTTTTTGGCGCTCTAGTTCCTCGGAACTGAGTGCTTATCAATTTGCCCACATGTCTGTAATTTTCGAATTTTTCGATGAAAATGGTCTTAAACAATTTGGTTCGACTCACTGATTAATAATCCGTGGTCGAAATTCATTCTGTCCGGCCGGACCGCCGGCCGTCCGGCCGGCCATAGGCACGATAACTCTCGAACGGAATGAGCTAGACAGTTGAAATTTTCAGAGTAGGTTTGGGGGATAAATATCTCGGCTAAGTTCGTTATTGGGCAAAATCGGACAGAAGGTTTCGGAGTAAAAAAAAAAATTTTTTTTTTACAAAACAAATTCCAAATTAAATTTTTTTCAATAAGCAGTTTTACCATAAGAATCCATTCATTTTATATTTAACTCTAACAAGCTAATACTTTCGGAGATATGACTTTTCAAAATTTCAATGTAAATCGTATTTCTACGTTTTCACACAACGATATAATTATTCTGTGGGTATTCTATGAATTGTTATAATGTCAAATTAGTTTCGTAAGACATGACGTTGTCTCATTGTCATTCATTCCAGCAATCCTATAAATATGAGAATTCTAATTTAATATCATACTTCAATCCATATGATGATGGGAATGGTAATGGTAAGTTGATAAGAATACATTGATATAATTCTCAACTCTGAGAAACCAATACTTTTGGATATATAATTGGTCTGTTTGAACTAGAGCGCCAGAAAGCTCCTGTCCAAAGGGCTTGAACCCATTTTTTAATTCTATGACGATAGAAGAATAACGTCAACGTTTATTTTATTCGAATTCTCATCAATGAATTTTCACGATTTCACAAACATATTCACCTTCCATAATGAAATCGAAGGAAAACATCATCTCATCATATCGTCGCTTTAATAAGAAAACTGCCTAACTCCGTATTGAATAATTTCACAGGAGGAGCAAAAATTAATATTTATGGGATAAATCTTTGAATGAATAATGGATTACGCAACCATGTATTGATTATTCATTATTCTGTAAATCCAGAGTAGCAAAAAAGGACTTGACGAGTTTCTCTAAATAATATTGGAGTTAGATATTTTTCGCCTCAAAAGTCCATGACGAAAATGGAGTTAGGCAATTTTCTTATTAAGGCGACGATATCAAGGTTCACACATTCGCTATTCTGGTTCACTCATTCGCTGTCAGTTTTATGCTGGTAACTGTTAAATTTGACGCACTGCATGAACTTTACCATGCACTAACTTTCACAGTTCTTTGTAACGATATTCATTATATATCTGACAGAAGAATGCTTCTTAAAATTCATGAGATATTTACTTCTTACGTCTTAATTCAATGAAGATATTGCTATCTCACAATATCTGTTTGGTCCTTCTTGAAATTTCTGTTTTCGTTCAGCACTCATTGATGATCCTTTTTTTTTCAGAAACACTGGACTAAATGCTGATGCTGCTGTGAAAACTTATAATTTCCGACATAATAGGACAGTTCAGTGCCAGGTTTTTTATATTCTTCGAGTCACAAATTGTAATACTGAATGGATAAATTAATATCATTATTGAATTTCTTTTTTTTTAATTTAATGTAATAAACGTTCAGGTTGATGCAGCGAAAAAATGTTAACCCCTGAAATTTTCATGGCAATAATGGATACCTTGGTTACACAAAGCTTCAAAATCACCCATCAATACACGTCTTCAGCTGCACTCTTTACCAAGATGTATTGAAAAGTTCAAAGATGGGGGTGGGAAAAAAAGTGGACCGTCATTCGAAACAAATATCAATAGGTAATGTGGTACCACTGTCGAAAACCCACAACATATACCTACTATTATCAGCACATCATGTTTATTAATCCTTGTTCGAATATAAATGAAATTATATTTATATCGAATTACAATCAAAAATTATATACGGTTTACACGAATTTATTCAATATTGTGACGCGTTTCGTCAACACAGCGACTTCATCAGACTGCATCATACTAAATTCTTAACGAGTAATGATCTCCCAATACCTAGATGACATGGACACATAATGTTATTTAAAACTAATTATATGAGAGACTTATTTAAAACAAATTACATAATAGACATATTTAAAACTAATTACATAATATTTTACTGCTAGTTCTTTGTACACATTTACATTAATTTATTCCTAACGCTTTTATAAATTGACTCTCTATTTGAATAGATTGAGTAACGGTGATAAATTTAGATCTAATTGTTCATTAACTAAATTACCCGTGTGTTTTTCTCTCTTTATTTCCACCATTTTCCAGTAATTGAGTTGCGCACATTGTGTAGAACTTTGAAATCTGGGTAAAACTTATGTCCTTCCGCTAATGAATGATTCGAATAATTTGAATCAATTCTGTTGTTTTTGTAGCTGTGATGATGTTCCTTTATTCTTATGCCAAAATTTCTACCAGTTTTTTCTACATATGATTTGTCACAACTCCCGCAATTTAATTGATAAACACCGAATTTATCTTGTTTATTCCTTTTTGATTTATTGTTCTTTATGAGTTTTGCGAGGTTATAGTTTTTCCGGAATGAGATATTCACCTGTTGGTTTTGAAGAAACCTTTTAAGTCATTCACTTATTTATGTAATTTGTTTTAAATAGTTCTCTCATTTAATTAGTTTTAAATAAGATTCTGTATCCATGTCATCTAGTTAAAGGGAGATCATTACTTGTTAAGAATTTAGTATGATGTAGTCTGATGAAGTCGCTGTATCGACGAAACGCGTCACAATATTAAATAAATTAGTGTAAATAGTATATAATTGTTCATTGAGTTAATATGGATTTTCATCAAGTAAAAGCCACAAGCATGAAATTTTTTATTTCAATTGATCAAACCTGGTTAGATTTCATCTCAATTGATTCCTAAAGCAGAAGGGGCTTAATTAAATTCATAGAAATTATAGATTGTTCTTGACAAATGTCGTCGATTGACATTGGATTATAGAAAATTTATCCGTAAAGTATAAATACTATTCCAACGATAATCAATGGTAATTTCTCAACTCTGATGCTCAATCACTCCCCTCTGCAAACTTATCGAGGGGTATTTCAGGGAGCTCCAGGATCTCGAAGATCCAAGACGAAGTGAGTTGAAATTATTTGTTTTGAAAAGTTTTATTGTAATAGTACTATTCAATGAGTGGATAAATTCATATCTATTATTTTGATATAATTCTTTCATTCATATATGTATTGTATATAGGATTAATAAGTCGAAAAGAACATCTTCTTAATACTTAATACCATTAATATTAATTAGAAACTGCTTCGACAAATAAACCATCAGCCTGATCGCCCTGGTGTGAAATTGGTAAACAATACTCTCAAGTAACCTTGATTTCCTTTTAATGGAAAAATTGCATTTTATATTTCAGTATGACCCACCACATTACAACTCTCTCTCTCATATCGGTAGAAATACCGAAGAAAATTCGGTAGGTTCCAATCCATTGCCATCGCACATAGATGTTTATAGGTCCACTTCAGAATTCCACATGAAGATTTCCCTGATAATGTCTATCCAAAATACATCTAATTATGTGCAGATCGCGAACTCTATAGCCAAGAGATTAATTAAGGACTTTTAAATCAAGTTAAGGAATGGTTAATGGATTCAATCTTTGAAATGGGAATCTCTGTTATTCATATCCTTTTGCTTCATCATATTCATTGATTGATTTATTGAATAACAGGTGGTTTTGCAAGCCCAACGCTACATATGTCCGAAGTTCGGTGTACCTAATCCAGGATACGTTTGAGAATAGCTTGGATGTTTCTATGAACTCTGTTGGATCCTGATTAGTTTATTAGGAACTTATGAATTCGAAAGATAATATGTTGAGTCCTGATGCTTTTATCAGGATATAATTAATTTTCGAAGGACCAGAATTATACACCCTGATTGTTTTATCAGGGGGATGAGTAGGGGGGTATACTTAACTTTAAGCACCCAGTAATAATCTCGTTGATTACTGCGTAAGTTGTTACTTGTAATAAAATAACAATTACGAGGATAGGAAGTGGTGAAATATTCGAACGCACTTTTAACACAAAAACAAAATGTATTTTTCTTGTTACCGACAATGTGATAACAAGCACGAATTATTGTATAATACAATATTGATACAATATAAAATCTTCCTTCTATATGAAAAAGGCAGAAGTGACTACTAAGTTGCTAACGAAGACAAGGCAATGTTATTGTTTCGCGACAGATCAAGAATAGTAATGAAATTGAACAGTGTAATAATTGTATATAAAAGCCCAGATAGAAGGAAATATAGGAGGTTCCTTCATCTGGGTAAAAAAGGGGAAATATTATAATAATGGTTGGGGGTTCGATCTTAAAACCGCCCCAGATATGTTACAACAATACACTCATTTGTCGATTGCGAAAAAGTAGTAGGAATGCATATGAAATGCACCAATCAGTGAACTTCTAGCGTGTTCAATCTTAGAAATTCAAAATCTCGAAGTTCTCCCCCCATTTGGACTAATTTTCACTAGTTGTCTGGATATAATCTATCAGCGAAAGCTGATAAATGGCTTTCGCAGACTAGGGTTCTTCGAATAATCTAGACAAAAGACTCACAGACTGGCAATGTGTTAGTTTTTGTATGCATTTTATCAATATTTCACAGGAAATAGGTCATAAATACTTCTACAAAGGTTGAAGTATTACACGATATTTTACTTGCAATTATCTTTTCGTGGAAAATATTAATTTCAACGGTGAAACGACACATGGTAATCTAAACCAGTTAACCCAAAACATTTAAGTTTTACTAGCGAGCTTTGTTGAGAAAATTAATCTGCGTTTCCCAAAATGTGAAGTCAGGGACGCAACAAACTCCACGAGTTTTTTAACCAAATTCTCCTGTGTAAATATGTAGGTCATCTTCGTGGACAAAACCAAATAATATATATGTTAGTTCTAATGCCAGACAAGGCCTTGCATTTTTTGAAGAATATATGGCTAGATCTTTCGTCCGCCATGTCACATAATCTGCATTAAGGGGAGTTCCGATGTATCCTCATCATCTTCAAGTGCTTCCTCAGATCACAGGGACCAGTAAGGAAGTCAGCCACATTTCTGGGTGAAATTCTGCTCAAGCGTAGCAAGCTTGTCATGAGAAGTTTAGATGGTCCTGCTACCATCCCATTGCCATGAACATTGCCTGAGGCAATGTTCCAGGTCGAGAGGTGTTGGCGCTGAATCCATTCTTCAATATCTTGCTGGCCTTTCCTGAGGGAGAGACCACAAGCTGTAACATGGCTTGTTAGTGCCCTGATTCCGTGCTCCAAGCTCATTGAGTACGTTATGACGGTTTAAAACAAGTTAGGAGCTTATTTTATAAGACTCTCAAGCTCTTATAGCGGCCTGGCTATTTGAGAGAAAATAGGTTGGCTCAGTGGAGGTGTTCCTCATAATATTATCCTCTTAAATTAATGGTGGGACAGCCCAGCCTCTCACTAACTAGAGAAGTCTTACTATAGAGTAGGAGTAAGCTCAGGACAGTAACTGCCCTATTAACAGGACACTGTACCCTGAGAAAGCACCTGTACAACATGGGGATTCCCCGAGAAACCCTGTTTGTAGTAAATGTGGGGAGGCAGACTCAACTACCTGACATGTCATATTTGACTGTACATCCTATACACAATGGAGACTTCACTATGGAGCCCTGAGTACCAGAAACCGTGTGAGGAACCTAGTCAAGGGCCTAAACCTACTTGCTTCGAAAATGGACCTTATGTAGGTAATATACTGGCAAGGCAGTGGGGATGTTACATGATACCCATGTAATGTTAGCGGTGCACGACTTGGCTCGGCTGAGTAAACCTGGGCTGCAGGGGATCGACTATGAGGCCATATGGAGGCTAGCAACCCGAGCTGAGGGAGATCAACCATGAGACCCTGTCAGCTAATAGGAGACCGACCGAGGTGCAGTAGGACTCTACAGGCTGCAGCACGGGCTACTCGCTCAATCGGTATCGGTCTAATAGCGATTTCCATTGACACGCTCGGTGCACTCGAAATCGATCTCATCTATCCAATTATTGAACTGAAAATATCTGTCAAATATGACTCCGAGTGTTCCGAGCGTGTCAATGAAAATCGCTATAACACAAACAAACAAACAAACAAACCCCAGGCTTAGCTTCAAGGCTTTCTTTGGTGTTACCCCATATATTCCAGCGCCGACACCCGCAGCTGATACATAGCTGAGTAGGTTCCCACTCATCCTCGGAATCCCATTGACAGTCTTCTCTCAGCCCTCGATGGAGGTATGGAATTATTTGTCAAAACAGTGTAGAGGAGTAATTCGATCCGTTGGCGTCCAAACATGATCGCCGTCTATGACCTCATTCACTGCTCGACTACCTGCAGTATTGATGCAGCAAGATTTGCTGATCCCATTTCAAATAGGAACAATTTATTTATTTTTTTTTAATTGTGATAACGTCAAGTATAGCTGTTGGGGAGGTTGTTGACATTGCCACCGCACCACATTGCTGTTGTTCAACTTTAGGCCACTCCGTCGCTGCCCTGTACGTTAGTGAAGGTCTTACGGCAGTGTATGTCCCGCGATTTTCCTTGGGTTTAAAACCCCAAGTTTTACCGAGACAGCGTCGAACCCTCAACAAGTATAAGTCAAAAGATCGCTCCGAACTTGTTGATTTAATCTCATGAACTAACTGCTATTGATAAAATTTGTTGAATCAGATGGTCCCGAGGAAAAGTTTCTTCAAATTATGAAGAACAAGGAATTTTGATCGGATTTTTTTAATTCAGTAAAGTATTGCTTTCTAAATCGAAAAACTTTTTGAAAAGCGATATATAATTTCTTAAGCACCTACAATAACGGGGACATAAAAGACATATGAAAGCGAAATTATAATATTACTATATCCGAAAATAATGGTTTAAATGATATTCGACTTTTTGGCGCTCTAGTTCCTCGGAACTGAGTGCTTATCAATTTGCCCAAATGTCTGTAATTTTGGAATATTTCGATGAAAATGGTCTTAAACGATTTGGTTCGACTCACTGATCAAGAATCCGTGGCCGGCCGGCCGTAAGCACGATAACTCTCGAACGGAATGAGCTAGAGAGTTGAAATTTTCAGAGTAGGTTTGGGGGATGAATATCTCGGCTAAGTTCGTTATTGGGTAAAATCGGACAGATGGTTTCGGAGTAATAAAAAAAAAATTTTATTTTACGAAACAAATTCCAAATCAAATTTTTTTTAATAAGCAGTTTTATCATAAGAATCCATTCATATCATTTTAAACTCTAACAAGCTAATACTTTCGGAGATATGATTTTTCAAAATTTCAATAATAAATCGTATTTCAACGTTGTCACAGAATGATATTATTCTATGTATGAATATGAATTGTCATAATGTCAAATGATGTTCCTGAGACATTATCTAATCAGTCGAAGAATTGTGAGCGAAGTGAGAAAAATCTCAGTTGTTTGCTCCCAAATTAGTTTTTCTCAGAAAATTCTTACATTTCGGAACTGAACATGAAGTAAGAGATCTGAGAGTCGTGAGACTGCTTTTCATCCATAGACATAGATATAACTCTCGAACGGAATGAGGTAGGTAGTTGAAATTTTCAGAGTAGTTTAGGGAGATGAATATCTCGGTTAAGTTCGTTATTGGGCAAAATTGGCCAGATTTAATTTGATTTCTTCCATGGTGCTTTTCTCATTCTCATGATTGCTCATTTAATCTTGATAAATAAACTATTATTTGAATTGAATTTCCTTTAGGATGCAGTTCTATTATATGAATACATTGATATAATTCCCAACTCTGAGAAACCAATACTTTCGGAGATATAATTTGTCTGTTTGAACTAGAGCGCCAGAAAGCTCCTGTTCACAGTGCTTGAACCCATTTTTTATAACCCAATTTTGACGATTGCAATCTGCCTAGTTTGCCTCAGAAGAGGCAAACCAAATTTAATCGATAATTAAATTACTTTTGATCTATCAAAACAGTTCAAATTATACTTGACATGAGTTTTGAGCTTTTGATATTTGATTATTTCGGCATTTCAGAAACTGGACCTAATAAAATCAACTCATTCATCAACATTTCTCATCTTGTTGTCCTATCATCGGATTTAGTGGTGGATTTCCGTGGTATTTGGTATTCGTACTCTCATCACTGATTACATCCTTTACAAAAGGGGATGAAAATAAAAATGCACTCTTATATTATTATATCATTCCGTAATTTTTCTAGACTAAAAGTCAAATTTTTGTATAACAAATGTAGATGTTGAGAATTTTCGATTGTAAATTGAAAATAGATAAATTTGAAGAAAGGTTTCTACCTAACTTGAAATTTATCACATAAAACTGATTTTATTACGAAAAATGAATTTTGTACGAAAAATTAATGGTAATGATACTTGATGGAATTTTTTGTTTGTATTGATACAGACACATTAAACATAGCGACGATAGCCGACTGCCCGAATATCGTATTAAGGTTACTATTGTGAACTTATTGAGTGATCACATGTCTCTAGGAGATTGCTTGTAGAATTCCATCGACTTACGAAGATATGTAAAGGTATAAAATTCCTTCGCGCTGAATTATTTTATATATCACCACATTCTAGTTTATGTAATCATAAAAATAAGAACTAGTCGAAATTCATATGTGTAAGTACCACACCCACATTTAGTTCTAGAACCCCTTGTTCTCAAATTCCGTCCCTCGTAATCAATAGAACGTAACTTCGACCTACGTGTCATAATTTTAAATCATTAATTTATTTCAATCTAAATTAGAAATATTTTGTCTCATGAATCCCTCTTGAAATTCTACAATTAATATTTCAATATATTATAGAGATAATTTCTGTATACTTAGTAAATTTATCGTTTTGATTCTGTGTGCCAACGGATTTACAGAATTTTCTGTAGTCATGCGATGAGGGAGGGACTGGGGTTCCGTGATTCAGCTTTTTTCCAGTGGAGCTATGGAGTGAGAGTGAACGGTACTTGTATTAACGTTTTCTCCTGAGATTTCCTATGTTCTCAATAGTTGAGATAGAAATTTGGCAATTTTGCGCTGGAGCAAATAAGCCTACCTTAATTTTTGACCTGAAGCTAATTTTAGGCTAAAGGCAAATTTAACCTATAAGATAATCTGGAGATCTGGAGAGATCCTAAGCTTCTATTTAGAAAATTTCCTATACCATATCTGGAGAGATCCTAAGCTCCCATTTGTAAGATTTTCTATACCTTATCTGGAGGCAACCTGATACTTTCAGCGACACCTTTAGCTTTCCCTGGACGATGACCCCGAAGAAGAGCGGTTCCTAATTGGGAGCATAGTTGTAGAAACTATATAAGCTAAGTGTTCTTTGTAATCGAATGAACTTTTAATTAAACCAGCTTTCCCAATTTATTATCTCATATTCCAGGAAGTATAGATATATCGTTCAGCCCCTAGCTAGCCAGGCAGGCATATTTTGAAGGGGGTTCAACTCTATAGATATCACTGTGAGACTTTATTGAGAATATCTATCAGTTACGTCGAAATATGCTTGCTAGGAGCTCACAATATGAGTTATAAAGACCAAGTGTGACCTCTCTCAGATACGACCTAGGTAGATCTGTGTTGCCTGGGCATCTACTGACGTCGAGAACTCTGCGAAGTATCTAAAACTACGTATGTATGGATCCTAGGGTTGATCTCACCGATTTTCGGTAAATATATGCAGTGTGGTTAGCTTTGTGGTAAGAGCGTCTGACTCAGGGGCCGGAGGTTCCGAGTTCAATCCATTGTTGGGTGGAAAATTAACAGTGCTGTACCTAAGGTGGCTTAAGGACACAGTAACAAGGTCTACACAGAACAAAACTGATTCCTCCTAACTCGCTCAAGCTCTTGAGAGGTTATGAGGGGTCTCGTTGGCGAATCTAGGAGGGTCATTATAATAATAATATCAATGTGCATTTTGGCACCTCTTACGGAAAATGTCAACAACCTTATATTGTATATTGTTGGAGGGAATAACGTTGGACTGCTTTTGTGCCCCCCTATCAGAGCCGTCGATGTGATCACAATCTAAAGCTCGCCTTCCAGTTCCAGAGTTCTAATGAACTGCAATATCTGGGATAGTTTCAAGGAGGCTATGTCTTAGCTCCAGAAGATTTCTTGCTCAAAGTATTCCTTGCGTTAGTTTGTGATGGCGGGGCATTCCGTAATCAGGTGATCAGGAGTTTCATCCTCCTTCCAACGTAATCTGCACTTGTCAGTTTTTGCTAGCCCTAATCTCATCATATGCTTCCTAAGGCCGCAGTGCCCTGTGAGGATACCAGTGAGGAGGTGCAGTGTGTTTTTACTGAGGTCCATATATTTCTTGGATCTGACAGTGTCAAAGTTCCGGAGCAAATTTTCGGAGTGATACATTCCTAGGAGAGATCTCCAGAAAATTTCTCTTTCAGTTACTTCGTTCTTCCCGAAATTCACTTTTATAGGTGTATCTATCAACCTAAAAGTAGGGTTCCGGGCCATTAAAAGAGATTTGTGCTCCTTTCTTGGCAATTGTGTTGGCCTCCTTATTTCTTTTAATTCCTACGTGACGAGGAACCCAGACCAAGGAAACCCTGTTGTTCTTGGTGACTTCATTAAATTTTCTTCGGTACTCCCATAAGTCACATATAAGCTTGAAAATGATAACATGAGAGCACATAGCTTTAACAACACCTTGACTGTCAGAGTAGATTGCTATGTCATATCTCTGATAGTTTCTTACTAGGTTCATTTCCACTCATCTTTCAACTGCGAGTACTTCCGCATACTGATGCTTGCATAGGACTCATAGGAGCATAGCGATAGTGAGCATTTGGTGCCTGTCCCATATACTCCAGCGCCAGCTGCTGTAGTGGTTTTTGAACCCTCTCTATACCATTTAATGAATTTTTTTTTACTTTGATGCTGGATTCCCTGTCCCACTCAATTTTCCTATCGAGCATCATAGTGAAGTTCTTTTCAATGCTTACTTTCTTAATCATTTCCTCAGTAGGAAGATTGGCTGATGAAATGTATCAGCTAAGAGATGACCAGGCTTTATGGTTTTTAGTACTCTCATTGTTCCTTTCCTACATATTCTGAGAATGGCTTCATGGGCCATTTTGTCTATCACTAGATGAAGTGGGGTGAGATTTGTGATAATCTCAAGTGAGCTTGTAGGACAGGTTCCCATAGATCCAGTGATACACATACAGGTCAGCGTTCGTACTTTGTCGAGGGTTTTCCTCGTACTATTCTGGCTTATTTTTGTATACCATACGTGATTATATGGGTCCCAGAATCAGGACGTACATTACATCCATCGAAGTATCTCCAAGATTTATCTGCTTTGCAGCTCCAAGTTTTATCTGCTAGATTCCTGCACGCCATTAAAGCCTTTATTGCTTTGCTAGCAGTGATTTCAACACACCTATTCCACAGAAGTGTACTACCTAGAATTAACCCTAGATATTTAACTCATCTCCGTTCAAACAGCTGGAAGTTTTCTTCTCCAAGTAAACATAATCATTGTGGTCTTGTTCAGGTTTATGCTCAGTTCCAATGACAAGCATCACTGCTCGATTATTCTAAGGCCCTCCTGTAGTAAGTCACCCAAGGTGCCCTAGAATTTATCTCTGACTATTAGGACAATGTCATCAGCATGCCTATATATCCGAAGCCAAGCTCCGTTAGCCTGTGGAGGAGCTCATCCACTACTAGGCTCCAAAGAAGGGTTGATGTTACTCCCCCTCCAGTTGTTCCACGAGTAGCTTCGACAGGAGGTCAACAACCTTATATTAACAATGAAACCTTCCATTACTTCAGATATTTGAACATCACTCAATCACTCAATCTTAGCGAATGACAATATCAATTAGATTTCACTCACGTCTTATTACTACTTCTAGCTAATCATATGCCACAATGACGGACGAGAATATTTCGGAAGGAGCACCATCGAAGGAAGTCTACCAGCAGTACACTAGGGATCAAACAGGCTTCCGTCGTTCAATTTCTTCTGAGAGGAGCGTGAGGAAAATCGGCGACTCTTCCTCCACAAACCAGAGAGAATCCAGAAGGCTATCTAGATTATCGGAATCTATAACAGTAATTTCCGACTGCGCAAGAGCACCAGATACTTGCGTATTGTGCGGAAGCGGTTTACCCTACTCCAAGTGTCTCTCTTGTGAAAATGAAGCGCATAACAGATGCATAGGGGCTTTTTTCTGTACTACAGGCAGAAGAGTGAACCTGGACCATTGGAGGTGTCCAAAATGTGTCACTATCAGTAATATGAACAGTGAAAGTAGGGCCAAAATGGTCAAAGATGAATCGAAAGCCGTAAGTATGCCTTTCGTAGTCTAGACATATAGGCATGGCTCACGTACTGATTATTATTCAGCAGTACAGTAAATATATAGGGACTTGAGTATAAGATATACCAAAAGATTGTGAGATTGGTAGTAATATAAGTACTCCCAAGGGCCGAGTCTTAGGCCAGACACATAAAACATCTAAGTTAACAAAAAATTGCCCGTAAGCTTTGACTGCGGGATGTTGTTAGCACATATACCAATAGTGTGTGACAATTCTCGAATTTCAGAATAGCAATCAACAAAAAATAGTTTTCAAGATTTTCGTGAAATGTCTGACGAAGGAGTCTGATATAGACTTCGAAACGTTACGATATAGTTGTTTCATCGTTCATCTTGTTTCATTATTGTTTGTTAGGCAACATTGTTCGATTGATTGCTTCTGACAAATATCTGTTTTTTACGCAGCAGCAAATCAGGAAATAATAATTTTTTTTTATTTTATAGATACATATTTGTCAGAGTTTGGGAGAAAAAAAAAACAGAAAGAAATCACTTAGTGGTTAAAACTCAGAAAAAATCGAGGTGGCTGAGAAATGGTCAAAATATCTTTCTATTTTTCGCTTTTAAGTTCTGAAGGGTACATTGGGGGAGATTTAGGAAGGTCAGTATAATCATAACCTTGTTTATAGCACGCGCGCCAAATCAGATTGACCCCATGTCAATGCCATTTAGACCTTTCCTTTCATTGTGTAGTTAATCTACATTTGCGCGCATGCTATGAACATGATTATGATTAGGTATACTGACCTTCCTAAGTCTTCCCCTAGGAGATCCCTCAAAAGCTCCTAGGAGTTTGTGCGGCTAAGGAGAGTCAGTTGTGTTCTTTGTCAACTTTGTTACGCAATCTTAACGCCAGCTTAGACACAGCACTGTTAATATTTGATCCGACAGTGAATGTTGTCCACTAACCTCTGGGTAGATCTCCGGCTCGCTACTAAGCTCGAAACACTCATCATTCAATTCAAATAATCCAATGTGAACACGCGCGCCAAAGAGTACTGACATTACGTCAGCGTTTTTTTATTTTTTTCAAGTTACTTTTAAAAATCTGGCTATCAATTCTGTCTATTAGTTTTACCGTAGATCGAAATAAAGAAAAAATTGCGGTTATGGGATCCCTTAAGGAATGCAATTGCTTACGCCTATTCCCAAATTCGAACATAATTTAATATGGATCTTCCAATTATAGTTATTAATAAATTGACCCCAAGGCCACGATACAGGGAATTCTATGGAGGAATAGCATCCTGCAGCTCAAAACCCCAATCCTCTCAGACGAAAACTCCAGCAGTTAAATCACTTCTCGTCTGCCCGAAAAGAGTGACATGAACTTAAAAATTAGCCATAGGGCCACGGTACGGGTACTACAACTCGGAAACAACGCTATTTCCCCCAAACTGAATTGTCCGTGCACAGAATTGCTATGGATTTTCATTTAAAACGTCACGATATCGACCCATGACTGATAGTCCTAAACCACTCCAAACATAACCAATACAATCCAAAAGCAGTCCCTTCTCCTCAGCGCATGCGCAATCCACTCGCGGCTGAAAGTCCTCTCAAAATATACACCTCACACAAAACTCCGATTCTCCAACACTAGTGGTTCTGGAGATATGGCATCTTGAATCCACGGATACGTGGACCCTTACCAGGGGATTCTATGGAGGAATAGCATCCTCCACCCCAAAACCCCAATCCTCTCAGATGAAAACTCCAGCAGGTAAATCACTTACATCTGCGCATGTGCATAACTAAAAATGCCCGGTAGAGGCAGCATGAGCTCCAAAAAAATTGGTTTCGGAATAATAAGCAAAATATTCTGCAACATAGTAGTAATTTTTCGAATTTCAGAATTATATCAACAAAAAATAATTCTGAAGATTTTCGTCTGACGAAGGAGTCTTATTTAGACACCGATACGTTATGAAATTTAGTTGTTTCATCGTTGATGTTGTTTCGTTATTGTTTGTTAGGCAACATTGTTCGATTCATTGCTTCTGACAAATATCTTGTGTTTCTTACGCAGAAGCAATTCACAAAATAATAAATTTTGATTTAATAGATATTTTTCAGAGTTTGGGAGATAAAACCCAGAAAGAAACCATTTAATAATGAATGTACCTCCCACAGTACCCTTCAATGATCATTTAATATTCTGTTGATTGAGAAAGAAGTGAATTGCATATTGATAGATTAAGTGAAACGAAAAAAAACTTGAAAACAGATCCACAAAATATGCTCAAAATATCGTCCCTTCATCTGAATACAATTTGGAGCTCGGACATAAGTCTAATTATTCATTAGCTGATTTTCTAATATATAAATATATTTTAATATAAATATATTTCTAATATAATAAATATATTTCTAATATAATAAATTCCGGCTAATTTCATAACAAGCTCCCTCAATTATTTCTTGAAGTCTTTCCCTGGAATTGATCTCAACCTTCTAAACTAACTGTAGCTCCATAAGAAATGGTCTAGGGGCAATAGGTCCGGAGATCTTGTAAGCCATGGCATAGTACTCCTCGACCTATAACACGGCCCTAATAGCGATTGTTTAAGAATTCATGGAATTTATGCTCAGATTAATATGTAGGAGTTTTTCTTCATTTGTAGGTATGTTTTCCATGGAAATTGGTACGCTCATATAGAATACATTGAAATACTTTTCATTGTTTATTAATTTTATTGATACACAATAGTGAAATAGTTCAGTAGAACTAGTGAAATTGTTCTGCTAGTTAATATACAGGGTGATTTTTTTCGTTCTATGAGCTACTTGAAAAAATCAATCTGAAATAAGAGTGGGTACGTACCTGGATATTGAAATTCTTCAAACTGATTTTGTACTTCTGACTCATATATTTTTGGCATAGTATTTTCATGAAATTTATGCTGTTAAAAAATTCACGTTCCTAGTAGGTAACCGTATTAAGTAATTGTTGTTTTTAATCTGTAGGTTTTTCATACGATTGTATTATAGTAGGGGAGCCCACGTAGCTAATTCGGGATTTACTCGAGCGTCATAGAGAGCTATTGGGTTGTCAAGCTTAGATGATAATAAGAAAAAAATGTTATATAATATATACCTGTTCATCGGTGGGGTGAGCAGATATAAATTTTCAAAAATGTAAAAAAAACCGTTACGTGGACATACTCGAGCGCGTCAGATATTTATAGCTTCTGTGTCCTACGTATTTTAAAAATGTACAGATGTTAATCTGATCGTTTCGGTGATGGAGGTGATCATACGTTGAAAATGAAAAAAAAATTTTTTTTATCGAGCTCGTCAGATTTTCTAAGGGGGTGTTGAGTGAACCTTAAAAGATACTCTTGTATAAAAATCTGACGATTGGGATGTAACGCAAACTCGTGATCATTATTAGAATATGCAAAAAAAATCGCCATTTAGAAATACACAAGCGCGTCAGATTAAGATATATGTGGTTCATAAATATGGCCTAGACGTGCTGTCTCCTAATCTGACGATTGTCTGGAGGGATTCGCTAAATCTGACAATACATTTTTTTTTTTTATTTTTTTAAATCATTGAACTCAATTAATCGAAAAGCTCAGGAAATAGCGTGCAACTGAAAAAGCTTATGTTGTTTTGAGGATAATATTTATACAAATAATAATTATACAAAATTTAATTCTTAATTTTTTCGTGATTTTCGAAGAATCGGTTTGCTCCGACGATATTCTAAAGTAATGATACATTTTTGTAAAGTTTCTAATGAATATTTGATTGTTTTTTGTAAAGTACTTTCTCACAAAATACACAATTCACATTAATATCACTCTATCACTCATAGTAATTAGGTATTTATTAACTTTAATTCACATAACTTTTATTAAAATCGCAAAATAACCTAATACGTTGGAAATACGTTGTAAACAAGATCATACCGCGAACGAGTATGCGTGACCAGCTGTTATGGCGTCATGGCAACAGAAACCGGAGTGGGACGGAGTGAGAGAGCAATAGATAGAGAAAGAGTGAGAGGAGAATAGAAACACGTAGAGGGGAATATAGGCATGGCATAGCTACACGCATTCAACTTTATCAATTAATTTTTATTACTTCGGCTTGTCAAAATCGTCAGATTATACATTTTTCGTAATTCTTGCATTATTACCTTCAAAATAAAAAAAAAATTTACCACGCTCGAAAATGTCAAGATGTCGTTTTTTTTTTACAAATTTGTAACCCTCCCCCTTCTTTACGTCACTCTCAAATTGTCAGATTAATGGTATATACACTTTTTAGCATGTAACTAACTCACCCTACCTTAATCTGACG
The DNA here is from genome assembly GCA_937662695.2 of Halyzia sedecimguttata. Taxonomy (NCBI): domain Eukaryota; kingdom Metazoa; phylum Arthropoda; class Insecta; order Coleoptera; family Coccinellidae; genus Halyzia; species Halyzia sedecimguttata. Next base: position 24,536,775 of record OW569416.2, read on the forward strand.
CGCTCGAGAATTTCAGATGATCAACTTTTTTTTACTAATCTGATGCTTTATCCTTGACGGGCGGCCATATATATATGGCTCATGTTTGGTGAAAAAACTTAACCAGGTACAAGGTATCCCCCTATATATTAATCTGCCGCGCTGTAGTAAATCCTAAAATCCCCGCTTGGGCTCCCCTACTATTACTCCATATAGAAGTTCTGTAGTGTAGTTTGAACACATTTATAAGATTTTGTACTATTCCATATGCAGGGTGGAATTCGTAACGTTTTTCGAAAATATTGGAAAGATAGAGTCAGGTCCTGGAAATGAAAAATCTGTTACCCAGCTGTATAGTGATGACTGTATATCGAAGGGGTCATTTTGAAATATATGCGTGCAGAATATAACTCATAATTGGAAATCACCCTGTGAAATTCAACCGTCTGGTGGGGTATTTTTGAACTGGCTAAGTGTTCTCCATTATTCCATATAAAACATACATTCCATACTACATATTGCTCTGAAAATAATTTTCCTCCAAATTCATTTTCTTCACTTCCGCTTTAGAATCAAGTAGATCTATTGTTAGAACTACCAGTTGTGGATAAAGGATGTCCGTTCTGTAAAATGGAGAAGGGTCACAAAAACTGTCGTGACTGTGTTGATTGCCTCAAAAAAAGCCCCCAAACGAAGCAGACGCAGCAAGCGCAGCATTGTCCTTGCGACCATGGAGGAAAATGCCAAATGCTGAAGTACTACAAGTGCCCACAATATCGTGATTTCAGTACGAAAATTGACTATAAGTACCTAGAGGAGGAGGACAGACTCGGGGAAGAAGAGGAAGCGGAAGACAGTATTATGGTACGTTATTCGACTAATAATCACATCTTGCAGTTTTTGACATCCATTCTCCATGTGATGTTAATTTACTGGTAATTCAACTGATAATTCTAGAGAAATAGAACCGAATTCAATGAACAGCTCTATAATGTATTGAATAAAACAAATGATTCCATCGAAAACACAAGTGAAATTGTTTGCCACGACTCACATGCTTTCACAACTAAAAAATTGTCAGACCTCATAAAAAGCTAAGCCTCTAGTTGCACAAGGCCTCTATCTATAAGCTCAAATTCTACAAATCCAACATCTTCGTCCAAAAGTATGGCTTGCCTGTTTCATAGATCATTCATAGCACATGACAACATTAAAGACCAGGAACTTTTTCCTCACCGTACTATCAATTTGCCCAGATGACTGTATTCTTGGAATTTTTGGCGAAAATGATCTCAATCGATTGGGTTCGACTCACTGATGAATTATCCGGGGTCAAATCCAATTCTGTCCGTGCGTACGGCAAGCCAGTCGGCTGGTCCGGCCGTCCGTAAGCATAATAACTCCCGAGCGAAATGAGTTAGAGAGTTGAAATTTGCAGGGTAGTTTTGGAGCGTAAATCTCGGTTAATTTATTTAATGGTCAAGTAGAAATTTTAGTTTCAAACCGATACACATCGGATCAATTTGAAACTTGGCAACTAGTTGTAGAATGACGACTTGAAGACGTATGCGAAATGTTGTGAGGATCGTATCACCGAAAAAATGAAAAAATCGTCTGAAATCGCTGAAATTTTGAGAGAGCCTTCAAAACTCAATTTTACTGCCAAGTTCCAACTTTGAACACGATCGGATTCATATGGTTGGAGATAAGAGCAACCTTGGGTGAGTTCACTAGCTGGATGGGTGACCGTTGTCACGATAACTTTTAAACGGAAATAGATAGCGACTTGGAATTTTGAGGGTAGGTTGGTCATCCTAATGGGGCAGTTAAGTTTGTTGTTGGGCATATTCGACCCAACGGTTCCGGATTAACACCCATCTGGAATTATTTTCTCGATACCTCAAAAAAATACGAATCCGGTCAAAATAAAACTTGGTAACTAGTTGTGGAATACCTACATAAGGACGAATGTGAAATTTTGTGAGTATCGTATCACTAGAACATTTCCAAAAAATTATGAAAAAATATTATGTATTTAACGATAACTTGAGAACGGAAGGAGATAGCGACTTGCGATTTTCAGGGTAGGTCACGCATCCGAATGCGACATTTCAGTTCTTTAATAGGCATAACCGGCCAAATGGTTTTGGAGTTATACACATCTGTATTTTTGTTGTTATTTCCTCTATATATACTAATCCGATCCAATTAAAAATCGGTAATTACTTGTAGAATGCCGACTCGCAAATTTTCTCCGTATTTCGTGAATATCGGATCTTCAAATTATTCAAGAAGTAATTTTTTTCCCATATCTTTAGATATTGAAAGAAAAACACATCAGATAGAAGACATATATGTCAGAATTGAAAATTCTGTGATCATTGATGATTTTCTCATTATTAAATGGTTTCTTTCTGGGTTTTCTCTCCCAAACTCTGAAAAATATGTATAAAATAAAAAATTTAATATTTTGTGATTTGCTTCTGCGTAAAATCACCAATTTGTCAGAAGCAATAAATCGAACAATATTGCCTAACAAAAAATAACGAAACAACATCAACGTGAAACAATTATATCGTAACGTTTCGTTATGTTTTGTTGGGCAACATTGTTCGATTGATTGTTTCTGACAAATTTGTGTTTTTCGCGCAGAAGCAAATCATGAAATAATAATGTTTTTATTTTATAGATATTTTTCAGAGTTTGGGGGAGAAAACCCAGAAAGTAACCATATAATCATGAATATACTTCCCACAGTATCCCTTAATGATTACTTGATTTTCTCATTAGTCACTAAAATAGTACTAAATATATTCATATTTTATGAAAGCTGAAAAAACGGTCTATATCGATGGTAAATTCGAATAAGAGTGTCCAATAGAGGTGAATAATATGGGCGCAAAAGCTCCTGACGTCACGTCAGTGCTTCAACTAATTTCTTATGAACATCTCCGAAATTGATCACTTGATCTATCTGGAATACAGCATCAAATTGTATAATCATGACCTTTATATGCATGCGTTTTGTAGTGATCGGATAGCTACGAAATTGAAAAAAATAATTCAAATATTTGAAAATTTTGTTTTCACAATAACTCGAAAAATACTGATCTGATGGAATTGAAACTCGGTAGTTTCAAAAAACCGACGCAAACACTTGTACAGAATTTCGTGAGGATGGTATGACTATAGTATGCGTGGATTGAAGCTGCGATATCTCCTGAACCACTGGTGTTTTGTGTGTGATATTGAGAGGAAATTAAGCCACGGGATTCTGGTCGCATCTTGAATTTTAAATCATGTTGTAGTTTCTCATACAAAATGTCGACTAATAAGAATTTGATTTATAGATCAAGGAATTTAAGTGATGTGGAATTTTATGAGGAAAACTTGAGAAAAATCAGGCATATTTTACAACTGAATAATTATGTTGTGTCACTTCTGAAAAAAATTGTGGAAACCTGGGTTGCTTTCGGAATCAACGTCGGATGCAACGAGTGCGTCCGACGTAGAGTGCGCCCGGTATAATATACAGGGTTGGGAAGTATGGAACCAAGTAAATAACTTTTAAACGAAAAGAACGATATTTATGAAAATTTGCAGGTAAGTGCAATGGAACAAAATGCATCTGATGTACATTTTTTTGTTAATAATATACTTCTGGTTTAACCGGAAATGCCATCAACTTCTTTAATTTAAATGCGACACCCTATATATTTTGACAGATTTTGAAAGAGCTTGTTATTTTGAATTCATACATACTGAGTTATGTGTGGAAAAAATGTAAAAACAAGGAATATAGCACTTTAGTCAACCTCCTGTGAGTTTTTCGCATTAGAGCAAAAAACTATGTAGATAAACTAATTGATGTTTTTTGTATGCATAGTAATAAATAAATGAGTACTGTTTAGTACGCCTTTTGTTCTCCAAGTGTCAAATTCTAATTGACGGAAATAAATTTTACAATTTAGAATGGATCAATTTAGTGAAAAAGAGCGTATTGAAATTTTAATGATGATCGGTTATGGTGATCGTGTTAGAACTCAAGAAGAAGTGTGTCATATTTTCAATAATTTGCATCCGGAGAGAAATCCTATATCACGCTCAACAGTAACTAAAGCATTACAACGTTTTAATACAACTGGGATGGTAAAAAATGTGCTAAAACCTGAAAGACCGTGGACTGCAACGAACAAAACTGTTAAACAAAATATTGCAATCGATTTGGAAGAATAACCGCAAACTTCCACCACAAATTTGGCACTAAACCATGGTATCAGTAGACGTTCTGTAGGAAAGATATTAAAAAGTGAAAAGTATCATCCGTATAAGGTATAGTTGGTTCAAGAATTGTCAGACGAGGATTTTGACCGACGGCTGGAATTTTGCGAACGGCTAATGGACATCTGTAATGTCGACGAAAATGTTGCTTCTTACATAGTTTTTTCCGATGAGGCAACTTTTTGTTTGAATGGAACAGTTAATCGCCATAACTCAAGGTGTTGGTCAAATGAGAATCCTCATTGGATTCATGAAGCACATACCCAGCATCCACAGAAGTTGAATGTTTGGATGGGAATTGTCGAAAATAGGCTTATAGGCCCATTTTTTATCGATGGAAACTTGAATGGTGACAAGTATTTGGATCTACTAAATAACGAAATTATTCCTGCACTCCAACAGAATGGGCAATTACCACAAAATGTTTGGTTTCAACAAGATGGAGCACCTCCCCACTATGATAGACGGGTTAGGCATTTTCTGGATGCGAATTTTCCAAATCGATGGATTGGACGTAGAGGATTCAGATGCACTTTGTTCCATTGCACTCACCTGCTAATTTTGATAAATATCGTTATTTCCGTTTAAAAGATATTTACATCCATACTTTATCCGAACCCTGTGTGTTTATCGATTTTCCGTCTCCTTTAGATGACGATTTTCCATCCGAGAATTTAGTCGATGTCTGATACAATAATAAGATTTTTGACGCTTCTGCACAGTCTGCGATTCTTTTTAGATCCAATTTGGTGTTTGTACTTGAATTATCGTTTCTTCTGTTGTGTGTTGTTGTTCTTTGTCTTTATTTTGTTTTTACAACAATGATGATGATCTGTATTTTGTAGCCCTGAAGAAGCAAATATATGCTTGCGAAACCTTGGCATTAGCTGAGATTTGCTGATTGTTACCACCTTCCTAGTTTCCATTACCTTACCGTACCTACTTCAAAAAGAATATTTATGGGAATTCCGTGCGCGGACGAGTCACTTGCAGCGATAAAGCGTTGTTTCCGAGTTGGAGTGTCCATGCTTTGAACTTTGAAATGCATGCACATAAGTAAGCTACATGTTTATGGTATTAATTGTTTGTACTAGAATGCAAGTGAATACCGGCGAGTGATCATGGGGATCTGGTGCTACATATGAGTATTTTGTGTAATTTTGGATAACATATTATTATTATTATTATTATTATTATTATTATTATTATACTGGTCCTCCTGGGTCTTCCACAAGGAGACCCCTCATAAGCTCTAAGAGCTTGCCCTGAGTTAGGAGAACCAGTTGTGTTCTGTGTAGGCTTTGTTACTGTGTCCTTACGCCACCTTAGGCACAGCACTGGTAATTTTTGACCCAACAGCGAATGGTGGCGATTACCGTGACTAGAAAATTTCTTTCCTAGCCTCGGAATTGAACTTGGGGCTTCCGCTCCCAAGTCAATTACTCTACCACTGAGCCAATCGCAATATATTAAATTACATTTGGATTTGCAAAATAGGCGGCAACGATTGCGTTCCTGGGCTCACCTAACCGCAATCTCTTTTGGCGCTCTTGTTCCTCGGAACAAGTGCTTATCAATTCAAGTAATCATTAAAGGATACTGTTGGAGGTATACTCATTATTAAAAGATTTCTTTCTGTGTTTTCTCTCCCAAACTCTGAAAAATATCTATAAATTAAAAATTAATTATACTGCGATTTGCTTCTGCGTAAGAAGAACAAGATATTTGTCAGAAGCAATCAATTGAACAAAGTTGCCTAACAAACAACAACGAAACAATATCAACGAAGAAACAACTATATAGTAACGTTTCGGAGTCTATATCAGACTCCTTCGTAAGACGCTCAACGAAAATCTTTAGAATTATTAGTCGAATTTAAGCGAATAACCAAAGCAGAGCGGTTAAAACCAATCCCTTTCGGTCTTAACCAATTCATTTAAGCGAAAACGGTTATTCGATCGGTTTAGGTCCACAGACGTCATGAATCAGTTGTGAACAGATCACGAGCATAACCAAAATATTGCGGTTTTAACCCAGCTCTGGAGTAGTTTTACGAACGGTCCATCGAATGAGCGGGAAATATGAAATGGCGAAAAACGATTAAATTTATTGTATTTCTATCAATTATGAGGGCACCGCATTATAATGTGCAAGTGGAGAATATTGAGACAGCTAATTTGCTTTTTTATTCAAAACTACATAAAAGGCATTTACACATTTGTTTACATCATCATCATTCAAATTGTTTTTCCAAGGAATGAAAGACAAATCCTTTATAATTAATTCATAATTGGCATTGAAAAACTATCTATCTAAAACAGATCTAGACTTAACTGACTTCTCGATTGGTATGGTCAAGAATGTAGCATGATATACCTATTTTACTCTTTCTGTGCGATCTGAACTCTGCTGATTCTTGTTTCTTTCGGAATTATTTTGGTTCAGATTATTCTTGGCATCCTCTTTTAAATGTGAACTGTTACTCAAATTTAATTCCTTAGACAACAGTTCCCGATCAGCTAGCTCCCCTTCTTCAGGTACTTCCCCATTAATATAAACTCGTATTTCACCAGTATTAGTCCAATTGTGTGTTATCTATTATTTTGAATAAACTCAAAAAGTGATTGAGCATGTACGTATATGAAGATACAACAGAAAATATATATCCGCATATATTCAAATATGTCCAAATATATACAAGCATATCCACAACTGATCTCCCCGGAATTTACTTATTCCGAAATTACTTCTACTTTTTCTGAAATTGGTTTTACTTTTCCCAAAATTGAACTTGAAAAGATAATATTTATAGAAGGAGTGAACTTGTCTCTGGAGAAAAGAAAATAAAATAGGTTAGTTATCGCACTGAAAGATTGCGGTTAAAACCAATGCATTCAAGCGACAGAGATGTTGGTTATATAATGTGACGTCAGATTGTCATTTGTCTTATAACCAGTACGATAACCGCAGGTTGGACCAAAACCTTTCGGTCCATCGCTTAAATTCGACTATTGTGTTGATAGTTATTCTAAAATTCGAGAATTGTCACATTGACAGTATTTGAAAATCATAGCTAACATAGTTTTATTTGCATAGAAATTTCACAGTTCCAACTCCTTTTTCAATAAATTCAGGCAAATATGTCCAATAACAATTGAGCGTTTTGCAAAATGGCATTCTCTGTTCAATAAAATACAAGTTGACTCCTTAAGTTTCCTTTTAATATAATCAGGTTCTGTCATTAGAATTTGTATTACTCCAATCCATCATGTGATGTCCTTGGATTGTACATATGTACATGTTCTGCTATTTTTGATTTCTGTACGTATCTATTTCTCAAGTTATTCTTATGCTCTGACTTTCTTACTTCTAATGGTCTTGATGTTTCTCCTGTGTATGATTTACCACAAATACAAGGAATATTATATACACAGTTTTTTTATTTTTGTTTTTCATTAATGGGTTTTGTCTCCGTTAATAAAGACCTAAGATCATTTTGTGTTTTGAAGACGGTTATTATATTGAACCGATTCTTCTGCGATTATTTCAGAAAGGCCACGAACGTAAGGGATCACATTCAACAGATTGGGTTGCTGTTCTTGTTGATTATCATCAATTTTCCCGAATGTCTGTAATTTTCGAATTTTTGACTGAAAATAGCCGGTCCTCCATTCGTTGTACGATAACTCTCTAACAGAATGGGCTAGACAGTTTTCAGAGTAGGTTCGGGAGATAAATACCTCAGTTAAGTTTGTTATTGGAAAAAATCGGGTAACGAAAAAAAAATATTTTTTTTCGTTACAAATTTCATATTCAATTTTTTAAAGATGCAGTTTCATCATAAGAATCCATTGATATCATTCTCAACTCTAACAAACTAATACTTTCGGAGATATGATTTTCCAAAATTTCAATAATTAATCGTAATTTTATGATTTCCCTTATTATAATTTGCTGATGTATGTCAATTCAACAATTGAGGTGAGTCATAGGCCTACGTTTTGAATTTAATTTTTATGATGCAGTTCTATCATAAGAATCCATTGATATCATTCGCAACTCTGAGAACAACCAATATTTGTCAAAGTTTGAACAAGAGCGCCAAAGCTCCTGTCCACAGTCTTTTTTCTATTTCGACCTCCAGTAAAACTAAAAGGCCCAGACTAGACTGCCGTAATGAACAGAATTGTCAAATAAACTTGAAAAAATATAAGAAAGCACTGACGTGAAGTCAGTACTCCTTTGCGCGCTTGTTGACGTTGACAAATTTGAATTGAATGGTGAGTACTTCAAGCGTAGTAACGAGCCGGAGATCTAGTCAGACGGTAGTCTCCACTATTCACAGTCAGTGCTGTGCCTAAGCTGGTGTAAGGATACAGTAACAAAGTCAACACAGAACACAACTGACTCTCCTTAGCCGCATAAGCTCCTAGGAGCTCCTGAGGGATCTCCTTGGGGAAAACTTGGGAGGGTCAGTGTAATCATAACCATGTCATCAGCAAGCATGACAATGCAGATTGATTTCACTATGAAAGAAGTAACAATGCTAAAAAAGCATTGATGTGGGGTCAATTTGCTTTGGCGCACTTGCTTTTGACATGTTTATGATTACACTGACCCTCCTAGGTCTCTTGCAGAGTATACATAGGTACATTATTGATATCGATGTCGATTCTATATTTGTCGTGGTTATTACAAAAAACTGCCATGATATGACACACGAACAAACAGAGGGATGGAACAATTGCTTATTTCGTCTTAGGCCGGCCTTATACAGTCGGAATGTCTCTCTGAATTCATACTCTTAATTCATATTATTAATTCATAAAACACGGAATTGCATACCTACTTATTTACTATTCGCCTCACACATTCCGAGTATTCATTTCTAGATTTTGCAAGCTTCCAGAATTCAGATTATGAATTAAGGATATGAATTCAGAGAGAAATTCCGGCCGTATAAGGCCGGCCTTACTGTGAGCCTTGATTTGACGACTAATGTGAAAAACAATTTACATTTTCAGGTCAGAATTTGCTGGTCCATTGCATGGTTTCTGCTATTCATTACCTTCGCCTTTCCTATAGCTGTCATTAGTGCGCCTGTCTTCATAATTATTTATTGCTTTGATGCATGCTGCTCTTGTTGCCACGTGAGTACCTATTATTCGGTAAACAATGTAGGAAAGTAATGCTGGTTATATTATACTAGTCAAAAGTTGAGGATATTAAGATATCTCGCATGTAGTAGGTATATGTCACTGTAAAAACCCGTATATTGGTAAATCTTAGGTATAACTAGTTAATCTAATGATTTACCAACATGAGTTTGTAAATGTTCGTAAAAAAGATATAATTTTTAGATTTTCGCCATTAATAATTGGTAGATGCTACGTTTTGACAATGCAGTTAGTGAATGTCGGTTAGAGAATGAAATAATGACTAATTCACTGTTTTTAACTATCAACAAATAGGAAAGCGTCCTTCAGAGCAGATACATACTGGTTTCATGGTTATAACCAATCATCAGCGTAACCTGGCACACTGAATCACAAACTACTGAGCTCTAGGAAGCTTAAGCCCTTTTGTTGCGAACTGCTGGGGAGAAAAATCTCACCATCGCCACTTAGGAAAATCCTTACAAACTCCGACCTTCTGTGATGCAGAGGGACTTAGGGACTGCAAGGCAGACTACCTATATGAACCCATTGCGACATGAACACCCTCGGTTTAGTGTGCTTTGAGAAAACCACAATCCAGTGAACATAGAATAAGGTGAACTGTAGCTAATAGCTAATAACTTTGCGCTAAAAGAAGAAAGTCACTAAACATCGCTCAAGGTTTCCGCGTCAGAGAGGGTTGGAGTTCGTAAGCATTCCCTTAGGTGGCGCTGGTGAGATTTTTATCTCTAGCAGTTCGCAACAATATGGCTTAAGCTTCCTAGAGCTCCTTCTTTTGTCATTCAGTGTGCTAAGTTACGCTGATGATTGGTAATAATCCTGAAACCGGGGGTATATACCCTGAATGACGCTTTCCCGAGCGCTCTCCTCTTTGTGAGAACACTGGGCGATGAGGTGAACAGCCCGGATCATTGTGCCCGGATATTTGTTAAGGGTTAAAATCGTCGAATATTTCACCGTGTGTCTTTTACTTATTAGCAATTAGCTTCACTTCACCTCATTCTATGTAATTTCTAGTATTTAATAATCAATATTTTTTATTATCAATGGGAAATGTTCCATTGCCTACTCTAATCTTTGACACTTGTTTTCGCGAGTAAGTGGAACGCCCTGATCTGAAAGAAGGTTGATCCCAAATGAAGGACCACTGGCATCTTGAAGGTGTGGATTAACCTGTCTGTAACTGCTCAATAGACCAGGGTCGATGCCTTTAAAAATGATAAAAAGTGAACAACAATTATAGTAGATTGAAACCCATTGGAAAAGGAAGAGAATATAACAAAAGTTATAGGAAAAATAATTTACGGGCGATCTGAGGTCGGGAAGGGGAAGAGGGCGAGTTTTAAAGGGTAAAAAACGGTTTATCTCGGTTTCCGGCAAAACTACAAGTCCTATGGGGAAACCTTGAATGGCAAAGTTGTAGTTTTTGGTTTTTAATTTTTATCTTTTACAAAAAAAAATATTTTTTCACCAAATTTGGTAAAAACTTACTGTCCCAAATGCACTGAAATTTTTTTGATTTGAACTATTTTTGTTTTCACCTTAATTTGACTTAATATCGAAAAAGCACCCAAATTTTCAATCAAAAATTCTCACGTCAAAATATCTGCTTTTTTAAAAAAGTACGTGAGTTTTTTGCTCATTGGAGTCTCTACTTTCTGATGGTGTGAAAAAATATACATTACTGTGGTAAATTTTCTCGGAAAATGCTAAGTTAATAAAGTTAATATTTAACAAGATATCCACAATATTTTGACAAAGTTGTACAATCTTCTCTAAATTATATGTGTAGATGCCTATTTATTGGTCTTTTGAGATAACTTGTATACCTGAGTGACCTACGGATAATTTTAGCCCATCAAAAGTTATTTCATAGAGAAGTGAGGAAGGGCCTATGAGGGTCTGCGCCTTACTGCCTGTTACTTCGTAGCATTTTCTGGGAGAATTTACCATAGTAATGCATATATTTTTCAGACCATCAGAAAGTAGAGATTTTAACGAATAGAAAGACCACCTACTTTTTTAAAAAAGCAGATATTTTGACGTGAGAATTTTTAATTGAAAATTAGGATGCTTTTTCGATATTAAGTCAAATTAAGGTGAAAACAAAAATAGTTCAAATCCAAAAAATTAAAGTATATTTGGGACATAAAAAGGTAAGTTTTTACCAAGTTTGGTGAAAAAATATTTTTTTTTGTAAAAGATAAAAATTAAAAACCAAAAACGTGGTTATTTGAATTTTTCACATAAATTTTGAGGTTATGTGAAAAAAGTGTAGAAACAAAAGTTGTAGATCTTTTTGCGCGCGTGTTCCGCAAGGAACAGCGTGCTATCATTTCGTCACAATGTCTGTATTTTTCGATTTTTTTTTCGAAAATGGTCTCAAACGATTGGGATCGACTCCCTGATGAAGAATTCGAGGTCAAATTCAATTCTGTCCGTCCGGTCCGGCCGACCGGCCGGTCTGGCCGGCCGTTAGTACGATAACTCTCGAACGGAACGACTTAGAGCGTTGAAATTTGCAGGGTAGTTTTGTAGCGTAAATATCTCAGACAAGTTCGTTAACGGGCGAAATCCACCAAGCGGTTTCGGAGTTAAGGCTGTTTTTAGTCAAAACGTTTTTTAAGAATATTTCCGGAACCGATCACTCGATCTTTCTGAAATTTGGCAACAAATTGTAGAATCATGACCTTCATCAGCCTGCGATGTTTTGTTTTGACCGGACGGCACTAAAGTGGCAAAAAAAATTTTCAAAAATTTCAAAATTTGTTTTCACGATAACTCGAAAAATACTGATCTGATTAAATTGAAACTCAGTAGTTAGATGCAAAAGAACAATGCAAACACTTTTGCAAAATTTCGTGAAGATCACGTGACATGAAAAAATTCAAAAAATTACTACTATTTTGCGGAATACTTTGCTTAAAATGCCGAAACCTATTTTTTTGAGGTTCATGCTGCCCTATCCGGGCATTTTTCGTTGTGCGCATGCGCAGATGAGAAGTCATTTAACTGCTGTAGTTTTCGTCAGAGAGGATTGTGGTTTTGGGGTGGCGGATGCTATTCCTCCATAGAATCCAGATCCCTGATGAGGGTCTGCGCATGCGTAGATTAAAGATGCGATATCTCCAGAACCACTAGTGTTGGAGAATCGGAGTTTTCTGTAAGGTGTGTTATTTTGAGAGGACTTTTAGCCGCGAGTAGATTGCGCATGCGCAGAAGAGAAGTGACTGTTTTTGGGTTGGATGGGTTATGTTTGGAGTGCTGAGTCGATATTGTGAGGTTTTAAAAGAATATTCATAGCAATTCAGTGCAAGGACAAGTCAGTTTAGGGGATGTAGCGTTGTTTCCGAGTTAAAGTGTCCGTACCGTGGCCCTGGGGCTGATTTTGAAATTGATGTTACCCCTTACAGGCATTTTTCGTTATGCGCATGAGCAGACCATCAGTGATTTAACTGCTGAAGTTTTCGTCAGAGAGGATTGGGGTTTTGGGGTGGCGGATGCTATTCCTCTATAGAATCCCCTGGTGAGGGTCTGCGCATGCGTGGTTTCTAGATGCGATATCTCAGAACCACTAGTGTTGGAGAATCGTAGTTTTTTGTAAGGTGTGTGATTTTGGAAGGACTTTCAGCCGCAAGTAGATTGCACATGCGCAGAATAAAAGTGACTGTTTTTGGGTTGTATGGGTTATGTCGGAAGTGCTGAGCCAATATTTTGAGGTTTTAAAAGAATATTCATGGCAATTCAGTGCACGGCAAGTCAATTTGGGGGATGTAGCGTTGTTTCCGAATTGAAGTGATCGTACCGTGGCCCTGGGGCTAATTTTGAAATCGATGTTACCCCTTACGGGCATTTTCGTTATGCGTATGAGCAGACCATCAGTGATTTAACTGCTGGTATTTTCGTCGGAGAGGATTGGGATTTTGGGGTGGCGGATGCTATTCTTCCATAGAATCCACTGGTGAGGGTCTGCGCATGCGTGGATTCAAGATGCAATATCTTCTGAACCTCTAGTGTTGGAGAATCGAAGTTTTTTGTGAGGTGTGTGATTTTAGGAGGACTTGCAGCCGCTAGTAGATGGCGCATGCGCAGAAGAGAAGTGCCTGTTTTTTGGTTGTATGGGATATGTTGGGAGTGCTGAGCAGATATTGTGTAGTTTTAAATGAATATTCATGGCAATTCAGTGCAAGGACAAGTCAGTTTGGGGGATGTTGCGTTGTTTCCGAGTTAAAGTGTCCGTATCGTGGCCCTGGGGCTAATTTCGAAATTGATGTTACCCCTTATGGGCATTTTTCGTTATGCGCATGAGTAGACCATCAGTGATTTAACTGCTGGTGCTTTCGTCAGAGAGGATTGGGGTTTTGGGGTGGCGGATGCTATTCCTCTATAGAATCCCCTGGTGAGGGTCTGCGCATGCGTGGATTCAAGAAGCGATATCTCCTGAACCACTAGTGTTGGAGAATCGGAGTTTTTTGTGAGGTTTGTTATTTTGGGAAGACTTGCAGCCACGAGTATATTGCGCTTGCGCAGACGAGAAGTGTATGGTTTTGGGTTATGTTGGGAGTAATGAGCCGATATTGTGAGGTTTCAAAAGAATATTCATGTCAATTTAGTGCACGGACACAAGGCAGTTTGGGGTAAATTGCGTTGTTTCCGAGTTGAAATGTCTGTATGGTGGCCCTGAGGCGAATTTATGTATAACTGTATTCGGTAGATCTATATCAAAATAGTTTCGGATTCGGAGAAGAGGCAATTGCTTTCCTAACAGAGGTCCCACAACCGCATTTTTTTTCGATCTACGGTAAAGCTAACAGTCAAACTGTATTGATAGCTATATTTGTTAAAGGAACTTGAAAAAATAAAAAAAAGCACTGACGTGAAGTCAGTACTCTTTGGCGCGCGTGTTCACGGTGGCCAATTTGACTTGAATGATGAGTACTTCAAGCTCAGTGGATAGAGCGAGCCGAAGATCTACCCAAAGGATAGTGGACACCATTCACTGTCGATTCAAAAATTAACAGTGCTGTATCTTAGCTGCCATCAGGATAGAGTAATAAAGTTGGAAGAGAACACAACTGACTCTCCTTAGTCGCATAAGCTGCTAGAAGATTTGGGAGGGTCAGTATAATCCTAATCATGTTTATAGCACGCGCGCAAAAGCAGATTGAATTAACAATGATAGAAAAAGTGTAAAAAGTCAATCTGCTTTAGCGCGCGTGCTATAAACATGATTAGGATTAGAGCCGAAGCACACGGGTCGACCGGCATATATTTGACGCGATCAGAATCGCATCGGCAATTTTAGCGATCTGTCATTCAGGGCTTTGCTTTATCGTTCAGTGTTATATTCACAGAATAAATTTAATTCATGCCGGAAGTTCTTTGAAGTGTGTCATTTTTACATTCCACATAACCTTACTTCCTTACTTAGGTTAGTTACGACCACAGAATATATCATAAGAAGTGCTTGCCATGTGAACTGTGCAGAAAAGTAGGGAAATTTATGCCATAAATTAGAGAGATTAAAAATAAGTGGGTACATCATTCTGTTTTCAAAATTTAAAATGATTCGAAAGGAAATATACTTCAAAATGAAACAAATCTTTATAAACAATAATTTCTTCATTAACATAATTTCAACAATTTCATATGTATTAAAAATTCCATTATAGAATAAAACAAGTAAATGGTGTTGGTCTCACACTTTTTTTTAATGTAATTTTTAAATAATTATAATTTAGGTAGCACTTTTTTAAAACAAATACATACAATTACATGTAATCCATTGAAACATACAAAATGTTTGACCAACCACAGGTCTTAGATTTTTGGAATTTGGTTTGAGTTATTTCAAGTTCTTGGGGGAATAACTACCAAACTCCAGAACAATTATCCACATTGTTCCACGCCTTTTCATAAGCATCCCTCCTCGAATATCCCTGGTGCCCCAGGGATGATTCTCTACTTCCCCAACGAATATTGAATTGTAGGCCTAGAAATTGAAATTCATTAAAATTGTAGAAGAATTTATGGGTATTTTACAGATTATTTATCAGTACCTAACAACTTATAAAGTACTCGTATGTATCTGAAAGGTAGAAGGAAAAAGGTAATTGAGTTTGATGTAAGCGAGAATCTTCACTAAATTCCTTTTTTTGGGCGTATGTTCTAGGGGAACATCGTCCTATCATTTCGTCCAAATGTCTGTAATTTTCGAATTTCGAGCTGAAAATTGGCTAATAGACTAATTCGGACTCCCTGATTACGAATCCGGTGTCAGATTTTTGGGTGCCGGCCGGCCGGCCGGCCGGCCGTAGGCACGATAACAGGAGCACCGAAGGTCCTATCGACTTCAAACTTTCAGGGTAGGTTTCTGATCAAAATGCGACGGTTAAGTTCGTTAACGGGCAAAATCGGCCGGACGGTTTAGGAGTTATAGACATTTAAAATTTTGAGGTTATTTCCCTGATATTTCAGGAACTAAAGAAGATGTTGAATCGAAACTTGGTAGTCAGTTCGAGGATATAAACGCGCAACTTTTGGCAAAATTCTGTTATGATCAAAATGTTGGTAATTTTTAAAAAAATATTTCTTTTAATTTTTTCGAAAAAAAAATTTTTTTTTCGTGAACTATTCATCAGATTGCAACAAAAACTTGTACTAACGTCAATTGTAGTATTTTGCAACATTGTGCAAAATTTTGGCTCTATACGATTTCAATTTCTGGAGATATAAGACAAAATGTGTCAAATTTCCTGGGTCTCTCTCAGTATTTTCATCGATTATTCTATGAACTCTTTGAATTCCACCGAAAACAAATTCAAAGACATAAACATAAAGAATCAAGTCATAGTTTAGACGTCGAAAGAAGGACGATGTTGATCGACTTGAAAAGGTACCTATTTCAAGAAATGCAATAATGAAATGCTTAATTTTTTTTATGGTCACAGAAAATCGTCACAAAAATCTATTTACCTCATTTGACGGCTGTTTGTCAAATCAATTAATTCCAATGATTGATGTCAGATTTCCTACATACCAAGTTCAAACACATTTTATTATATGGAAAACACTTATTATGATCACGTTCTACAGGAATTGATACTAAATAGAAGCTAGATGAAGATTATTGTAATGGAAAATTTGTGTTCCAGAATAATATTAAGGTATTCAACATGATACTGCTTTTTGGCGCTCTAGTTCCTCGGAACCGGTGCGCCTCACTACACGAAAGACTCATTGCACAGAAGCTCTACTGCATCGAACTTTACTGCATCGAAGAGTCACCACATCGAAAAACCCCCCACTTTAGAAAGTGGGCGGCACTCGTTTGTCGATCGTCTTCGACGATAGTTTCGCTCGATGAGAAGCAGCGATGCCAGATGTACCATAATTATGGAATTGTACCATAATTTATACCTCAAATTTAGAGCATTCCATAATTGTACCATAATAAATAATTGTACCATAATTTCCATCGATTCTTCCATTCAATATTATTCGCAAAACTATTCAGCGAATATGTCAAGTCCTCTCATTAAATGGCTTTTTTCTGGGTTTTTTCTCTCAAATTCCGAAAAATATCACAGTACTTCTTATTTAAGAAAGATCCTATTATTATTGTTTTCTTCACATATATGTAACTCTAATCATAAATATATATTGTGAGCAGTATAAAAACTATTAAATTACATCACAAAACATTCATAAAACAGTTAGACAATGATACTAGATTTTCCTTCCCATGAGTTATGTCAATTTTGACAGGAGTAAAATGAACTCCGAGTCGAATACTCGACTTTTCGGACGACAGTCACAGAGTAAAATTTACTCAACCTTTCAGTTTTCGAACGCAATGGAGTAAATATTACTCTACGGAGTTAATTTTCTACTGCCACAGAAGTGGTCGTATAGTGCCAGTACTGTCAGTATTCCTTCCCCAAATTCAAATAGTTTAGGTTATGAGTCTCTTTTAGTACTAATCAACATCAAAACTGTAAAATCGCTATCCCTGAGTATTGAATTCAATAAGACTTGGTTAATTTCAGCCATCGTTTCACCCACCGATTACAGACCTAACATTTAAAAGGACTTCAAATATGAAAATTATAGGTTATGTTGTTCCTTCGTTCAAAGCTTCGTTTGTTACTGCTCGAACGTTCCGAAAATTAACAACAGTTTGAGATTACTGTCACTGAAAAGCGTTCCGATATTGCTTACTGTGGCCAGTAATGCCAGCAATTTCGGAACGCAAGGTCTGAGCAGCTGTGCCAGGGTTGTGTTCGAAAATTAACTCCACGGAGTAGAGTAGAGTTTTTGAAGGTTTGACAGATTTACTCTGTAGTTAACTCTGACACTGACACTGGCACAGTTCTGTTCCAATATCGGAAAATAGGTTATGTTGGTTTAAGAAAGAACCTATTATTATTGTTTTCTTCACATATATGTAACTCTAATTATAAATATATATTGTGAGCAGTATTAAAACTATTAAATAACCTCACAGAACATTCATAAACAGTGAGACAAAGATACTAGATTTGCCGTCCCATGAGTTATGTCAATTTTGACAGGAGTAAAATGAACTCGGAGTCGAATACTCCGACATTTCGGACGACAGTCACAGAGTAAAATTTACTCAACTTTTCAGTTTTCGAACGCAATAGACCACATTAGTTAGGTTAGAATCAGTCGCTTGGCGGGAGATCCATATTCAAATCTTTTAACAAGGAATTTCAACTTTGAGATGAAACCACCCTATTTAAAAGAGAATGTTAGTACAGAGACAACAAGTATTGGGTACCTTTATCATTAGTGCATGTTTTCATGTTATTTCCACATTAAAATCTACTTCTATTTATTCTTAAATCAAAATTGAAACCATTCTAGTTCGAAAGATATCCGTATGTCGTAGATGACTTCTGTTGTGCGTCATCACAAGGCCGATTTAGGGTTATGTTATTATTTTTAACTGATTTCGAGTGAGCTAAGACATACGTCAATCGAATTTGGTGAACACTTTTATACTTATTAATTATTTTGGAAATATACAATTTTGTTTTGAAAACTTGATTCTAGATGGTTGAGAAAGGTTCACAGAATCTATTTTAACCAAAATAAACCTTCAGAAATTAGCCAAAGTATCTAAAACCAGGCGAGAAATTCGCGTAAATTTTAGGTCCATAAGAAATGCATGAGGAATTTAGTGCTCGGATCCACGGATGGATCGTAATTCTAATTTCCCGCCTAACCTAACTAATGTGGTCTATAGAGTAAATATTACTCTACTCAGTTAATATTGTATGGAAGAATCGATGGAAATTATGGTACAATTATTTATTATGGTACAATTATGGAATGCTCTAAATTTGAGGTATAAATTATGGTACAATTCCATAATTATGGTACATCTGGCATCGCTGCTTCTCATCGAGCGAAACTATCGTCGAAGACGATCGATAAACGAGTGCCGCCCACTTTCTAAAGTGGGGTGTTTTTCGATGTGGTGACTCTTCGATGCAGTAAAGTTCGATGCAGTAGAGCTTCTGTGCAATGAGTCTTTCGTGTCGTGCACCCTACTCGGATCTGAGTGCTTATCAATTTGCCCAAATGTCTGTAATTTTCGAATTTTTCGATGAAAATGGTCTTAAACGATTTGGTTCGACTCACTGATCAAGAATCCGTGGTCGAAATTCATTCTGTCCGGCCGTCCGGCCGGTCCGGCCGGCCGGTCCGGCCGTAGGCACGATAACTCTCGAACGGAATGAGCTAGACAGTTGAAATTTTCAGAGTATGTTTGAGGGATAAATATCTCGGCTAAGTTCGTTATTGGGCAAAATCGGACAGATGGTTTCGGAGTAACAAAAAAAAATTTTTTTTTTTACAGAACAAATTCCAAATTAAATTTTTTTCAATAAGCAGTTTTACCATAGTAATCCATTCATATCATTTTTAACTCTAACAAACTAATACTTTCGGAGATATGATTTTTCAAAATTTCACTGATAGAATTATTCTGTGGCTATTCTATGAATTGTTATAATGTCAACTTTGACGTTGTCTCATTGTAATTCAGTCCAGTAATGGTATCAATATGAAAATTAGAATATTATCATACTTTTGTTGGTTGATATTTTCATGCCGATGGTCAATCCATATGATGATGGGAATGGCAATGGTAAGTTAATAATATTGAGTTCAGAATATCTCCACTAAAACAAAACTGGAATTGAGGAATGAATATCTCGCATGAGTTCGTTGTTGGGTAGAATTCGTCTATTGGTTTTGGATTGATAATTTTTGGCACTCTTGTTGAATTTAAATTCTTCTATGATGTTTGAATTCAATTTCTGCTAAGATGAAGTTCTGAATTTCAATAATGAATCGTACTTCTGTTTTCACAGAATGCTATAATTATTCCATCTAAGCTTCATTATATGATCTGTGTTCATACTCGTACATTTCATCCTGTTCTATAAGAGAGAGTCAAATTCATTTCAGCTATTTTAATTTGGTTTCTTCCATGGTGCAGTTCTCAGATTGCTCATTTAATCTTGATAAATAAACTATTATTTGAATTGAATTTCCTTTATGATGCAGTTCTATCATAAGAATACATTGATATAATTCTCAACTCTGAGAAACCAATACTTTCGGAGATATAATTTGTCTGTTTGAACTAGAGCGCCAGAAAGCTCCTGTCCACAGGGCTTGAACCCATTTTTTTCTTTACTGGTCAGTACGGGCCACAAGGAACATGCGCCCAAAAGCTCCTGTCCACAGGGCTTGAACCCATTTTTTGATAATTTGTCTATAACTGAGCCAATTTTTTCCCTAGACCCTTCAGGTATCTACTTATAATTCAATATAGAAGAAATGGCCCATTTAAACAAAACATAATGGTCCAAATCAATATAAATATAAATTAGAACTACAAAAACTTACCTCCATGACGTCAGCGACGCGCGATATGTCGGTATATACTTCCTGCACTCCGATCGCGTGAAGCGTTCGTTCCAAATCGTACGCTCCAAATCGCAACGAGTATGACGTCTAGTTTTAAAATATGAATTCGTTTGTTAGATGCAAGATGCATAGAATGTTATTATAAGCATCTATGATATATGCATAGACATGGTATACTATACTGGTTATAAATGCAAAAATTTTAGCGGAGATATCGCCCTTGATCATTCTTTTCTAACCAGGATGATCATAGAATAGAGTAGTGGATATGGTATATCGCGGATGACATAACTGAATTCAATTTTGGCATCGCAAATTGTTGGTGAGTGATAGAGCTTTTCCTATTCATCATTTTGCATTGATTTCGTTCTTGTATTCAATATTATTGTATGTTGGAAGTAAGGTTATGTGGAATGTAACTATTATGCGCTTCAATGAATTTCTGGCTTGAATGAATTTTATTTTGTGATCATAAGACTGAACGATAAAGCAAAGTCCTGAATGACAGATCGCTTAAATTGCCGATGCGATTCTGATCGCGTCAAATATATGCCGGTCGACCTGTATGCGTCGGCTCTTATACTGACCCTCCCAAATCTTCTAGCAGCTTATGCGACTAAGGAGAGTCAGTTGTGTTCTCTTCCAACTTTATTACTCTATCCTGATGGCAGCTTAGATACAGCACTGTTAATTTTTGAAACGACAGTGAATGGTGTCCACTATCCTTTGGGTAGATCTTCGGCTCGCTCTATCCGGTGCGCACACTACACGAAAGACTCATTGCACAGAAGCTCTACTGCATCGAACTTTACTGCATCGAAGAGTCACCACATCGAAAAACCCCCCACTTTAGAAAGTGGGAGGCACTAACTAGAGTTAATGTTCGTGCTTTCTCCTGATTGGCCGAACGTGAAAACCCGTTTATCGATCGTCTTCGACGATAGTTTCGCTCGATGAGAGGCAGCCATGCCAGATGTACCATAATTATGGAATTGTACCATAATTTATACCTCAAATTTAGAGCATTCCATAATTGTACCATAATAAATAATTGTACCATAATTTCCATCGATTCTTCCATTCAATATTATTCGCAAACCTATTCAGCGAATATGTCAAGTCCTCTCATTAAATGGCTTTTTTCTGGGTTTTTTCTCTCAAATTCCGAAAAATATCACAGTACTTCTTATTTAAGAAAGATCCTATTATTATTGTTTTCTTCACATATATGTAACTCTAATCATAAATATATATTGTGAGCAGTATAAAAACTATTAAATTACATCACAAAACATTCATAATACTCCGACTTTTCGGACGACAGTCACAGAGTAAAATTTACTCAACCTTTCAGTTTTCGAACGCAATGGAGTAAATATTACTCTACGGAGTTAATTTTCTACTGCCACAGAAGTGGTCGTATAGTGCCAGTACTGCCAGTATTCCTTCCCCAAATTCAAATAGTTTAGGTTATGAGTCTCTTTTAGTACTAATCAACATCAAAACTGTAAAATCGCTATCCCTGAGTATTGAATTCAATAAGACTTGGTTAATTTCAGCCATCGTTTCACCCACCGATTACAGACCTAACATTTAAAAGGACTTCAAATATGAAAATTATAGGTTATGTTGTTCCTTCGTTCAAAGCTTCGTTTGTTACTGCTCGAACGTTCCGAAAATTAACAACAGTTTGAGATTACTGTCACTGAAAAGCGTTCCGATATTGCTTACTGTGGCCAGTAATGCCAGCAATTTCGGAACGCAAGGTCTGAGCAGCTGTGCCAGGGTTGTGTTCGAAAATTAACTCCACGGAGTAGAGTAGAGTTTTTGAAGGTTTGACAGATTTACTCTGTAGTTAACTCTGACACTGACACTGGCACAGTTCTGTTCCAATATCGGAAAATAGGTTATGTTGGTTTAAGAAAGAACCTATTATTATTGTTTTCTTCACATATATGTAACTCTAATTATAAATATATATTGTGAGCAGTATTAAAACTATTAAATAACCTCACAGAACATTCATAAACAGTGAGACAAAGATACTAGATTTGCCGTCCCATGAGTTATGTCAATTTTGACAGGAGTAAAATGAACTCGGAGTCGAATACTCCGACATTTCGGACGACAGTCACAGAGTAAAATTTACTCAACCTTTCAGTTTTCGAACGCAATAGACCACATTAGTTAGGTTAGAATCAGTCGCTTGGCGGGAGATCCATATTCAAATCTTTTAACAAGGAATTTCAACTTTGAGATGAAACACCCTATTTAAAAGAGAATGTTAGTACAGAGACAACAAGTATTGGGTACCTTTATAATTAGTGCATGTTTTCATGTTATTTCCACATTAAAATCTACTTCTATTTATTCTTAAATCAAAATTGAAACCATTCTTGTTCGAAAGATATCCGTATGTCGTAGATGACTTCTGTTGTGCGTCATCACAAGGCCGATTTAGGGTTATGTTATTATTTTTAACTGATTTCGAGTGAGCTAAGACATACGTCAATCGAATTTGGTGAACACTTTTATATTTATTAATTATTTTGGAAATATACAATTTTGTTTTGAAAACTTGATTCTAGATGGTTGAGAAAGGTTCACAGAATCTATTTTAACCAAAATAAACCTTCAGAAATTAGCCAAAGTATCTAAAACCAGGCGAGAAATTCGCGTAAATTTTAGGTCCATAAGAAATGCATGGGGAATTCAGTGCCCGGATCCACGGATGGATCGTAATTCAAATTTCCCGCCTAACCTAACTAATGTGGTCTATAGAGTAAATATTACTCTACTCAGTTAATATTCGAACACAACCCTGAAGTACCATAATTATGGAACCATAATTTTCAGCATACGGTAAAACTACAATCGATCTATCGATCGATTCAATATTTTGCTGAAAACTAGAATATGACTTTCTTGTGCTCAGAAGCAGACGATTGTCTTAACTTAGAGGGATTTTATACATACTTCAACTCCACAAGTTCCTAAAAATGTAATCTTGTCATCCGTATTTGAATCTCTCAAATTTTACAAGAAGACTGACATTTTCGTTTTACCAAAGTCAGTTTCAGTTTAAAATTTGAGAAAAATCATAAATCTACCCAAATTAGAATATAACAACCACTTTTGCGACAATGTCTGTAATTTTCGAATTTTTTTGCCGAAAATGGTTTCAAACGATTGAGTTCGAATCGCTGATGAATAATCCGAGGTCAAATTCAATTCTTTCCGTATGGCCCGGCCGGCCGTTAGCACGGTAACTAACGAAATGAGTTAGAGGATTGAAATTTGCAGGGTAGTTTTGTATCGTAAATATCTCGGACGAGTTCGTTAACGGGCGAAATCCACCAAGCGGTTTCGGCTTAATCATGTTTATAGCACACGTGCTATAAACATGATTATGATTATACTGACCCTCCCACGACTTCCCCAAGGAGATCCCTCAGAAGCTCCTAGGAGCTTAATTGTGCGACTAAGGAGAGTCAGTTGTATTCTTTGTCAACTTTGTTACTCTATCCTTATGCGAGCTTAGACACAGCACTGTTAATTTTTGACCCAAAAGAGAATGGTGTCCACTATCCTCTGGGTAGATCTCCGGCTTGTTCTATCCGCAGAGCTTGATATACTCATCATTCAATTCAAATTAGCCAACGTGAACACGCGCGAAAGAGTACTGAGTTCACGTCAGTGCTTTTTGGCGCTCTAGTTCCTCGGAACTGAGTGCTTATCAATTTGCCCAAATGTCTGTAATTTTCGAATTTTTCGATGAAAATGGTCTTAAACGATTTGGTTCGACTCACTGATCAAGAATCCGTGGTCGAAATTCATTCTGTCCGGCCGTCCGGCCGGTCCGGCCGGTCCGTCCGTAGGCACGATAACTCTCGGACGGAATGAGCTAGACAGTTGAAATTTTCGGAGTATGTTTGAGGGATAAATATCTCGGCTAAGTTCGTTATTGGGCAAAATCGGACAGATGGTTTCGGAGTAACAAAAAAAAATTTTTTTTTTTACAGAACAAATTCCAAATTAAATTTTTTTCAATAAGCAGTTTTACCATCAGAATCCATTCATATCATTTTTAACTCTAACAAACTAATACTTTCGGAGATATGATTTTTCAAAATTTCAATGATAGAATTATTCTGTGGCTATTCTATGAATTGTTATAATGTCAACTTTGACGTTGTCTCATTGTAATTCATTCCAGTAATGGTATGAATATGAAAATTAGAATATTATCATACTTTTGTTGGTTGATATTTTCATGTCGATGGTCAATCCATATGATGATGGGAATGGTAATGGTAAGTTAATAATATTGAGTTCAGAATATCTCCACTAAAAACAAAACTGGAATTGAGAAATGAATATCTCGGATGAGTTCGTTGTTGGGTAGAATTTGTCTATTGGTTTTGGATTGATAATTTTTGGCACTCTTGTTGAATTTAAATTCTTCTATGATGTTTGAATTCAATTTCTGCTAAGATGAAGTTCTAAATTTCAATAATGAATCGTACTTCTGTTTTCACAGAATGCTATAATTATTCTATCTAAGCTTTATTATATGATCTGTGTTCATACTCGTACATTTCATCCTGTTCTATAAGAGAGAGTTTAATTCATTTCAGCTATTTTAATTTGGTTTCTTCCATGGTGCAGTTCTCAGATTGCTCATTTAATCTTGATAAATAAACTATTATTTGAATTGAATTTCCTTTATGATGCAGTTCTATCATAAGAATACATTGATATAATTCTCAACTCTGAGAAACCAATACTTTCGGAGATATAATTTGTCTGTTTGAACTAGAGCGCCAGAAAGCTCCTGTCCACAGGGCTTGAACCCATTTTTTATATTTTTAAATACTTACAAGTATACAAGCATACAAGTAGAGTCTGCTCTGCTCTAGAATGGGTATAGCAGATACCAAATTAACAAATCTTTCCGTAAAAATCGGATACAATCCCATGATCAAAAGGAACCTCCAGAGAGATTTCCTCACAAAGCTTTCCTTCCTTTCATCCTTGAGAAACAGAAAATAAAAACAGAAAAAAAAACAGCATCACAGAAATGTATTTGATCTATATTCTATAGTCAGAATTACTGAAATTTGACTTAAGGCTGGTTTATGCTGGCTGGTAACTTTAACTTATTCCCTAACTTAAAAATTGAAACATAGATTTCTAACGCTATGGTTGATACTGAGACGGGATAATCCGTTTTCTTATTATTAATAATAATAATTAATAAGTTAACGGATTATTGAGTCTGATTATAAAGCGTAACACTAAAAATAAATGTCTATATATATCATATATATATGATTAAGTTAAAGTTACCAGCCAGCATAAACCAGCCTTTAGACTTACCATTTTATAGGTTATGCCGGCGTTATGCATATGTATATTATATGTTCTGTGTATAGCATATAGAAAATACATCAATTCATTCATTTCTAAGAATTTTCTTGTTTGATTTTCATCACTGTTAATAAAATCAAAATGTGCAATAATCGATTCATGTACTGCAGAATACGTTCGAAATATTATTGTATAAATAGGTGTAGGGTCGTTCACCTTGGAAGTCGCAATCCACGTAGCCAGTATCTGATCGATGGCAGACCTCTGGTGTCCACTGCACAGCACTCCGATCTCGGGCTGGTGATAACCGAGGATCTATCTTGGTCAGCCCATGTGAGCAGAATATCATCCAAATGCAATAGGATTTTGTACTTGATACGAAAAGTTTTTCCTAGATGCTCAGTCGAAACGTGCAGGCAGCTTTACATTACCTATGTTCGACCAATTCTGGAATTTGCTGGCCCTGCATGGTTCCCTTACCTGATCGCTGACCAGCAACGTTTGGAGGGTTTGCAGCGTTCTGCAACGAGGATTCCGTTCGGGAGGGTTCGCCCATCATATGAAGATAGACTCAAAATGTTTGATCTGGACTTATTTAGTGATCGTAGAATGCGTGGCGATCTCATAGTGACTTACCGGATAATGCATGGTTTCATTGGCGGCAATCTGGACAATATTTTCGCGCTAAATAGAAATCACCTACGTGGCCACCAATACAAACTTTATCGTGAATTTTTCCATTGTCGTGCGAGACAGTTTTTCCTGCCGAATCGCGTGTTCACGAAGTGGAATTCTCTTCCAGAAAGTGTGGTTTGTGCTGGGAGTGTGAATTCCTTTAAGAACAGATTAGACGCATTAACAATTTGAGTTGAATATTTTTTTTTCTTTTTTGTTTTTTTTTTCATGGCAATGTTTCTTTTTCTGCATGTTTCTGAAGTGTCAATTAATTTTTTATTTCTGTTTGAGATTTATAGGCAATAGCCTCTTCTCTTAATCATTTATAATAATAATAATAATAATAATATATACAAATTATTCGAGTATGTACAAGAAGCGCCTCAAATTTTCAGTCATCCGTCCTCTCCAAGACGCGAGAAACCAGTTCTAGACCTTCATCAGCGATGATTCACTACCTATCGATAGATGCCTTCCGAAGCTTGGAGAAATTATCCCAGTAAACGAAGCCTTTCAGATATTTTGAGTATGGGAACCATATCGATGCCAAACAAATTTGTTCCCCAGTCATTCAGAATACATTTTGAAAGAACAAATAAAAACAACATTATCAATTTAAATATCCTTTTTAAAGCACGTTAGGAATTTTCTCCTTGTCAAAGTGGAAAAGTTGATCAGACATTCAGAACTTTTAAATTAATTTATACTTATATTTCAGAATTTTGTTGAAAAGAACTGAATTTAGAATAAAAATATATTTATATACTTACCTTTTTCCTTCATTTCAAGCTTCCTGCCATTGTTATCGTAATATATTTCTACCTTCGTATGAAAGGGTTATAGGTATCTTTATACAAATTTCTTTATTACGAATAAGAAGTAATATAGAAACCAATCAAACATACTTAAATGAAGTGTTTGAAATCAATATTAAAGTCAGTGGTATAACAAAATATCCTGCTCTTTTAATTGATGATCGTTTCAACTTGCTTCGATAGATATAATAAAATGATATTTATATGTGGTCAGATTAAAAGTGATAAATAATACAGCAACATTTTATTTAGATTTCAATTTTATTTCAAATAAGGATCTGATACTCAAGTAGAGTACATTCTATCATGTTAGTCTATAATAGATAATATTGTTAAAATTAATGAAATCGTTTTCCTTTGAAGGGTACACATACTATGTTTACTGCCTCTGATGTTTACAGAAAAAGCAGTCAATTAAATAAGATATCATAGAAAATCGGTTTACAGTAAACATTTTAAATACTGTGTTTTTTCTCCCATTGTTATACTAATTTATCATCGTTCCAATTCAACAAATACATAATACAACTTCTATAATGGATAATATTGTGTGAA
The DNA here is from genome assembly GCA_937662695.2 of Halyzia sedecimguttata. Taxonomy (NCBI): domain Eukaryota; kingdom Metazoa; phylum Arthropoda; class Insecta; order Coleoptera; family Coccinellidae; genus Halyzia; species Halyzia sedecimguttata. The sequence goes on from OW569416.2 coordinate 24,564,592, forward strand.
TCAATGAAATAGTTTTCTTCAGTTCCAAGTCCTGGTAATTTATCCCCTGGAGGATAGACATACTAGGCTTGTTTTGGTTCGCAGTAGGGACAGTTCCGAATTGGTTCTAAAGAGTGGGCCAAATGTAGCGTGTGAAAGATTTCGCCCATTCGCGCAAGTCCAATTACAATAAACGACTGTGTGACTACTTTGAACTGTTCTAGGACAGTCCGAATTGCGAACCAAAACAGGCCTAATGTGTTTACTGCCTCTGATGTTAACCATGGACAGTCGATGTACAGTATATGCTTTAAATACAATTCTTTTTCTGCTCCGATTGTTATGGTACAATTATTTATTATGGTACAATTATGGAATGCTCTAAATTTGAGGTATAAATTATGGTACAATTCCATAATTATGGTACATCTGGCATCGCTGCCTCTCATCGAGCGAAACTATCGTCGAAGACGATCGATAAACGGGTTTTCACGTTCGGCCAATCAGGAGAAAGCACGAACATTAACTCTAGTTAGTGCCGCCCACTTTCTAAAGTGGGGGGTTTTTCGATGTGGTGACTCTTCGATGCAGTAAAGTTCGATGCAGTAGAGCTTCTGTGCAATGAGTCTTTCGTGTCGTGCACCCTACTCGCTCTATCCACTGAGCTTGAAGTACTCATCATTCAATTCAAATTGGCCACCGTGAACACGCGCGCCAAAGAGTACTGACTTCACTTCAGTGCTTTTTTTTATTTTTGTTACCTACAACTTTGCCATTCAACTTTTCCCCATAGGACTTGTAGTTTTGCCGGAAATCGAGATAAACCGTTTTTTACCCTTAAAAACTCGCCCTCTTCCCCTTCCCGACCTCAGATCGCCCGTAAATTATTTTTCCTATGATTTTTGTTATATTCTCTTCCTTTTACAATGGGTTTCATTCTACTATATTTTTATTCGGTTTCAAAAATTATCGACCCTGGTCTACAAAGGTTCCTTTTTATTGAAAGATGTGATTAGTGTAGTAACACTGAGTTTACTACTTATGGGTTTCTGGCGAACATTGTTGCATTAAACGTGATATTACATTTTGTTCTGCTTGAATAGTTTTGATCGACTGTTGGCATATTATCAGTCAAATAATGTCCTAGCATAATCACAATTCGCATTTCATTTTTATGTAACTGCTTGATCATATCGTTAAGAATTTTCAGACTGAAGAAGGATATATCGAAATATTTTCGGACGCACATGGTTAAAGATTGATCAAACTTGATGAAATCTCGCTCAGATATATACTAATCACAATAATAAAAGAACGCTCTCAATAATAAAAAAATTACGAAAACATTTTTTAAGAACCGTACCCCAAGAAAATTTCAAAAAAATTACGAAAAAAAATTGGTTCAAGCACTGACGTAAAGTCAGGAGCTTTTGCGCGTATGTTCTATTGTCCAGTCTCCTGTATTGGACACTCTTAACCGAATTTACCATGGTGAATTCTATTGTCCGTCCAGGAGACTGGACAATAGAACATAAGCGCAAAAGCTCCTGACTTCACGTCAGTGCTTGAATCATTTTTTTTCGTAATTTTTTCGAAATTTTCTTGGGGTACGGTTCTTACAAAACATTTTTTTTTCGTAATTTTTTGAAATTTTCTAGGGGTACGGTTCTTACAAAATTTCAAACACGTCCTTATATCGATATAACTAGTTACCAAGCTTCAATTCGATTGAGTTTATATTTTTTAAGTTATCGAGGAAATGATATTCCAGGTGGGTATAACTCTGGAAACGTTGGACCGATTATGCTCGTACACGAACTTAACTCTCCCATTCGGATACGCAACATACCCTGAAAATTCCAAGTCCGCACCTCTTTTCGTCCAAAAGTTATCGAGGCAACGATCACCCATCCATCTACTGAACTCATACAAGGCTGCTTGAATCTCCAACAATATATATCCGATGGTGTTCAAGCTTAGAACTTGGTAGTCGAGTTCACAATCTAGAAGGCTCTTGCGAAATTTCAGCGATATTGGATGAATAGTTTTTAATTAATAGAATTTTTTTCAATAATTTTCAATGATTTTTTTAAAATTTTCTGATGATACGATCCTTACGAAATTTCGCAGGAACTTCCGCGTTGGCATTCTACATATAATAACCATTTTTGAATGGGATCGATTCTATATTTATCGTGTTATTGAAGAAATAAAAACCAAATTACAACTGGGTTTAACTCCAAAACCGTTTCAAATCGCTTTCTCTTCCCATTCTCAGGTTATCGCGTAGGTATAATAATAATAATAATAATAATAATAATAATAATAATAATATAGTTTATTTGTGGCATAAACATTAATCGCAGAGGCTCGTGCCTGTACGCGATAAACAATTTACAATTATAATATTACAGAAGCCAATATGTTAAATTAACTGTTTCTATGAACATACAATAACTAAATCAAAAATTTGTTCAGTATACCCACACAGAGAAAAAAAAAAAAAAAGTCAAAACAAGGAATACAAGACCTCGAATAATCAGATCAGTATCTTATAATTTACAAAAGACTTGTGCTTTCTCCATCCAACCTGTATGAGCAAGTATAATTAGGAATACATCGAATTAGGTATGTTTCATCTTTTACTGGGGATTGATTAACATATGGAAATACCGCCATCCCCTCTCCTTCACCCAGATTTTAACTTCATTTTTCCGTTTCTTGGCATTCTTTATTTCTTTTATTTCTTTGGGCATTATGTTATAGATTCGTGGGGCGAGGTAAATGCAACATCTCTGACCTATCGTTTTTTTCGTTTTTGGAACTCTGACGTGAGTGGACCTTGTTCTCGTTCTATAATGACATTCATTCACTTGGAGTTTAATTTTTTTGGAGCCGATTGCAATAAGCATCTGGAAGACAAATAACTGATGAGGATTCATTATTTTTGAGACTGCATACAGTTCATCTGATGGAAACAAGAGTGGTTTTCCGTGGATAACTCGAAGCAACCATTTCTGGATTACCTCGACTCTTCTCATGTAACAGTGATATGCTCCACCCCAGGCTAGTATTCCATAATTTATATGAGATTGACAGAGGGAGGTATATATTATAATCAATTGTTTTACATCCAGGTATTGTTTGAGGTATCTGAACTTCGAAAGAAGGCGCCTTAGTTTCCCCACCAAAACGTCTATATGTTTGTCCCATTTCAAATTTCTGTCAATTGTTATACCCAGATATTTCACATACTCAGCTTCAGGGACTGATGTGTTGCTGTCGATTTGCAAATTTTCCATATTCGGAAGTCCCGTTTCATAAGATGCAAATGGTAAGTATTTTGTTTTTTTCAAATTCATTCTTAACTTATTCATCCTAAACCACTGCATTACATTGTGAAGATCTTTTTCAGCTATGGATTTTAGGTTTTCCCAAGAACTATCCTCATATAATATTGCAGTATCGTCTGCGAAGCTGATGACTTTGCCTCTCATATTCATATATAGTAGACTATTTATGTATATAATAAACAGAATTGGTCCTAATACTGTTCCTTGAGGTATCCCATATTCAACTGATCTTTTTCCACTAATATGATCATTTATCTTCACAGATTGCACTCTATCAGCTAAGTATTCTCTGATTAATTCATATGCATTACCCCGAAAACCGTAATGATGGAGTTTGTGGAGGAGAATGTCATGAGAAACTGTGTCGAACGCTTTTTCAAGATCTATAAAGACACATAAACCAACTTTGCCTCCATCCAACCACCCATATACCTTTTCTGTTAATTCTCTTATCGCATCTTCTGCTGATTTTCCTTCCCTGAAACCGTACGGGTTTTCATTATTTTTTCTATGATCTTGGCAATATTAGATGTGAGGCAAATCGGTCTGTAATTTGATGTCATGTTTTTATCTCCTGACTTGTAAATTGGTTTGATAATGCCTATTTTTAGAATTTTTGGGAATTTACAGAAAAAGCAGTCAATTAAATAAGATATCATAGAAAATCGGTTTACAGTAAACATTTTAAATACTGTGTTTTTTCTCCCATTGTTATACTAATTTATCATCGTTCCAATTCAACAAATACATAATACAACTTCTATAATGGATAATATTGTGTGAATCAATGAAATAGTTTTCTTCAGTTCCAAGTCCTGGTAATTTATCCCCTGGAGGATAGACATACTAGGCTTGTTTTGGTTCGCAGTAGGGACAGTTCCGAATTGGTTCTAAAGAGTGGGCCAAATGTAGCGTGTGAAAGATTTCGCCCATTCGCGCAAGTCCAATTACAATAAACGACTGTGTGACTACTTTGAACTGTTCTAGGACAGTCCGAATTGCGAACCAAAACAGGCCTAATGTGTTTACTGCCTCTGATGTTAACCATGGACAGTCGATGTACAGTATATGCTTTAAATACAATTCTTTTTCTGCTCCGATTGTTATGGTACAATTATTTATTATGGTACAATTATGGAATGCTCTAAATTTGAGGTATAAATTATGGTACAATTCCATAATTATGGCAGCTTCAGGGACTGATGTGTTGCTGTCGATTTGCAAATTTTCCATATTCGGAAGTCCCGTTTCATAAGATGCAAATGGTAAGTATTTTGTTTTTTTCAAATTCATTCTTAACTTATTCATCCTAAACCACTGCATTACATTGTGAAGATCTTTTTCAGCTATGGATTTTAGGTTTTCCCAAGAACTATCCTCATATAATATTGCAGTATCGTCTGCGAAGCTGATGACTTTGCCTCTCATATTCATATATAGTAGACTATTTATGTATATAATAAACAGAATTGGTCCTAATACTGTTCCTTGAGGTATCCCATATTCAACTGATCTTTTTCCACTAATATGATCATTTATCTTCACAGATTGCACTCTATCAGCTAAGTATTCTCTGATTAATTCATATGCATTACCCCGAAAACCGTAATGATGGAGTTTGTGGAGGAGAATGTCATGAGAAACTGTGTCGAACGCTTTTTCAAGATCTATAAAGACACATAAACCAACTTTGCCTCCATCCAACCACCCATATACCTTTTCTGTTAATTCTCTTATCGCATCTTCTGCTGATTTTCCTTCCCTGAAACCGTACGGGTTTTCATTATTTTTTCTATGATCTTGGCAATATTAGATGTGAGGCAAATCGGTCTGTAATTTGATGTCATGTTTTTATCTCCTGACTTGTAAATTGGTTTGATAATGCCTATTTTTAGAATTTTTGGGAATTTAGCAGTCTCAAAACATAAGTTGGTCAATAGCATAAGTGGTCTTGCTATTTCTTCCCTGATGTTCTTCAATAGTTCAGTTCTGATTCCATCATCTCCAGAGGTACCACCATCTTTCAACGTCAGTATTGTGTCCTTCACCTCGTTCATACACGTTGGAAAAATGAAAACAGTTTCATCACAAAAATGTGTGTTCTGTTCTTCTGTAGGAACCTTAGGTATATTCTCTGCTAGTTTTTTTCCTACTTCGCCATAATATTTACTGAACTCTTCAACAATTTGCTTTTGTTTTGCTTGTTCTTGCCCTCCAGAACTAAGAATTAAGTTTATGTCACTTCGAGGCTTGGTCGTTCCACAAAGATTATCTACATATGACCAGAGAGATTTTGTCTTATAATTATGTTCATTGATGAAGCTGTTCATGTAGTTCTTTTTAGCATCTTTTATCAGCTTTTGGAAAATGTTCCTATACTTTGCATATTGACGTTTCAAGTTTCCATCAAACTGGTTTTTCATCATTTCCTTGTATAAAAAGTTCTTTTTATTTATAGATTTCAGCAATCCAGGAGTGATCCAGTCTTTTTTACCGAATTTTCTATAGGTCAATTTGATTTTTGTGGTGTTTTTTCGTGTATAATAATTCAATAAATCAATAAATAATTCTGCAAAGGAATCAACGTTTTTGTCCCTTATTAAATAATCCCAATTTATCTTCCCTAGATCATTTTTCAAATGGGCGTATTCTATATAATTTTTATGTTCAGTCTTGTTCAGTTTGGGCAATTTTTCTAAATCAAGACACAATACTATCGTGAAGTGATCAGTTACATCGGTACGTACAATAAATGACCTAATTTGATCCACCACCGGATGCCGACAACCAAGGAAGAAATGATCCAAGCAGGTACCACTTAGTCCAGATAACACAAGGACATCCGATGGATATCCATAGGACATCCTTCATGAATTGTACGGATGTCCAATGGACATCCAATAATATCCAAAAGATATCTTATGGACGTCCATAGGATATTCGAATGGAACAACCTGTACATCCATAGGATATCCTTGACGGATATCCATAGAATATCCCCCAAGGATGTCCATAAGACATCCTTCAAGGATATCCATAGAACATCGTTCAAGGATATCCATAGGACATGTTTGTAGGATGTCCAATGGACATCCAATAACATCCAATAGATATCTTATGGACGTCCATAGGATGTCCAAATGGAACAACCTGTACATCCATAAGATATCCGTCTAGGATATCCATAGGATATCCCTCAAGGATGTCCATAAGACATCCATCAAGGATATCCATAGAACATCCTTCAAGGATATCCATAGGACATCCTTGAAGGATGTCCAATGGACATCCAATAATATCCAAAAGATATCTTATGGACGTCCATAGGATGTCCGAATGGAACAACCTGTACATCCATAGGATATCCGTCAAGGATATCCATAGAATATCCACCAAGGATGTCCATAAGACATCCTTCGAGGATATCCATAGAACATCCTTCAAGGATATCTATAGGACATCTTTGAAGGATATCCAAATGGAATCCATGAAGGATATCCATAAGACATCTTTAAAAGATATCTTTTGAGAAGATCCATAAGACATATCCTTCAGGAATATCCATGGAATATGTTAAATAGATGTTCAAAAGAAATCCATAGAAGATGAAACTTACTGTTAGCAATCTGTAGGGAAATGAAATATCCGTAATTTGAAGAAAAATAATTTATTAACACAATCCTGAAAACAAAAAAATTGAGTTCATACTAAAATATAATATCATATAATATATTGTCTTGTTGATTTCTTTTTGGAGCTAGTCGCCACATATCACTTAGGTGAGCAGCATCTGAAATTATTTGAACACAGATCAGTATTTTAACGGGTATAATATTATTGATGTTGAAATTTATCAAAAAATTCTGAGGAACAAATCAGTATGGTTTCCTTCGAATTCTCATTATCATAATACAATCAATTCTTCATTTCGTCGTTTGTTCACGTTAAGTATAGGTATCCAATTGTTTTATTACTCACATCTGATTATATATATTATGATATATACAAAATATACAAGGAAGATGATTAATTATTATAAATCAATTTACCTCTTACTCCTTCCACGTACGAATGAATCTTAAAACTCAGCAAAATCCCACTAGCAAAGGACATTAACAAACAACTCAACTTAGTAACTCACAACACGTCACGACTCGTTCACGACGACCGTTAACGGTTAAATCATAGAACGTAATATTTCCCATCAAGCGGTAGAACCCAACAGTGTCAGCCCGTGAAACTGTCAATTGACGCGGAGACGGAACTACAGATCTTATACTTCTTCCCAGCATCATAACCGTTGATTGAACGTCATAACGCTTTTATTATTTCGTTCAGCAGCTACAGGTTATCCAATCGCGGATCATGGCCTATAGGACGGAAGAACTATGTGATGATTTTCCGATATATTAGTTTCGAGCATTAGTTCCGAACTATATATAATTGATCCAGAGGATATCCATTTTTATTCTTTCGATGGATTCCGTTGAAGGATATCCGATTCAAATCCTCCGATGGACATCCATAAGATATCCATAAAAGGATCTGAAATGGATATCCTATTCAAATCATCCAATGGACAGCCATAAGATATCCATCGAAGGATGTGAAATGGATATCCTTCAGTGAATATCCTATGGATATCCATAAGATATCCGTTGAAGGATATCCAATTCAAATCCTCCGTTGGATATCCATAAGATATCTGTTCAAGGATGTCCGATTCAAATCCTCCGATGGACATCCATATGATATCCATCGAAGGATGTGAAATGGACATCCTTCAGTGATTATCCTATGGATATCCAGAAGATATCCGTTGAAGGATATCCGATTCGAATCCTCCGATGGACATCCATATGATATCCATCGAAGGATGTGAAATGGAAATCCTTCAGTGATTATCCTATGGATATCCAGAAGATATCCGTTGAAGGATATCCGATTCAAATCCTCCGATGGACATCCATATGCTATCCATCGAAGGATTTGAAATGGATATCCTTCATTGAATATCCTATGGATATCCAGAAGATATCCGTTGAAGGATATTCTATTCAAATCCACCGATGGACATCCATAAGATATCCATCGAAGGATGAGAAATGGATATCCCTCAGTGAATATCCTATGGCTATCCATAAGATATCCGTTGAAGGATATCCAATTCAAATCCTCCGATGGACATCCATAAGATATCCATCGAAGGATGTGAAATGGATATCCTTCAATGAATATCTTATGGATATTCATAAGATATCCGTTGAAGGATATCCAATTCAAATCCTCCGATGGACATCCATGAGATATCCATCGAAGGATTTGAAATGGATATCCTTCAGTGAATATCCTATGGATATCCATAAGGTATCCATTGAAGGATATCCGATTCAAATCCTCCGATGGACATCCATGAGATATCCATAGAAGGATTTGAAATGGATATCCTTCAATGGATATCTTATGAATATCCATAGGATATTCACTGAAGGATATCCATTTCAAATCCTTCGATGGATATCTCATGGATGTCCATTGGAGGATTTGAATCGGATATCCCTCAGTGGATATCCTATGGATATCCATAGGATATTCACTGAAGGATATCCATTCCTAATCCTTCGATGGATATCCAATGGATGTCCAATTCAAATCCACGGATATCCCGACTTGATTTGGACATGAAATGGACGTCCATAGGATATCCTGTGTTATCTGGGGTGGTCTCGTTACATCATTGACATATGAAGTGTACCCGAAAGAGCCGAAAATATTTGTGTATTCGTCAACAATCTCATTGGTTGATAACAGATCTATGTTTATATCCCCTACAATAATATGATAATCCCATATTGTTGTTTTCTCAATATAGTCCGCCAAATTTCTGTTAAATTTTTTCGGACATCCTTGTGGCGATCGGAAAATCCCTGTTATTTTTAGTGTCCGACCGAAACTGGTTTTTCAGCCGAAACCGAAACCGAAACCGAACTTTCGGCCAGGGTCTCAGTTTCGGCCGAAACCGAAACCGAAACTTCATATTTCATACAGAAATCTACTGTATTTTTTACAATTACATTTGCATATACATAAAAACAGTTGAGGAGTGGTGAATAAAATAAAGTCAATTTTTTTGAGACCTTTATTTATTATTTTGGTATTACCAAGTTATCAAAATAATCAGTCGAAGTATACAGGGTGATTCCAAATCAGACGTGAACCTTGGAGGAGGTGTTAGTATGGATCATTTGCTGGGGTTTGAGCCATTTTTATTGATGGCCGAAAATCAACAGTTTCCGAGATATTTGAGTTCTGGTTCTGTTGAAAAAGAATTGGTATGATTTGAAAGGGGATTTAAGAAGTAGATAGAGAAAAATAACGAATTCAATATTTTTTTGTTGCAACTAAGCTCGAAATTCCATTAGGAAATGTATTCATAAATTATGTTCCACCATTCCATAAGCAAGTCTTTCTTCAGTTGTTATTTTCCGCCTGAAATTTACTCACGCTGTCTTTTGATACCCATTCACTATTTTATGTACCGGACATTCAAGAGGCTGCTTATAAAAAATCTGCTGAAACGAAACTAGTTAAGCAATCTAACGAAAACTTTCAGAGAATGAAGAACGAAGTAGACAAGTTTTTAAAATAATCTTGGCATACTAAATTGTGAAATCCGAAAGTTGTAGACAAATTGACACTAGAAATTGATTTTTCATTTTTTCATATACCACATTTCAAGTCATACTTATTCTTTTTCAACCTATTATACAGCATAGTTTTGCTTTTTTCGTACATATAATATCCTTTTCTGATAAAAATAAACCAAAATTATCATCAAATTTGCTCAACGTAGAAAAAATTGACGAAATATGAACTAAGTTCAGAAATCTTTCAAAAATCACCCGAACTCCAAAAACTGTTGATTCTCGGTTAATAATAAATATGGATTAAACAACAGCTAATGAGTCATACTAACTCCTCCTCCCAGTTTCACGTCTTATTTGGAATCACCCTATGTAATCTAATCAATAATCATTAAAGTGAATTCTCATGATTTCTCAGTCTTAACAAAGATAGATTACAATAACTTGTACGACAATTATGTCTCCTTATAACTCCTGGCCAAACGACCAGGACAATTCACCAACAGTCAAGTTTCGGCCCGGCCGAAAGTTTCGGCCATTTTGGGCCGAAACCGAAACTAAGGCCGAAACTAGATTTTTTGGCCGAAACTGGCCGAAACCGAAACCGAAACCGAACCTTCGGTCGGTCACTAATTTTCACCCTCTTATCTTCCACGGTCATATCCAATTCGAGAGCTTTATTATCCCCGATGGGAATTTTTCTTCTACTGTATTCTAAATCATTTCTAACATATATTACTACCCCATCATTTCTATTATATGCTCCTTCATTATACATACAATTATATCCGTCAATTTTATATAGGTCTAAGTCCGCTATCGTAAATGTTTCCGTTAACACGATTATATGAAATTTTTCTGAGTATGTTGTATTAAAAAATATTTTTTAATAATTTTTTTTTCATTTTCTAGCGATACGATTCTCACAAAATTCCACGAACGTGCTTAGGTTTATATTCTACCACTATTCACCAAGTTTCAATTCGATCTGATTCATATTGGTTTAAAACAAAATTATTACTCGGAAACCATTGGGCCGATTATGCCCATTAACGAATTTGTCCGTCGTATTGCGATGCGCCACCCACCCTGAAAATTTCAAGTCACTAGCTCTTTCCGTCTCAAGTTATCGTGGCAACGGCCGGCCGGACAGAATCGAATTTGACCTCAAATTCTTCATCGGGGATTCGAACCAAATCGTTTGAGACCATTTTCGTCAAAAAATTCTAAAGTTACAGACATTTGGGCAAAAATATAACGCGATGTTCCCCAGAACATACGCGCTGCAAAAACGCTGTGGACGTTTATTGGACATAAGTCAAATTTTCGAATGTGGAAGATAAGATAATGTCCGATGAATCACTATATTCTGTAAATAGGGGATGAAATAATCGTTGCCATATGGCGTTCTGAATTTACGTGAAATAATTCATTGGAAATATTTAAACTATCCGAGCAATCCTTGGTAAGCTCTTACTAGTTTCATTACATGTTCCAATTCTAAGCAAAGGTATCTCTTTTAGATTTGTTTGTAATTAAAAAATCTATTTTTTCCGACTACTGTGGAATATTATCTGATCACAGAAGGTTAGCTTTCTATCACTTATTGTAGAATAATCATTCTGAAATACTTTTGCCAACATAGAGGTTATTATTATCACTATAGAACGGGGTTGTGTGGCTTGATTCAGTCCTTCAGAACTGCAACCGATACGTTCGATCTTTCGTTCAATTACCCTAATTATGCGATCAAGACATTGTTAATGTTGATAGTAGCATACCCTATGACGTCCCTAGGAGCTTTGGCAATCACGTCGTCAGGATGTAGAACTGGCTCACCCATATGTTAAATTCTTAGGCTGGCCAGCTCTGGACATTTGCAAACTATATATTCAATTGTTTCTTTTTCCTATCCTCAGAGCATGTTTGTTTATTCTGCTTATTGGTCCATGCAGTACAAGTGCTATTTGTACCGGCAGTACCCTGTCAGCAGTTCCACTATTACTCGAAGCTCAACTCGGGACAGCTGCAGGAGCTACCTGGTGTAGGATGGTCAGAAATACATTAATATGTTATAGAATGAAGTGAACTGTAACCAATTGCCAATAACCAAAGGACACACGGTGAAATATTCCTTGATTTTAACCATCAACAAATATTCCCCGTGAACCGGGCTAGATCACCTCCTCGCTCAGTGTTCTCTCAAAGAGTAAAGCGTCATTCATGGGCACATACAAACCGTTTTTATGGTTATTACCAATCGTCAGCGTAAGTTATCCACACTGAATGACAACCGAAGGAATTCTAGGAAACTAAATCCTATTTGTTGCGAACTGGTAGGGACTAAATCCCACCAGGGATATTCAGTGACGTTCATTCGTTTGCCGGAAGAGGGTCAGGGACTGCAAGGCAGTCTACCTATACGAGACTATTACGAACTGAAAACGTCCAGTTTAGTGTGGGCAGATAAACCAAAAACTAGTGAACATAGAATGAGGTGAACTGTAGCCAATTGCCAATAACTAAAAGACACATGGTGAAATATTCATTGATAATCTGTTTGCCTGTGCAAGTCCTGGAGTATTCCTCTGAAGAGCTGTTCTGTTATTTAGCTACCACAGAAGGGTTTTGGTCCGTCAGGACTTACCCTTAAGGCTTTCCTCGTAGTTTATTGGCCTTCTCATTTCCTCCTATACCACCGTGCCCTGGCACCCATAGAAGAGTCACATTATTACCTCGAGCCCGTTGCTTTATACGAGTAGTATTCCGGCATTCCCAGGACAGTAAGGAACTGTGGATGGGTGATTTCAGGACTCTTATTGTGGCCTGACTGACTCAGGGCCGGTTTCTCAATTGCGAGTTAACTCGAGGTTGCGAGTTGACGCATGTATTTAGCGATATTCATGAATGCGCAACACTCGGGTTACCCGCAACCTCGGGTTAACTCGCAATTGAGAAACCGGCCCATAGAGATTAAAAAACTATCTGTTATCCGAATTGATTGTCATCATTTTGAGCAGTTTTTAGAAAAGTAATTTTGAACTTTCTTATTTAGCGTCGTGGAGGAAGTATAGTCTGTTACACGCATCGGATTTTCATTCTAACCTTGTTACAGAATATACTATTCCACATTCACCCCTAATTTGATTAGCGATTACCGATTACATACTGTTCGCGTGAAGATAATACAGGGTCTTTATAAATGATTGTAACATCGAAGTTGGATTTGAAATATTCTTATTTTGCCGCTTCATATATATAGTGTTCACCTTCGTGATTCTTTCCGCATACATTATTTTCTGACAATACAATCATCAAGACTGACAATTTCAAAGGCCTGTAAAATAGTCAGGATCCTTAATGAAGAGCGGCCAAGAATTATTCAAAGCCGATGCGATGTAACAATCATTTATGAAGACCCTGTATAATAGCCATTTATTCATTTATTTGCAGCCTGCATGCTATTTATTTCTGGAGGGAATCAAGCTTCCTGGTACTTGCTGCAGAGGAATATGTTCTGGAGATTCTATGTGCTCATCCAAAGATGATACCAAATTTGACAAAGGCTGATCAATGTTCATTGTACACACTATATCTACATTATCAGAAGAGTATATTTTTAGGAAACTAACTCGTTTGATTTTATGATTTGGTTTGGGGTTAACGAGTCTGAGTCTGAAGATAATGTTGAATTATAGTTCATTGTGTGTTGAACAACTGTAAGTGAAGGATATACTTGTGTTAGCTCGATTAATTTCACCATTTTTGCCTAATTTCTGGAGTATTTGAGACCCAAAAATTCAATTTCGGAAGCCTTTTTGTGCTTGCATCGAGGTGAGAAGTGCAGTTTGGGCCTGCTGAATCTTTCAACGGTTGCTTTGGTTCTTCAAAAAATAGTTGAAATCATCAATCTCAACCCAGAAAAAACTGTGTAAACATGCCATCTAATTGCTTATCATGTGATATGACAGTGGGTCGGAACGTGAAACGTATACGTTGTTTTTGCTGCAGCGGCGATGCACATGCAACGTGTGCGGGAATTTCACCTGATGTTTTGAAGACTAACGATCCTGGAGGTGTTAAATGGGTATGCAAGACCTGTGATGGTACCGTTAGTTCACTCAGTGGAAACTCGGAGATACAGAGGAAATTGGATAAGATTATGTCTGAACTGGCCACTATTGGTAAACAACAGTCTGATTTTGCCGAGTCTCTTAACTTCTATGGAGACAAGCTTCATGAAGTTGAGTCCAAGCTAAAACTTTTTGAATATCTTGGTGAAAGACTCGATAATTACGATGCGGAGATTCTCCTACTAAGGAACGAGAACACTAAAATGATGATTGAAATGAATAAACTTCGTCAACAGCTGAAGGAAGGTGATCTGGAATTGGTGGGAATTCCTGAGAAAAAGGATGAAAATATCGCCAACATTTTTCAGGGTGTCTCCGACAGACTATGTGTACCGTGTTCTGAAGGCCTTGTTCAGAGCTACTACAGGGTTCATTCTCTTTCAAGGCATGATGGCAAACCAAGTCCCATTGTGATAGGCTTCAAAATCAGGACGACGAGAAATGATTTTCTAAGGGCCTATAAGCACTCTGGTAAGAATTTCAAATTAGAGGAAATTGGTTTTGAAAACAATAAGAATAATTTCTATTTGAACGAAAGTTTGATAGGATATTACAGAAAATTATTTTTTCGGCAACCGTCCGGGAAGTGCCCACTTCCCGGACGCTTTTTCTTTGTGAAAGAAGCATTTCCCGGCCTAGTCCGGGAAGTACGTACTTCCCGGACTAGGCCGGTAGAATCACATCGTTTTTGGTCATTGTAAATATGAAAATCTTGGTAGGTATATTTTTGTTGAATGTTGAAATGGAGAGCGATTTGACAAGGTTGCCTAAATAATGGTTGAGAATACGTCGGTAATTTGTTTTTTGTATTGCTTATGGATTTCCCGCTATCTTTATATTATCAAAATAGCAGAGGGTTAAGAACTAAAACATCATAATTTCTGTTGTCTTCCTTGAGTTGTAATTCTGATATAATCTGTGTTACGGAATCGTGGCTAAAAAGTGACATAAAGGACTCTGAATTAATTTGTAGTGATTATATGATCTTCCGCAAAGACAGAAATGATTGTGCGAAGAAAGATGGAGGTGGGGTTTTCATTGCTGTCGCGAAAAGCATCCATTCTGAACTGGTTCCTCTTTCTGCATCCTCCAACATTGAGGATATATGGATAAGAATATCTATTTCTGGTAGGAAAAACTGTATATTGGTGTATGTTATATTCCACCTAACACCCGTTCGGAGCACTACATTAATTTCTTCGATAGAGTTGAGAAATATACTGATGATGTTTTTATTTTACTTGGAGATTTCAATTTGCCCCTTTTCGCCTAGAGTAAGAATAGCGCGGATGAGGCGTTCACTTCTCCAGCGGTTCAGAACGAGTCACACGGTGCTTTCTCGGATTTCATGGCTTATAATGCGCTTTTCCAATATAATGATAGAACATTGGATCTTATTTTGGCACCCAGTGTAAGTGTTAGTGTTTCTCGTTCCTTGTTGCCCTTTGTTCCGGAGGATGGTCATCATCCTGCCTTGGAGGTATTTATAAATATAAAGAGAGATAATGTAGCTCCTGTGAAGTCTAGGTCAACGTATAAATTCTTTGATGCTGATTATATTCAAATAAATAAACACTTATCATCTGTTGATTGGAAGTTGCTACTTTGTCACGATGATGTCAATAAAAACGTCGACATTTTGGCGCTCTAGTTCCTCGGAACTGAGTGCTTATCAATTTGCCCAAAGGTCTGTAAAATTCGAATATTTCGATGAAAATGGTCTTAAACGATTTGGTTCGACTCACTGATCAAGAATCCGTGGTCGAAATTCATTCCGTCCGGCCGGTCCGGCCGGCCGGCCGTCCGGCCGTAGGCACGTCTGTGCTTGAACCAATTTTTGCGCGTATGTTCTGGGGAACATCGCGTTATAGTTTTGCCCAAATGTCTGTAACTTTCGAATTTTTTGAAAAAAATTGGTTCAAGCCCTGTGGACAGGAGCTATTGGGCGCATGTTCATCTTCCTTGTGGCCCGTACTGACCAGTAAAGAAAAAAAGCAGTATCATGTTGAATACCTTAATATTATTCTGGAACACAAATTTTCCATTACAATAATCTTCATCTAGCTTCTATTTAGTATCAATTCCTGTAGAACGTGATCATAATAAGTGTTTTCCATATAATAAAATGTGTTTGAACTTGGTATGTAGGAAATCTGACATCAATTATTGGAATTAATTGATTTGACAAACAGCCGTCAAATGAGGTAAATAGATTTTTGTGACGATTTTCTGTGACCATAGAACGTCAAAACACGCTGGAATGTGAATTTTAAGCAATATCTTCTGGAATTGAGATCGTATCGAACTGAAATTTTGCACACTCGTGTAGAATGCTTGATTTAACGTCGGTACAAATTTTTTTATTAAAAAATTTTCCAACTGCCCGATCCCAACAATACTTAGATAATATTATATCCATAAATTAAGCATTTCATTATTGCATTTCTTGAAATAGGTACCTTTTCAAGTCGATCAACATCGTCCTTCTTTCGACGTCTAAACTATGACTTGATTCTTTATGTTTATGTCTTTGAATTTGTTTTCGGTGGAATTCAAAGAGTTCATAGAATAATCGATGAAAATACTGAGAGAGACCCAGGAAATTTGACACATTTTGTCTTATATCTCCAGAAATTGAAATCGTATAGAGCCAAAATTTTGCACAATGTTGGAAAATACTACAATTGACGTTAGTACAAGTTTTTGTTGCAATCTGATGAATAGTTCACGAAAAAAAATTTTTTTTTTCGAAAAAATTAAAAGAAATATTTTTTTAAAAATTACCAACATTTCGATCATAACAGAATTTTGCCAAAAGTTGCGCGTTTATATCCTCGAACTGACTACCAAGTTTCGATTCAACATCTTCTTTAGTTCCTGAAATATCAGGGAAATAACCTCAAAATTTTAAATGTCTATAACTCCTAAACCGTCCGGCCGATTTTGCCCGTTAACGAACTTAACCGTCGCATTTTGATCAGAAACCCACCCTGAAAGTTTGAAGTCGGTAGGACCTTCGATGCTCCTGTTATCGTGCCTACGGCCGGAAGTACGGCCGGCCGGCCGGCCGGCCGGCCATACGGCACCCAAAAATCTGACACCGGATTCGTGATCAGGGAGTCCGAATTAGTCTATTAGCCAATTTTCAGCTCGAAATTCGAAAATTACAGACATTTGGACGAAATGATAGGACGATGTTCCCCTAGAACATGCGCCCAAAAATGGTCTCAAACGATTAAGTTCGACTCCCCAATGAAGAATACGAGGTCAAATTTGATTCTGTCCGGCCGGCCGTCCGGCCGTTGCCACGATAACTTGAGAACGAAAAGAACTAGTATAACGACATACGACTGTTCCCAAGTCGCAGTGGTTAAATTCGGAGCTACTAGAACTCGGGGATCCGCGGTCTAGCTCCAGTGGAGATGGGAGTGGGTTTCTAAAAAGGGAACCTAGTAAATGGGCGCCAGGTAAATTTAAGTCTCCCAGATACCCCAGCGTATTGTAATAATTCCTAAACTCACCAAAAGAATATGCACGCTAATAACAAACCATTTTATTCCAGTAGCTTACAACCCAGGTCTGTAGCTTCAATAAAGTAAAACTACTGTGAAACCCTGAATAAGGGTGGCGGAAATTGTACGTAGATAATATTAATATTTGATTCAAATACGCGTCGCTTGAGCTCAGGCGCATCCACGTTTCTTATCTATGATCATATATGACTACCACAAATCTTTCCCCAATTTCCGCTTTACAACAACAATAATAATTTATATAATTGATGATAATAAGTTCACGTTATATATATAGCAGGTATAAGATATGTTTCGAGATATGTTTCTTATAACTTGCGTGCTGATTATCCTTATTCCTGAACGTAGTACTGCGTTGATGGTCTCGCAATACTGTCCTCTTTCTCTCTGTGCTCGTAGTCTGCAACCCCTCAATTTAATGTCCCACAGCGTTGCTTACTGACCACCTTGTATATACTCGGGATCTGCAACCCTGCGTTGGCTGTCTCACAGCGTTACTTATGGACCACCTTGTATATACTCGAATGCCTCAGTGCTACTCCTCTTGACATAAAAAATCGTGCTGGCATAAAAATCGTGCTTGCATAAAAACTCGGGCTGTCACAAAAACTTCGGACTGCCACAAAAATCCTTCTATTCCTCTTGATATAAAAATCGTGCTGGCACACAAAAACTCCTGATGTTACAAAAACTCGGGCTCCCACAAAAACTTCTATTCCTCTTGATATAAAAATCGTGCTGGCACCCAAAAACTCCTGATGTTACAAAAAACTTCTGATGTTACCAAAAACTTCTGATGTTACCAAAAACTTCTGATGTTACCAAAAAATCCGTGCTGCCATAAAAACTCCTGATGTTACAAAAAACCCCTGATGTTCGGGGTTGTCCTGCACACGTTTGCTTCGAAACCAAATCTTGTCGTGCCTCCACCAAATAATTCTTCAAGCACACAGCGATGTTCTGTCAAAGTCGCCAAGATCGTTCACGTGGTCAACTCTTAGATTTGCAGAAAGGTCGTTAGATCCTCTTTCGAGACGAGTGCAAGGTACCTGTTATCTTCCCAAATCAAACCAATGTAACCCTCACTCCCAATTCGATTTTCGAAACTATATCCAACTAAGAAGAAATCACCAATTCTTACGAAGTTCCGAAAATACGCCTAACCTACTGCTCCTCCTTCGAGTGTTGACAAAATGGACGACCTCATGTCCCTGACTGGCGCAGACCCTCACAAATTTCAGACTGTCACAATTCAACAATATTGCCAACTTATTCGGTTCTTCGAATACACCAATTATTATTCAGCGTCGATTGGTACCACTGAGATCCAACCTCAAATTCGATGTCAACAAACACGACATAAATGACACTCGCCAACCAAACGTAAACAAACCCCTGCCTGAGTTAAAAATAAAACGTTACAAAATCCCCCCTCACTTGAAAAAATTTACCTAGTAAATTTTACTTAGGGATTAAAATACATAGGATCAAAAAAATAAATTGACCAGACTACTCATAAATGAAGGTGGACAGGTGTCGAAATGTTTCCACCAATCGGAGCCCACTACAATCAAGTATCCCTGAAGGAGGAAGTAATCCACTCATACCCAATCATTCCTACGTCCTCAATCACAACAAGCATACCCTTCTCATCCAATCATTACCCAGAATCATACATCATCCAATGCCCTATCATACATCACAGTCGTCCCGGAAATCCTCTTCTACTCTCATTACTCCATCCATCCAGCAATTACCCTCAATCTTCATGCATTCTCCGACCATGTACTTCATATGTCCACGACGAAATTCTACTGTCAATTCTAATTGGTCCCATATAAACAAGGGTATGTTCTCCAACATGGCGCATAATTCCATACAATTCACACAATAATAATAAAACCGTTGAGCACGAGACAACTACTACAATTCACAGTCCTGCTCAAATAAATTTCCCAACTCGACTCCGACAGACCATCGCTAGAGATAAAAAAAATTTTATAAAAATAATTTTCAATAAATTAGGACGAGACAAGACAGATACAGGTAAAGAAGCAAAATGACTAGAAATAATTAAGCACGATAAAGCAAGTTCCCTAAAAAAAAACGGGTCAAATATAAAAAAACAACATCATCTATACAACTGAATCAGACCTACGTTACATCGGGCTGGGCCCCACATTGGAACGAGAGATACGGAGATAGGCCCCACGTTATCTAGCCCCACGTTGGGCGCCAATTTATAACGACATGCTACTGTTCCCAAGTCGCAGTGGTTAAATTCGGAGCTACTAGAACTCGGGGATCCGCGGTCTAGCTCCAGTGGAGATGGGAGTGGGTTTCTAAAAAGGGAACCTAGTAAATGGGCGCCAGGTAAATTTAAATCTCCCAGATACCCCAGCGTATTGTAATAATTCCTAAACTCACCAAAAGAATATGCACGCTAATAACAAACCATTTTATTCCAGTAGCTTACAACCCAGGTCTGTAGCTTCAATAAAGTAAAACTACTGTGAAACCCTGAATAAGGGTGGCGGAAATTGTACGTAGATAATATTAATATTTGATTCAAATACGCGTCGCTTGAGCTCAGGCGCATCCACGTTTCTTATCTATGATCATATATGACTACCACAAATCTTTCCCCAATTTCCGCTTTACAACAACAATAATAATTTATATAATTGATGATAATAAGTTCACGTTATATATATAGCAGGTATAAGATATGTTTCGAGATATGTTTCTTATAACTTGCGTGCTG
This sequence comes from Halyzia sedecimguttata, assembly GCA_937662695.2. NCBI lineage: Eukaryota > Metazoa > Arthropoda > Insecta > Coleoptera > Coccinellidae > Halyzia > Halyzia sedecimguttata. The sequence continues at coordinate 24,584,998 of OW569416.2, forward strand.
ATTATCCTTATTCCTGAACGTAGTACTGCGTTGATGGTCTCGCAATACTGTCCTCTTTCTCTCTGTGCTCGTAGTCTGCAACCCCTCAATTTAATGTCCCACAGCGTTGCTTACTGACCACCTTGTATATACTCGGGATCTGCAACCCTGCGTTGGCTGTCTCACAGCGTTACTTATGGACCACCTTGTATATACTCGAATGCCTCAGTGCTACTCCTCTTGACATAAAAAATCGTGCTGGCATAAAAATCGTGCTTGCATAAAAACTCGGGCTGCCACAAAAACTTCGGACTGCCACAAAAATCCTTCTATTCCTCTTGATATAAAAATCGTGCTGGCACACAAAAACTCCTGATGTTACAAAAACTCGGGCTCCCACAAAAACTTCTATTCCTCTTGATATAAAAATCGTGCTGGCACTCAAAAACTCCTGATGTTACAAAAAACTTCTGATGTTACCAAAAACTTCTGATGTTACCAAAAACTTCTGATGTTACCAAAAAATCCGTGCTGCCATAAAAACTCCTGATGTTACAAAAAACCCCTGATGTTCGGGGTTGTCCTGCACACGTTTGCTTCGAAACCAAATCTTGTCGTGCCTCCACCAAATAATTCTTCAAGCACACAGCGATGTTCTGTCAAAGTCGCCAAGATCGTTCACGTGGTCAACTCTTAGATTTGCAGAAAGGTCGTTAGATCCTCTTTCGAGACGAGTGCAAGGTACCTGTTATCTTCCCAAATCAAACCAATGTAACCCTCACTCCTAATTCGATTTTCGAAACTATATCCAACTAAGAAGAAATCACCAATTCTTACGAAGTTCCGAAAATACGCCTAACCTACTGCTCCTCCTTCGAGTGTTGACAAAATGGACGACCTCATGTCCCTGACTGGCGCAGACCCTCACAAATTTCAGACTGTCACAATTCAACAATATTGCCAACTTATTCGGTTCTTCGAATACACCAATTATTATTCAGCGTCGATTGGTACCACTGAGATCCAACCTCAAATTCGATGTCAACAAACACGACATAAATGACACTCGCCAACCAAACGTAAACAAACCCCTGCCTGAGTTAAAAATAAAACGTTACACTAGCGACTTGAAATTTTCAGGGTAGGTGGCGCATCCCAATACGACGGACAAGTTCGTTAATGGGCATAATCGGCCCAGTGGTTTCCGAGTAATAATTTTGTTTTCAACCAATATGAATCGGATCGAACTGAAACTTGGTGGGTGGTTGTAGAATATGAACCTAAGCACGTTTGTGAAATTTTGTGCGAATCGTATGGCTAGAAAATTTTGAAAAAATTATTAAAAAATATTTTTGTTGTCACGATAACTTGAGAACGTAATGAGATAGCGGCTTGAAATTTTGAGGTTAGGATGTGCACCAGAGCGCGACATTCCAGTTTGTTTATGAGCATAATCGGCCAAACGGTTTTAAAGTTATAGCCATCTGAAATTTTCTGAAATTTGGTGTTTTTTTGTTCCTCATTAACTCGAAAAATAATAAACCGATTGAATTCAAACATGGTTATTAGTTGCAGAATGCCAACGCAAATGTGTTTGCAAAATTTGGTGAGGATAGCATTTGTAGAAAATTTTTAATAAATCATTGAAAATAAAAAAAAAAATTCTATATATCAGTAACTATTCGTTTGAAATTGCTGAAATTTTGCAAGAGCCTTCATAACCTAACTCTACTGCCAAGTTTCAAGTTTTGATACGATCGGTTAAATATTGTTGAAGATTCGAGCATTCTTGTGTGAGTTCAGTAGATGGGTGACCGTTGCCTCGATAACTTTCGAACGAAAGGAGATAGGGACTTGCAATTTTCAGGGTAGGTTGCGTATCCGAAAGGGAGAGTTGAGTTCGTTTTTGGGCATAATCGGTCTAACGGTTTCCGAGTTATACCCACCTGGAATATTATTTCCTTGATAACTCAAAAAATAAATGTTCGATCGAATTGAAGCTTGGTAACTAGTAGTAGAAAATCAACATAAAGACGTGTTTAAAATTTTGTAAGAACCGTACCCCTGGAAAATTTGAAAAAATGACGAAAAAAAAAATTTTAAGAACCGTACCCCTAGAAAATTTTTAAAAAATCACGAAAAAAAAATTGGTTCAAGCACTGACGTGAAGTCAGAAGCTTTTGCGCGTATGTTCTATTGTCCATTCTTCTATATTGGACACCCTTAATCGAATTTACCATGGTAAATTATGTTGTCCATTCTCCTGTATTGGACACTCTTAATTCGAATTTACCATGGTAAATTCGAATTAAGTGTCCAATACAGGAGAATGGACAACATAATTTACCATGGTAAATTCGATTAAGGGTGTCCAATATAGAAGAATGGACAATAGAACATACGCGCAAACGCTTCTGACTTCACGTCAGTGCTTGAACCAATTTTTATTATAAGTATGTTGATAGAGTGGAGGCAGTTCAGAGAAGGTTCATTAAATACTTAAATTTTAGATCGAATATTGTGGAGAGGTTGGATTATGTTTCGGGTCTGAGGGCGCATGGAGTGATGAGTCTGGAGGGGAGAAGAGTACCTACTCTTCGACGGCATTTTCCTCTACCGTATTCTAAATAATCATTTCAATACGTCTCTTGTGAATTACATTACTTTTAATATTCCTGCGTTCAACAGCCGTCGCAGGGTGTGGTTTTTAGTTCCAGTCGCACGTACGTCACTGTTTTATGGTTCAGTTTTTTAGAGATTAATGCGGTTCTATAACTGGCATATGAACAATATAGATGTTTTTTAGGTTTCCATGGGTGACTTTAGGAGAGCATTGATGTCTTATTTGATTAGAAGTAATATTTTTGTATAGAATCACAATATAAAATTTTGGGAAGATTTTGAGTTGTGTATGATTTGTATTGGCTGTTCGACATATTTTTCTTTACTGTTTTTGTAATTTCTGTGGACTACAGTAATTGGGATTCGTCCTGTTGTAGTCCCTGATTATTAATAAATAAATAAATAAATAAATAAATAAATAGTTGACTAAATATCACCTTAAGCGCACTCGTAGTCGTTTCATGATTATTTATTGGGTCCCACTACACGTTCCTCGGGGCCAGCACGCTCTGCATTGTACGAGATATGAAAATAGCAATCGTCATCTACGCGGGCAGATATGTAACCCAGCGTTCACCAACGTAGAATTCCCATTCATGAACATATGCCCCTATCACAACGATACAAATATCAAGAAGAGATTTCTGCAGTGCTCAGCTGAGAAAGCTTCGAGCATTGCAGAACGGAATCTTCAGCTGCTTACTATTGTTTTATTGTTTCTTATTCTTATGTAATTAAACAGACTTCAGTAACGACCTCTTTATCCGTCTTTTCCTTCCTATACATCGACTGCCGAGTGATGATCGACCTTCTTCGCATATGCTACTCAGAGCATGCGTACATCATTGATTAATAAGAATTAAGTGTTGCCAACTTAATAATTAACGTAACATCCCCCATTTCATAATAACTAATTTGTTTTCTTAAAATCTCAAGGTAAGTAAAAAACTAAATCAAATTTCCTATTCTAATCGTTTACAATTCTACAGGGTGGTCCAGATCTTAACCAAGAAATTTTAACCACGTATTCTACGTCAAAAATAAGTCCTAGTTTGTCATATAAACATATGTCGGGAAATGCTTCCTGTTTGAGATACAGGGTGTTAAAATTATTAGAAAAAACATTTTTTTCTTTCTTTTACTTCGAACGCCTTCTTGAAATTCATAATTGAGTTTGGCTATTAACGCTTATTTTTTTGTAATTATACGTTTCGTTCACAAAGATAGTCTTATTATTATTATGTACCATATAAAATTTTCGCGATTTCCTCATTCATGAGAATGTGTTTAGTTTTTTTACTCGGAAACGGTGCCTCGAATGTCAAAAGCTCAAGAGAATGAATTTGATCCATATTAAATAAGGATTTCAAGAATAATTTTTATTGTTGGAAAAACCAGTGGCGTATCATTTTTTGGTCTGAAAATAAACAGTCTCGATGCAGTGCGGACGCCACTGGTAGAATAAACAAAAAATATTCCATTCAAAAAGTGCTCCTTGATCCTTTAAACCTATGTCCCAAATTTATTAGTAATATTCCAAAACGTGTAAAAGTTATTAATAAAAAACATTTTTTTTTTCTATAATTTTAACACCCTGTATCTCAAACAGGAAGCATTTCCCGACATATGTTTATATGACAAACTAGGACTTATTTTTGAAGTAGAATACGTGGTTACAATTTATTGGTTAAGATCTGGACCTCCCTGTATACCGGGTGAGTCTTTGACCACTGCATTAATTTTAACCAAAGATTCCTCTCATCAAATGAAACACTTTTTTCATTTACCATTTTTCCAGATTCGGCTCAGGTAAAAAGTTACAAGCGTTTGAAGATTTCACAATGTGCTAATACACTCCCGCATATAAATTATCTATGACATTGTTGGCGGACGAGAATAAGGCATGGTAACGTCGTTTACAGCTTGATTCGGGATTCCAACGCTCAGGGAAGGATCCATAAAAGTAGTGAAATTTCTGGAGTTTTCCGTTTTAAAACATTCAATGAAGAATATCTCGAAAACGGTGCGTTTAAGGAGAAATGATGAAGAATAATATAATGTTCTAAAGCGATGGAGTATTCTTGAAATGACTCAAGAAAAACTTTATATGCTTTCTTTATACTAATTTCGTTTAGTTTTATGAATCCACGAGTCCATAACTAGAAAACCAGTAGAAGTAGAAAATAACTAATATTTGGAAAATATGTATCTTAGTTATAGGAAATTTTACGCCAACATTCATTTTATTCGAAAAAAGAATGTCAAAGCTACAAAATAAAAACTGATTTTTCTTCAAAATTTCAACAGCCTGTAACTTTTTACCTGAGCTGAATTTGGAAGAATGTTAAATGAAAAAAGTGTTTCATTTGATGAGAGGAATCCTTGGTTAAAATTAATGCAGTGGTCAAAGACTCACCCTGTATATAATTCTATCTTATACATATATAAAATTCTCGTGTCACAATGTTCGTTCCCGTACTCCTCCGAAACGGCTTGACCGATTCTCATGAAATTTTGTGAGCATATTGAGTAGGTCTGAGAATCGGCCAACATCAATTTTTCATACCCCTTAGTGATAAGGGTTGTTCACCCTTAGATTTTTTTTTTATTTTTGGACGAAATTTTTTGCTTTCATTTTTTTATAATGTGATATTACAAAATACATACAATTCTAAATTTTCACCCTCACCAACCCCTATTTTTTAATAATCATTTTAGTAATTAATAATTTTTCATCCCGCTCGATAACTGATCAATTATCACTTGGTAAGTTATCCCAGAGAAAGAGCTAATTAAAACTAAGTCGCCGTATTTTTTTGAATGTTTTTCACTCTATTTCGATTAAAATTTTCCTGAGCTTATGGCAAAGCTAAAATTTTTATATTTATTTTTTTTAAAGTATCAAGGCAGTTTATTCCTGCTATACTTAGTGCTAGATTTTTTTAAATTTCCGCGTCTTTCTGTATCAACACTCATTTGCCAGACTATACCGGTGTCACGTCCCAGTAAACAGCACGGAGAAGGGATGAGAAGGAAGCCGGTCTTTCTCCCTTTTTCTCACTGTTCTTAACCAGATACGTTTGAGTGGGTACTTCGTATTCGCAATTGAACCCGGTAGGTGGCGCCGCAATCGGGTTCTAGGTATTTTTTAGAATTACGTGTTTGAGTGCGTCCCTGGATAACTTGGAAATTCAATTGTCCCGGTAGAAGGCGCTGCAATCGGGTTCTAGGTTTTTTTTTAAGATTTTTCGCATTTGGAAATAAAATTGAAACCGCAATAACCGATTTGGCGCAGGTGAAGTTGCGTGGGTCAGCTAGTTATTATATAATATCCCAATACAATTTAAATTTCATCACATTAATTACTACTTGGATTGCCAAATCTTGTAGGTTTCTTCAAAATTCTTCCAAATTTAGATTTCATAATATATTCATTATCATCTCCCTTTTCTTTTGTGGAAGATTCATTATTGAAAAATTTTTCAGAATTTTCACTCTGAACTGAAACACTTGGCTCAAAGAAGTGGAAAGGATGTGTTGACTCATGTTTTACTGATACTGAATCGTTTTCAAAGCGTGTCATTGGTGATGAATATGAGTTCTATTACGACCATCACTAGTTTTCACGATATATGATCTGTTACCTAATGATTTATCTACAATTGCCTGCATCCAAGGATCTGATCTCGACTTCTTGAAGAGAACTTTCTGACCAATTTTTAATTCAGGTAAAGGTTTAGTATTACAGTGATAAAATTTTCTCATTTTCTTTTGATTATTTTTCATACACTTATTATATTCTTCAAATTTCAATAATTTTGGTTTCAATTTATTTTCAGTTACTCGAAGTGTACATCGAAGTTGTCGAGACATCAACAGTGGAGCGGGCGATGGTAAATTTTCTTTGGAAGTATTTCGATAATGTAACAGAGAAGTGTAAGGATCGGAATTTGTACCGTAACATTTTCTCAACATATTTTTAATTATTTTCACAGAACTTTCAGCTTGACCGTTTGACTGGGGATAATTTGGGACTGGACGTAATATGTTCTATTTTCCAACTGTATGTAAAATTCTTGAACTCTATAGACTCAAAAAGAGGACCATCATCACTCACGATTTGCTGAGGAATACCGTGCCTCGCAATACTCTTCAAGTGTAATATGACGTTTTTTGCTGTACAATTTGAATGATGTAATGCAATTTCGATATATTTAGAATAATAATCTGTGATTAGTAGGTAATGCGATTTTTCAAAATATAAACAATATATACCAATACGTTGCCATGGATATTTGCATATCGAGTATGGCTTCAATGGTTCACTAGCATTCATCGGTTTAAATTTGTTGCAAATTTCACAAGCATCAAGTTATCCACTGAATTCTTATTTCGCGGCCATCCTCCTGAATCATAATTCCGCAGTAAACTTAATTCTTGATCCTGTTTGCTAGCAATCCAAACTTTATTTAACGTTTCCTCACTCATTGCTAAATTTGATGTCACTAAATTGACTTGCATCTTAATTTCATTTTCAACTTCAATACTCTCTGTATATGGAAGTGATGCTCTGGATAGTGAATCAGGAATGTACATAAACTTCCCTGGTATATATTCCACCATTAAGTCATACATCTCTAAGGACATCATGAAATGAATAAATAAATATGAATCAATAATTAACGTAACACTGACGAAGACCAATTTAGTCCAAAACATGTATCCATCCTTGCTCTCGATAGTTCGATGATACTGTCTGAACGTATTTTGAGTTGTGCAAACTATGCACTGAATTTGATTTGCAACATCAACCTAGACTACGAAATTTCATCATTAGAGACTGCTCGTTTATTCCTGCAACTTAATAGATATTTGATTCATTTTTGTGTACTCAAAAAGGCAAATAGATCTTTATTTCCTATCAAATATTGTAGATTTATTGCGTTATGATCTTTCCAGAAACCCTTATACCTACTATGAAATTGATAGCAACTTTGTACCTAAATAGTTTATTTAAGAGAACGAAGATAATGAAGGTCTTCAGTAACCAAAGCAAAGTATCACTGTTAAGTTCCTTATTTATATCAATTTAAAAGACCTGCACAGTTTTTGATCTTATGTGCTCATAAAACGGGACCAAGCTTTCTTTAAGCAATCTTTCTTGAAAAATGAGATAAACATCAGCCAGACTTAGTGACATTACCCGCCGTATTCACAAAGCATTCAATCTCCGTTAAGCCTAACTGAGGTCCACAGTTAAGGATAAATTGGGGATAATAAAGGACAATAAGGGATAAAGGTGGTGAAACAGGCTAAAACAGGCATGTTTCACCACTGTTAAATACTTTAACTGAGGTTGCGACTCAAATTTATCCTTAACTGAGGACCTCAATTAGGACTTAACGGAGATTCAAACACTTAACAATGCTTTGTGAATACGGCGTTACATGTGTTACGTCTCATGACGTCACATTTTAAGAAAAGTAGATTTAGTTTTCTCAGCAAACTAGTTCGATTGTAAAACGTGAATGTTTGTCCCTAGAGATAACTGGGTTTTAATTTGCCGTGTGGGGTGTCACCCTTGAAAATAATACTTTTCTTGTTAAGGTTCGACCTTTGTAGGGCGATTCATTGCCTATTCCATGTAAAAGAATGCTCAAATGCGTTTAACAACTGAAATGGTAAGAAACTTGTCAGTTTTTTAAAACTTTGCCCAGTGCTGGTATTCGTTTTTTTTAGATGTTATTGACAGCTTTTATGCAGAACTCAATTAAAGTCAGTTCAAATGAGTGCGACAAATTGCAGATTTCCAATGCCTGAAATTAAACATCCTACAAGTTCACTCATTGGTGCTTGCATCCGACAATTTGGAAATATTCCCACTCTATTTCATAACCGACAAATGAAAGTATTGTCGTAACATATCAGTGCGGTTTTAAGATCGAAACTCCAATCATTGTTAATATTTCCCCCGATTTTCCCAGGTGAAAGAACTTCCTATTTTTCTTCTATCTGATCTTTTATGTACATTTTAGACTGAAATAATTCACTACTACTAGACTACTAATACTTCAAGAGACATTACTTCTATTTTGATCGGTCGCGAAACTAATACGCCTTTAGCTCTAGTACCAACTACTATGTAGTCACTTCTTCCTTGCTATACATGTTCATATAGAAGGAAGATTTTAGATTGTATTGATATTGCATTGTACAATTGCTTCGTGCTTGTTATCGCATTATAGGTAACAGTAAAAAATACAGTATGCCGTAATCAACGAGATTACTGCTGGGTGCTTAAAGTTAAGTATACCCCTTTTACTCATCTCCCTGATGAAACAATCAGGGTGTTAAATTCTGGTCCTTCGAATTAACATTATCCTGATAAAAAAATCAGGACTCAACATATGATTTTTTGAACCTAAACATCTTGCTAAAACAATCAGGATACAACAAGATGTAGGAATATGAAAAATACAGAAAAAACAATCATAAATGCAACTTTAATATTAGCACATGCCTGAATATTGTATTTGTACATGAAGGTTGATTAATTTCAATTAAAATACTAAAAACTTAAAACACCCGAATAATAAAAAAATGTCTTGAAACATACAATGGACGGCCTGATGGAATAAAATTAAGTCTCAAGCGTAATCTTTGTCATAATTTGAGATTATTGAATTCAACATTGCTCTGTTAATGCTCAGTATGAGGCGTAAGAATAATCTCAAGTCGTAATTTATTTCAACAATGCATCAGACTGTGTTTGACTCAAAGACAAATGCTAGTTGGTTTCAGATCAATCTGTTTTCTACCTGATGTATACATCAGCTTGCTTCTACGCTATCTGTATGTACATCATTTAAATTTTATAACAATTAGAAGTTACATAGATACAAAACAATTGAAATTAAATGAAATAATATCAAGATTAAAAAAAATAATTCTAAAAATTCAAATTTCTCATAATACTTTTAATGGAAAAATACTGCATGGCACAACACCATAGAACCAATACGCGTGGTTGCGATTCCGAGAATCCAAAAAAATTTAAATATTAAGTCCGAGATAATTTTGCTTATGAGATCGTTCTAAATCGATTTGCACTGTCTTCTTCGATTCATCAGTTCAATTTTATCTCTTCGTCCCCTCTCTAAGTAATCTCAAAGCATGCTCCTCGACAATAGCAACACCAGAATAGTTGAAATTAAGAGAGGTACTGTGGCTATATTTTTTCCTGCTGCACCATGTTCACAATAATCAGAGTTACAGTTATCAGCAACCGATCTGTATTTTTGCTCTACAGTATTCCAGTCGCAAAGACCAACAGAACATTCTGGGAAATTGACAGGTACCTCGTTCAGCAGAAACATTACTTTATATTTGTTTTCTCGTTGACAGCTGAAAATTAAAATGAATTGAATAATAGACCGAACATGAAATTTCCGAAGTATTTGAAAAATACGAATAATAAAAATAATAATTCGTTTAATAATAATATTGATAGTAATGAATGTTTGCATATGCAATTAAATTGAAATCCTAAAGAACATATTAAAGTCACCATCAATGTTACATGGCTCTTCATTTGTGGAAAATAGCAACGGTTTGAGACTCTTAGATGAATTGATGATTTATTAGCCACAAAATTGCCGGAAAGATAGTTACTCTATAGTCATACCAGGATTTCTCAAAGAGGGGTACGCGAACTCCTAGGGGTTCGTTATTCGACGGTAGGGGGTTCGCGGCAAGATTTACGTAATGGTGCGACATACATGGTGGCGCGCGATTTATACTTAATTATGTTCGTTAAGGGGTTCGCTGTCATCAGGAAACTTGTACAGGGGTTCGTGCAGCCAAAAGTTTGAGAAACCCTGGTCTATAGAATGAACAACATAGGCCCCAGGATGAAACTCTGAGGAACACCTGAGTTACCTTCAACGCCGAAATTCCATTTGGGTACATGATGCTTGTTATCCAAGTAAGGTACCAATATACTCAAGACTTTCCCCCATACAATTTGCAGACTCCAAAATTTCACGTATTTTTGTCAACCAATCTCAATTGTATTCTTGCGAGACAAACATGAAAACATTATATGTTGATAAGAATTTTTGAGCACATGTTCTAGGGAGCAGCTATAATTTTGCCCAAATGTCTGTAATTCTCGAATTTTGATTCGAAAATGGTCTCAAACAATTAGGTTCGATTCACTGATGAAGAATTCGAGGTCACAATCGATTCTGTCCGAACGGCCGTCCGTTCCCACAATAACTTTCAAACGGAAAGAGATGACGCCTTGAAAAAAATACGACGGTTGAGTTCTTTAATGGGCATAATCAGCCAAACGGTTTCGTAGTGAATAGCGTGAATAGACAATGAAACATGCGCGCAAAAGCTCCTGTTTTCACGTCAGTACCTTTTAAGAATTTCTTAAATTCCTTCACAGCCATTTTCAATATCAAATGGTTTTGTTCTGGGTTTTCTCTCCAAAACTCTTGAAAATATCTGTTAATTGAAGATTTATTATTCTGTGGATTGCTTCTGCGTAAGAAACACAAGATATTTATCAGAAGCCATAAATCGCACAATTTTGAACTTAGAACTGATTCTTCTGATTTTTTCAGAAAGGCCACGAACATAAGGGATTACATTCAACAGATTCTGTTGTTCTTCTTGATGAATTGACTCGGATAATGGATATCCGAGTCAATTCATAGATACATCAATCATTAAGCTAAATAGAACAGCTTCTTATAAAATATCAATCAATCGAGTACAACAGAATAATCAACAAGAAGAACAACACAATCTGTTGAATGTAATCCCTTTCAGAAAAAATCAGAAGAATCGGTTCTAAGTTCAATATAAGAATCGATTTCAAGACACAAAATGATCTTAGGTGTTTACCAACAAAGACAAAACCCATTAAGTAATCATTAAAAGATACTGTGGGAGGAATACTCATTATTGAAAGGCTTTTTGCTGGGTTTTCTCTCCCAAACTCTGAAAAATATCTATAAAATAAAAATTAATTATTTTGTGATTTGCTTCTGACTCCTTCGTCAGACGCTTAATGAAAATCTTTAGAATTATTTTGTTGATAGTTATTTTGGAAATTCAAGAATTGTCACATTGACAGTATTTAAAAATCATAGCTAACATAGTTTGACTTCGCATAGAAATTTCCAAGTTCCAACTCCTTTTTCAATAAATTTAGCCAAATATGGTCAATACCAATTGAGCAATTTGCAAAATTGCATTGTCTGTTCAATAAAATACGAGTTGACTCCTTAAGTTTCCTTTTAATATAATCAGGTTCTGTCATTAGAATCTTTGTATTACTCCAATCCATCATGTGATCTCCTTGGATTGTACATACATGTTCTGCTATTTTTGATTTCTGTTCTCAAGTTATTCTTATGCTCTGACTTTCTTACTTCTAGTGGTCTTGATGTTTCTCCTGTGTATGATTTACCAAAAATACAAGGAATATTATATACACAGTTTTTTTATTTTTGTTTTTCATTTATGGGTTTTGTTTTCGTTAATAAAGACCTACGATCATTTTGTGTTTTGAAGACGGTTCTTATATTGAACTTAGAACCGATTCTTCTAATTTTTTCAGAAAGGCCACGAACATTCAACAGATTGGGTTGCTGTTCTTGTTGATTATTCTGTTGTACTTGTTGATCATTTTGTTGTTCTTGATTACATGATGAATTGGAGCAATACAAAAATTCTAATGACAGAACCTGATTATAGGGATTAAGGAGTCAACTTGTATTTTATTGAACAGAGAATGCAATTTTGCAAATGGCTCAATTGGTATTGACCATATTTGGCTAAATTTATTGAAAAAAGAGTTGAAACTTGGAAATTTCTATGCTAAGTAAAACTATGTTAGCTATGATTTTTAAATACTGTCAATGTGACAATTCTTGAATTTCACAAAATAACTATCAACAAAATAATTCTAAAGATTTTCATTAAGCGTCTGACGAAGGAGTCTGATATAGACTCCGAAACGTTACGATATAGCTGTTTCTTCGTTGATGTTGTTTCGTTGTAGTTTGTTAGGCAACATTGTTCAATTGATTGCTTCTGACAAACATCTTGTATTTCTTACGCAGAAGCAAATCACAAAATAATTAATTTTATTTTATAGATATTTTTCAGAGTTTGGGAGAGAAAACCCAAAAAAAAACCTTTCAACAAAACCCATTAATGAATAACAAAAATAAAAAAAAATTGTATATAATATTCCTTGTATTTGTGGTAAATCGTACACAGGAGAAACTCCGGGACCATTAGAAGTAAGAAAGTGGGAACATAAGAACAACTTGAGAAATTATTTTCTATATTTCATATTCATGCTCTTCAAACTGGATTCAATTAAAATAAAAAAAAAATTACCTAGTGACCATCTATATTTCACAATAATTACATTTTCGTTAAGCGAACGCAAAGGTAGAACGTGACCGGTTGCTTACGTACTAATTTAATATAGTGTCGTATGATTTGGATTCAACGTTTTGTGAAATATGTAAAGTTTTAGTTATTTTAATATCGATGCCACTGATAACCGCAGAAACAGAAATATACTGCCGTATTCACAAAGCATTCAATCTCCGTTAAGTCCTAACTGAGATCCTCATTTAAGGATAAATTGGGGATAATAAGGGATAAAAGTGGTGAAACAGGCCTGCTACACCACCGTTTAATACGTTAACTGAGGTTTCGATTCAAATTTATCCTTAACTGAGGACCTCAGTTAGGACTTGACGGAGATTTGAACACTTAACAACGCTTTGTGAATACGGCGGATAGTCGAATTTAAGCGACTATAACCGGAACAGTGCGGTTAAGACCAATCCCTTGCTATTATAACCGATCGGTTATGTTTAGCAAGAGATTGGTCTTAACCGCTCTTGTCCTGTTACTCGCTTAAATTCGTTTCTCTACTTTAAAATTGATCAAGACGTATCTAGTTTTACACGGCGACGAAATTCATGAATTTCTTCGCGAAGTTCTTCAGAAAGTTACTACATGAAGAAATTCTCCGTGTAAAACATAAACTTGACGTGAAGTTTCTTCAGGTAAAACTTCATGAAGAACTTCACGAAATTAGAACTTGTTCTATTTTATCAACCTCGTGATGTAATGAGGGGTACCAACTGTTTCATGCCATAAATGATCGGAAAAGCTATAAAACATCAACTGGTGGTCGTTGAGTTTATTGTTTGGAAGTTCTAGTTGTGTTTTGAGGTAGAAAAGGAGTCAAGTTCAGAATCGAGCCACAGCTGCTTTTGTTGTCGTCTGGATATTTGATAGTTCAGAAGTTTACAGTTGGTATTACTGTTATTTGACATTTATCTTCATGAATTTCTTAGCCCGTGTAAAACTTCATGAAGAAATTCATGAATTTCTTCACCGTGTACAACTATTTTAAGAAATACAATGTCTGAAGAAAGACTGAAGGCGTTCGCAATGTTGTCCATCGAACAAAATTTAGTTAAAGACATTCCTGACTTCAACGAAAAGGTGATTGAAATGTTCATCTGCGATAAAGACAGAATAATTGAGTTTCATTTCAAGATGTAGGCAATGTAGGCATATGGTAATTTCCTATTAAAATATATATACTTCTTTTGTATTCTTGAGTCAGCCCCCCCTGAGCAAAATTATCACCAGCTGCCACTAGAATACATCTTGGACCAATGCGAATTTTCTAGCCGAAGTTAAGAAGAAAAGCTATGGACAGTGTATACAGCGAACGAACGGCTTATTCATATTCATGATTATTGGAATATACTTATGTCGTACATATGCATGAAGTATTAAAAATTTAGGGTGGATAGCATCCGAACATCGTTCCCGAAAAATATGTCGACATGACGACAAAATAGATTGTTAGTGGACAAGAGTGTAGTTACTCGTGTAGTGTTTATGATCAGTCCACTGAGAACTAAATTCAGAATGTGGTACCTATACTGCTAATATTTTCCACTATAGTCCTAGTAGGAACAAAAAACATCATGAATCACAAGCAAACTTACTGATAAAGAACTGCCACAAGATTAGCTCCGAAAGGATCTATTTGAGAAAGTTTCCATTGACGCCCCTTCTGCTGGTAATAGTTATCAGCAGTTAATTGACCATTATCTCTGGCTATTCCCATCGCTGTGAGGAATCTCAAGAATTGTGTAGAATGCGTAAAGTAATGTGAAACTTTGTAGGCATCAGCTGTATCACCTAGAAAATTCGAAATTTATGTAAGCAATGAAAGCCATGTTCTACCGACCAGGGTCAGGTTTTTGGCAGGAAGTAAAAATAAACAAAATAACCATTTCAGAAAAATAGCCTCTCTGAATTCCGAAAGTTGCAGATTAAGAATGTTATGGCCACTCAAATTTGCTAACGATTCCTATGGATTTTCATAACGTTTCATGAACACAAGTCCGCAATAAAATCTACTTGTGTGAATCCACGCATGCGTGGATTCAAGATGCGATATCTACTGAATCACTGGTGTTGGAGAATCCGAATTTTGTGTGAGGTTTGTGATTTTGAGAGAAATTCCAGCCACTAGTGGATTGCACATGCGCAGAGGAGAAATTACTGTTTTTGGGTTGTATAGGTTATGTTGGGAGTGATTTAGGACTATTGGTCATGGGTCTGGTGTTGAGCCGATATAATGAGGTTTTAAAAGAAAATTCATGGCACTTCTGTACACGGACAAGTCAGTTTGGGGGAAAGAGCGTTGTTTCCGAGTTGGCGTGTCCGTACCGTGGCCTTGGGCTAATTTTGAAATTCATGTTACTTCTAACGGACATTTACGTTATGCGCATGAGCAGACGAGAAGTGATTCAACTGCTGGAGTTTTCGTCTGAGAGGATTGGGGTTTGGAGGTGCAGGATGATACTCCTCCATAAAATCCCCTAGGGAGGGTCCACGCATGCGTGGATTGAAGCTGTGATATCTCCTGAACCACTGGTGTTGAAGAATCAGAGTAGATTACGCATATGCAGAGTAGGAGCGACTCTTTTTGTATTGTATTATGGCTTATGCTAGGAGTGGTTCACGTCAAGTGTTCATGGATTTGGTGCTGAGCAGATATTGTGAGGTTTTACAAGAGAATAAATGGAAATTCTGTGCACGGACAAGTCAGATTCGAGGAAATAGCGTTGATTCCGAATTTAAATGTCTGGGCAAATTTAGAAATAACTATATCCCGAAGATCTATTTCAAATTAGATTCGGTTTTGAAGAATAGGTGTAATCAATTGCGTTCCCAACGGGGGTCCCATAACCGTTCTTTTTGTCTATTTCGACCTACGGTAAAACTAATAGCCAGACTGTATTAATAGCCAGAATTGTCAGAGAAGCTTGAACAAATATAAAAAAGCAATGACGTGAAGTCAGTACTCTCTGGTGCGCGTGGTCGCGTTTGGCTGATTTGAATTGAATGATGAGTGTTTCAAGCTCAGTGGGTAGAGCGAGCCGGAGATCTACTCCAAGGGTAGTGGACTTCATTCAATTTCGGGTCAAAATTCACAGTGCTGTGTCAAGGCTGGCGTAAGGATACACTAACAAAGTCGACAAAGAACACAACTGACTCACCTTAGTCGCACAAGCTCCTAGGAGGTTCTAAGGGATCTCCTTGGGGACTTGGAGGATCAGTATAATCATAATCAAGCCGATAACAAGCACACAAATGCAGATCGACTTCACTTTGAAATTAAATGGATAAACACGCGTGCAAAAAGCATTGACGTGGGGTCAATCTGCTTCGGTGCGCGTGCTATAGAGATAAGTATGATTATACTGACCCTCCTAGGTCTTGCCCAAGAAGATCCCTTACAACTTCCTAGGCGCTTGTGCGAGGAGTCAGTTGAGTTCTTTGCCGACTTTGTTACTCTATCCTCACGTCAGTCTTGACTCAGCACTGTTAATATTCGACCCGACATTGAGTGATGTCCACTACCCTCTGAGTAGATATGTGGCTCGCTTCAGCTTGAGTTTTGTTTGTTCGTTTGTGTTAGACCGATTCCGATCGAACGAGTAGCCCGTGCTGTGCAGAGAGCTAATTGCAGCTCGGCCGGTCTCCTATTAGCTGACAGGGTATCATGGTTGATCCCCCTCAGCTCGGGTTGCTAGCTTCCATAGGGTCTCTTAGTCGATCCCCTGCAACTCAGGGGTACTGAACCGAGCTAAATCCTGCACCGCCGATATCACATGGGTCTCATGTAACATTACCACTGCCTTGTCGGTGTATTACCTACAGAAGGTCCATTTTCCTAGCAAGTAGGATTAGGCCCTTGACTAGGTACCTCGCACGGTTTCTGTCACTCAGGGTCATGTCACCACCCCCTTAGTGAAGTCTCCATTGTGTGTGGGCTGGACAGTTCAATATGATAAGTGAGTTAGTTTCGTCTGCCCCCCCCCCACATTCCCTACACACATGGTTTTCTCGGAGAATTCCCATGTTGTTTTAGTGCTTGCTCCGGGTGAAGTTTCCGGTTAATAGGAGCTTGAGCTTTAAACAGTCATTCATCATACATTTCAAATCAGCCAACAAGAACAGGCGCGCCAATAAGTACTGACTTGACGTCGGTGCTATGTTATATTTTTGCATGATTGAGTTCATAGGTTATTTACCTGAACTCTTCTGTGAATGAATAATAAAAATAATATTCATAATTTAATTGGAAGTACAAATTACGGAAATTATGGGCAATTCTTACCATTCACTACTTTTTTCATCATTTCAAACATGTCCTTGACTAGCAGACATCCTACTTTAGCATTTGCAGGATGACCGTAACCACTATAATAATAATCTTGTAAATCTTCAGCATATTCTAGTAATTCCAATTGCTTCTTGTTGAATGCCAAGCACCAGGGTGATGGGTCACCCAAATACCTGAAAAATATCAATTTATAGTAGGTACATTATTATTATTATTATTAAACCAAGTTATATTACTGTACAGTAAAGTAGAGGTACCTATAAACTTTAATATCGAAAAACTTCAGGATAACGCACAATGGTTTTTTCATCGACGTGTTTCGTGTGACATTGGACACATCTTCAGGACTGGAAACAAATGGACCTACTACTATTACCAAGTTGTCGGTCATGAACAATATATTAAAATTCAACGGAGAAATGTAATGCGTAATTTCTGCAAGTTATAGGGTTCAAGTCTAGCATAGGAAACGTCAGATCAAATAATGTGGAGCTGGGGAACGTAAGGTATCAAGGACGAACGTGGGTGCCGACCTACCTTCGTTCAATTATCGACGAAAAAAATTGTTTTTATAGTGATAGTGATTATCACAATAATTGCTAAAATACGATGCCGATCGAGCTGAAATCCGCTACTCGATTGTAAAATGGTTTATGCGGAATTTCAGCGGAATCTGATAGATAGTTTCTGAAATATAAAATTTTTGAATTAACATTAATTTTTCTTGTGATGCGATCCTCACAAAATTCTACAAAAAATTGCGTGTACTCTACAATGAATTTTCAAGTTTAAATTTGATCTGATATGTATTTTTTGAGTTATTAAGGAAACAATATTTCTGATGAGTATAACAGTGGAGCCTTTGTTCAGACGGGCAACCTACCCTGAAAATGTCAAGTTGCTATCTCTTTCCGTTCGAAAGTTATCGTGGTAACGGTTGGTCGGACGGCCAGCCGCACATAATAGATTTTGACCTCGAATTATTCATCAGTCGAACCTAATCGTTTAAGAAAATTTTCATCACAAAAATTCTAAAATTACAGAAATTTGGGCAAACTGATACGCTGTTCCCTAGAAAATGCGCGCAAAAAGGGCTGCACAGATTTCATTGGACTTATATATGAAGAATTCGTGGTCAAATTGAATTCGGTCCTTCCGTACAGATGGCGGTTTTCAAGCATGATTACTTTTTGGATACAGTTTGTGAATTTACATGAATGTACGCAACCAGTATAGACATATTTCTATTTAAAATTTGTTCTCTAAATTTATCGAAAAGACAGATCAGATCCAATTATGTTCAAATTGAGTAGATGCTTGTAGGAAAATGATTTCAATATTTATGAAATATTTCGATAGGTACCACAAACCTACTTGATATTAGCAATATGACTTAATTTTTCCAACAAATGTATTGTCTCTGAAAATGTATCTGAAGAAAGTATTATAATAATAAATATTTTATTTTTTTGTAATTAAACCAACGATTTTAGGACGGCTCCTCAATGCTACAACTGGATAACTCAAAATTGTAGTTTTCAGAAAAACGCTCTTGAAATATTATTAAAAGACACATGGCGAAATATTCGTCGATTAACCATCAACAAATATTCTCTCGTGATCCGGGCTAGTACGTCATCGCTCAACATTCCCCTAAAGAGAAAAGTAGCATTCACGGCTGATACATACGTGTTTCATGGTTGTTACCAATCATCAGCGCCACTGAATGACAAAAGAAGGAGCTCTAGGAACTAAAAGCTTAGAAATAGAAATAGAAATAGAAAATATTTATTCACCATCACATTCACTGCTATGTAAAAAATACAAACATTAAAAAGGAAAGTACGTCAAACATAAACCTTTACTCTTCTTCTCTCTCCAAAAACTCCTTTACTGTATATGGTTCACCGTTTATAATCATCCTGTAGACTTCCTTTTTATAAGACCTTAAATCTCTCATTTCTTTTATTCTCTGTGGCAAAGATTCAAAAAGCACTGTAATTTCTAACCCTTTTAGTTTGATTGTTCTTCATCTGGGCATGGTACGTTTGCAGAGTTAACTTTACACCAGAATGATCAGACATATGCTCCTCAGTTACATTTGTTACTCCCATCACATTAGTTATAAAATTATCCAAACATGTAGCAGATGTACTGGTAACGCGAGTTGGTTCCCTAGTGCCCAGACTCAAATTATAGGTTCTCAAAAGCATCATGAAGTTCCTGTATTCCCTTGTATCCTTGTGAGCATCAATATTAAAATCACCAGCTATTATTATCCTACATTGTTCTAGTAAACATATATCAAGGAGTATGGTTAACTTTTCAAAAAATAGATCTATCTCTTTCACAGGTTGTGTACAAGGAAACAATCATATACAGGGTGGCCGGACGATTGACGTCCATAAAAAATTATATCTCCGAAAGTATTGGTTTCTCAGAGTTGGGAATTATATCAATGTATTCATATAATAGAACTGCATCCTAAAGGAAATTCAATTCAAATAATAGTTTATTTATCAAGATTAAATGAGCAATCATGAGAATGAGAAAAGCACCATGGAAGAAATCAAATTAAATCTGGCCAATTTTGCCCAATAACGAACTTAACCGAGATATTCATCTCCCTAAACTACTCTGAAAATTTCAACTACCTACCTCATTCCGTTCGAGAGTTATATCTATGTCTATGGATGAAAAGCAGTCTCACTACTCTCAGATCTCTTACTTCATGTTCAGTTCCGAAATGTAAGAATTTTCTGAGAAAAACTAATTTGGGAGCAAACAACTGAGATTTTTCTCACTTCACTCACAATTCTTCGACTGATTAGATTTGTCTCAGGAACATCATTTGACATTATGACAATTCATATTCATACATAGAATAATATCATTCTGTGACAACGTTGAAATACGATTTATTATTGAAATTTTGAAAAATCATATCTCCGAAAGTATTAGCTTGTTAGAGTTGAAAATGATATGAATGGATTCTTATGATAAAACTGCTTATTAAAAAAAATTTGATTTGGAATTTGTTCCGTAAAAAAAATTTTTTTTTTTTGTTACTCCGAAACCATCTGTCCGATTTTGCCCAATAACGAACTTAGCCGAGATATTCATCTCCCAAACCTACTCTGAAAATTTCAACTCTCTAGCATATTCCGTTCGAGAGTTATCGTGCCTACGGACGGACCGGCCGGACCGGCCAGCCGGCCGGACGGCCGGACAGAATGAATTCCACCACAGATTCTTGATCAGTGAGTCGAACCAAATCGTTTAAGACCATTTTCATCGAAATATTCCAAAATTACAGACATTTGGGCAAATTGATAAGCACTCAGTTCCGAGGAACTAGAGCGCCAAAAAACAGGTCCCTCATATCATGGGGTATTCGAATCACCCACATGTAAGTTATCCGATTTTTCACGGTTTCCGAGTTATGAATTTTTTTATGAAATTTGAGAATTTTTAACTTCAACATCTTCAAAAATTTGAAAAAAAAAAGTACAAGACTTTTCTGATATTTTTTTGTTGTAAATAGATCAGCAGGAATTTTACTTTTATACATAAAATAACCAGCATCGTAACTTTGATAAAAATTATGGAAATGTTGGTCTCAAGTGAGAAAGTTACGTATTTTGGATCATGATCTAAATTTTCAAATTTAAATTAAAAATGTAAACAGGTTACTTCATGGTTTCTTAGTAGGCTTGAAAACTGCACACAACACTAAGCTTTCAGAATCATTAATAAAAAATGGGTTCAAGCCCTGTGGACAGGAGCTTTCTGGCGCTCTAGTTCAAACAGACACATTATATCTCCGGAAGTATTGGTTTCTCAAAGTTGGGAATTATATCAATGTATTCTTATGATAGAAGTGCATCATAAAGGAAATTCAATTCAAATAATAGTTTATTTATCAAGATTAAATGAGCAATCATGAGAATGAGAACTGCACCACATTTTCAAATTTTTTTTTTTGACACTTTGCGGTAATCTGGTCAATACAAAACTTTACATGCGTATAAAGGTCATGATTCTACAATTTGATGCTAAATTTCAGATAGATCGAGTGATCGGTTTCGGAAATATTCATTAAAAATATTTTTACTAAAATCGGCCATAACTCCGAAACCCCTTGATGGATTTCGCCCATTAACGAACTTGTCTGAGATATTTACGCTCCAAAACCACCTTGAAATTTTCAATTCGCTAACTCCTTTCGTTCGAGAGTTATCGAGCCTACGGCCGGTCGGCCGGCCGGACAGAATCGATTTCGCACTCGGATTCGTGATCAGTGAGTCGAACCAAATCGTTTGAGACCACTTTCAGCCAAAAATTCCAAAATTACAGACACTTGGGCAAATTGATAAGCACTCTGTTCCGAGGAACTAGAGCGCCAAAAAAACAAGTTTCGCATGACAATTGCCCAAAACAGGTTTGAAGTACCTACAAATAGTAGGTATTCCATAAAACATGTATGAAAGAAGATAAGTAATAATAAAAAATTACCTTGTAATCGATCAAAAATTTCCTGATCTACGTTCACCAAATTTTCTCCCTTTCTCGAACTACAGAATTATGCTTTCAATATTTACGTAATATTTTCAAACATTTTCGGGTGAGGTCCCCGTTGCATCGCTAAAATACGAGTATTTCAACCCCAATATTTTTGAAGTTAGAATATTCCCTTCTGTCAAGTTGACATTATGACAATTCATACATAGAATAATTATATCATTCTGGGAAATACGATTTACATTGAAATTTTGAAAAATCATATCTCCGAAAGTATTAGCTTGTTAGAGTTAAAAATGATATGAATGGATTCTTATGATAAAACTGCTTATTAAAAAAAATTAATTTGGAATTTGTTTTGTAAAAAAAAAATTTTTTTTTGTTACTTCGAAACCATCTGTCCGATTTTGCCCAATAACGAACTTAGCTGAGATATTTATCCCCCAAACCTACTCTGAAAATTTCAACTCTCTAGCTCATTCCGTTCGAGGGTTATCGTGCCTACGGCCGGCCGGACCGGCCGGACAGAATGAATTTTGACCACGGATTCTTGATCAGTGAGTCGAACCAAATCGTTTAAGACCATTTTCATCGAAATATTCGAAAATTACAGACATTTGGGCTAATTGATAAGCACTCAGTTCCGAGGAACTAGAGCGCCAAAAATGGTACTCAACAGTCTACTTTTGCTAGAATTAGCCTTCAAAGTCAGCTAGGTGGAAAAAATCAAAGAACTAGACGTTTGCTCAAAAATTATTTTTTGCCATTTTAAGATTTTTCTGATCCAGCTATGATAAAAAATGCTGAAAATTAATGAAAATGAGCTTTATAAGAAAAGTTTTAGATAAGAAAAAGAAAAAGGTATGGCAATAAATCACACATCATGTAGATAAAAAGAAATTTATTCGTAAAATTTAGAATAGGTTTTCAAAGTGGCCACCTCCAGCCTCAATACACATTCTACATACAAAAATTTCCTCGAGCATGAAGTTCCTTTGCTCCTGGAAGATGTGAGTCTTCAGCTTCGTCGAACTATGATATTCCAAAACGAAGGCGCCCCGTGTCACTACGCAACGCAAGTCCGTAATCACTTGAATGAACGATACCCTAACAGATGGATCGGACGAAGCGGACCTATCAAGTGGCCCCCACGCTCACCTGACCTTAATCCCATCGATTTTTTCGTTTGGGGTTATTTCAAAGAAATCGTTTACGCCCGAGAATGTTCTAATGAAGACGAACTGCGACTGAAGATAAGAGAAGCCGAACGTGTCCTAAGAGAAAACAGGGCAGGTTTTATGCGACTGAAAGAAGATTTTTTGCGAAGGTGTAGAATGTGTATTGAGGCTGGAGGGGGCCACTTTGAAAACCTATTGTAAATTTTATAAATAAATTTCTTTTTATCTACATGATGTGTGATTTATTGCCATACCTTTTTTCTTTTTCTTATCTAAAACTGTTCTTATAAAGCTAATTTTCATTAATTTTCAGCATTTTTTATCATAGCTGGATCAGAAGAATCTTAAAATGGCAAAAAATAATTTTTGAGTAAACGTCTAGTTCTTTGATTTTTTCCACCTCGCTGACTTTGAAGGCTAATTCTAGCAAAAGTAGAGTGTTGAGTACCATTTTTTATTAATGATTCTGAAAGCTGAGTGCTGTGCGCAGTTTTTAAGCCTACTAAGAAACCATGAAGTAACCTGTTTACATTTTTAATTTAAATTTGAAAATTTAGATCATGATCCAAAATACGTAACTTTCTCACTTGAGACCAACATTTCCATAATTTTTATCAAAGTTACGATGCTGGTTATTTTATGTATAAAAGTACAATTCCTGGCGATCTATTTACAACAAAAAAATATAAGAAAAGTCTTGTACTTTTTTTTTTTAAATTTGAAGATGTTGAAGTTGCAAATTCTCAGATTTCATAAAAAAATTCATTACTCGGAAACCGTGAAAAATCGGATAACATTTATGGGGGTGATTCGAATATCCCATGATATGAGGGACCTGTTTTTTTTTTATGGACGTCAATCGTCCGGCCACCCTGTATTTGATATTTCTTTCCATACATAGTACTGCGCAACATTCGAAATCTCCCACAGTACTAATTGCATTGATATCTTCTCTTACAATACAATTTTTTCCAACTTTACTAAATATGGTGGTTCCTCCATGTTTACCTCGTTCTCGACAGAAAGCAGCCTCCAGACTATAACCTTCAAGTTTATAAGCTTTCAGTTCTTCACTTGATTTCCAATGTTCAGTGACACACAGATAATCTACACAGTGTTTGGTCAGCATTTCCTCTATCCTCAGAAATGAGGTCCCAATATCCTGAACATTCTGATTAAAGTTCTTCATATTTTTCAACATTGGCTCTGTCTCAGTTCTCTTGTAATACTCGGGGGCCTGTCCCTTTCCCTCCGAAAAAAACCCCTGAATAAAAGTCTCGCACTAAAATACCCTCTGGCCAAAACTCTGGCTTGCAAATATCAGCATAAACTTTCTCAGATGTCACTCCGATGCTGAATGCAGAGTTATTTCCTTTTGTATTCAACTTTTTGACTTCATATTCACACTCGTTATTACTTTGTTTTAAGTATTTGATCATTGTTTCAGCTGTTACCTCCTTTCCTGCAATTTTACCAACATATATCCATTGTTTTTTAGGAGCTCCTTGAAAGCCTATCTCCTTACCAACCTCTCTAGTTCCAGTACATATATTCTTTTTAATGTTTATATTCTTCCTTCCCCTGACAGTTCTCCATTGGTCTTCGTAATTATTCGACATAGTTCCATCATTTCCACTTACCCTGAAAGCCTCTGATTCCATACTTTGTTGCTTGTCCATAGCAAGCCCACCGAAGAAATCCCTAACGTTTTCCTCCATACACTCTCGGTCATTTTCCATGTTTTTATTACCATTATTATGATTCGTACTTTCCTTGTTGACAGTTATTTTCGGTACTTTATTCCAGTTCATTGACATTTCTCCGACAGTAGTTCCAGTCGATGTTGTCTGTGGTCTGCCGCCAGTAGTTCTCTCTCTGATATTCGTATTCTGTGGTAGTTCTTGTCATAATTTCTGTGGTCTGCTTGTCACATTAGCGTAATTATAATATTTGCTTTCACCTTTTTGCGCGTATGTTCTGGGGAACATACGCGTTATAGTTTTGCCCAAATGTGAAATTTAATTCTGTGGTGCCGTCCGGCCGTCCGGCCGTCCGGCCGTTGCCACGATAACTTGAGAACGGAACGAGCTAGCGACTTGAAATTTTCAGGGTAGGTGGCGCATCCCAATACGACGGACAAGTTCGTTAATGGGTATAATCGGCCCAATGGTTTCCGAGTAATAATTTTGTTTTCAACCAAAATAAATCCGATCGAATTTTAAACTTGGTGAATAGTTGTAGAATATAGACTTAAGCACGTTTATGAAATTTTGTGAGAATCGTATCGCTAGAAATTTATTAAAAAATTATTATAAAATATTTTTGTTGTCACGATAACCTGAGAACGGAAAGAGATAGCGGCTTGAAAATTTCAGGTTAGGTTGTGCATCTGAATGCGACATTTGAGTTTGTTTATGAGCATAATCGTCCAAACGGTTTTAGAGTTATAGCCATCTGAAATTTTCTGAAATTTGGATGTTTTTTGTTCCTCATTAACTCGAAGAATACAAAACCGATTGGATTCAAACATGGTGAATAGTTGTAGAATATAGACCTAAGCACGTTTATGAAATTTTGTGAGCATCGAATCGCTAGAAAATTATTAAGAAATTATTAAAAAATATTTTTGTTGTCACGATAACCTGAGAACGGAAAGAGATAGCGGCTTGAAAATTTCAGGTTAGGTTGTGCATCTGAATGCGACATTTGAGTTTGCTTATGAGCATAATCGTCCAAACGGTTTTAGAGTTATAGCCATCTGAAATTTTCTGAAATTTGGATGTTTTTTGTTCCTCATTAACTCGAAGAATACAAAACCGATTGGATTCAAACATGGTTATTAGTTGTAGAATGCCAACGCGAAAATTTTTGCAGAATTTCGTGAGGATGGTTTAACTAGAAAATTCAAAAAAAAATAATTAAAAATAATTGAAAAAAATTCTATATATCATAAACTATTCGTCCGGCATGGCTGAAATTTTGGGAGAGCCTGCAGAACCTGACTCTACTGCAGAATTCCAAGTTTGAACACGATCGGATCTATATTGTTGGAGAACCGAGCAGCCTTTTGTGAGTTCGGTAGGTGGATGCGAATCGTCGTATGATATGTTGTCTATGGTCGTATTTTTGCGAGAACCTCCAAAAATAAAATATGAATGTCATGATGACATATTATTATACATATATATTCATGGTAAAATCGTGTTATTTCATCACAAATCTATAGGAGATTAGATGATAGCCCTACATTAGTGGTCAGACCTGGTTTTGAAAGAGATCCTCCTTAGGAGGAGGCAACTAAATATTGAAGGGATTTCTATGAACAAGAGTGAATATCTTTGAGGAATAGAGAGGCGATTCTTCTTCAAGAGATCCATGTGCCTTCAGAGGAGTATATTTGCGAGAGGGGACCTTTGAATTTTGCAGAAGGCTTCTGATCTTGTAAGGTGAGAGGCTCATTTGTGGATATTAAATCTCGTGATGGGTAGAAAGGAATTCTAGGCCAGTTTTTCTATCACTAATGAGAATATATCTTTATGTAATAACGGGTGATTTTTTGAGAGCTTTTGGATTTGATTTGAAAAAAATTGGTTCAAGCACTGACGTGAAGTCGAAAGCTTTTGCGCGTATGTTCTATTGTCCATTCTCCTGTATTGGACACTCTTCTTAATCGAAAAAAAAATTGGTTCAAGCACTGACGTGAATCAGGAGCTTTTGCTCTTCTTAATCGAATTTACCATGATGAATTCTATTGTCCGTTCTCCTGATTGGACCCTTTTAATCGAAAAAAAAATTGGTTCAAGCACTGACGTGAAGTCAGAAGCTTTTGCGCGTATGTTCTATTGTCCATTCTCCTGTATTGGACACTCTTCTTAATCGAATTTACCATGATGAATTCTATTGTCTATTCTCCTGTATTGGACACTCTTCTCAATCGAATTCACCATGATGAATTCTATTGTCCATTCTCCTGTATTGGAGACTCTTCTTAATCGAATTTGCCATGATGAATTCTATTGTCCAGAATGGACAATAGAATTCATCATGGCAAATTCGATTAAGAAGAGTCTCCAATACAGGAGAATAGACAATAAAAATCATCATGGTGAATTCGATTGAGAAGAGTGTCCAATACAGGAGAATAGACAATAGAATTCATCATGGTAAATTCGATTAAGAAGAGTGTCCAATACAGGAGAATGGACAATAGAACATACGCGCAAAAGCTTCTGACTTCACGTCAGTGCTTGAACCAATTTTTTTTTTTTTGTTATGTTCTCAACTTTTCCTTCTAGTAACCTTACTTTTTCCATTAATAATTCATTATTCATCTTCAGTATTCCGTTTTTGTCTTGTGTTTCCTTTAATAATTCCTTGAGATATTTAATCTCAATATTCTGTATCTCACTATTAGTTGCAGATAAAGCCATGTCAGACTTTTCACAACACTGTACCTTAAGATCGTCCAGTATTTTCATATTTGGATGTCTTTTTGCACAACTTGTATGGAAGAGCGAATAACAATTCACACACAGACCCGTTTCATACCCAGCTTCACTACCTGACGCCATCTTGCAATATGGGCCTTATATTGCCTTATGGGTGGCACTGTCCTCTTTGGAGGAAGTTGGATGACGAGGAAATATCCACTTGTTGCAGTTAAATGGTGTGGCATCAAATTTCACAACGAAAGAACAAGTTGACAAAGATCTTCACTTTCTTATTTCTGCATCTGTTAAAAAAATGGGCATATTGCTTCTTGTACTTTACTTTCAGAATATCTTCTCGTAGATTCTCATTAGATGAATACATTGATAATCTTGTTTTTATGAATAACATAACCGATAAATTGATCTCCTGTTAAAGGTATTATAATTTACAATAGTTAACCATTATTTCCTTTCCTGCACTAGTGCAGGAAAATTGCACTTTCCGAGACCTTAAAGAGAACGAGAAACTAGTTATTCAAGCACGGTTGTAGTTTATAAATTATTGGAACTGCATGTTTTCGGTACCATATTGATCCTAATGTTTTTAATAAAGAATGCTAAATGGCATAAATAAATGCAAAAATAATATTAAGGTACGTACCATGCTTTTTCATATCGGCACATATCATACATATTTCGAATGACAGCTTCATCACCTGTGAATCTAAAGCCTAACCGCTTATAAACATCTCTGACCATTTGAAGATAATCTGGTCTCTTCTTGAATCTCTCATATTCACTGAAGGTGTATCTGTTCTCTTCTACTTCTCTCATTACTGTTTTACATTGACCTGGTGGCTACAAATGATAAATACCTTGAATAAACCTAAATAAGGAAAACTGTAGTAATACATTCAATTTAGCATAATTTCATGGAAAGTCTGTGGAATATGTGCGTAGAAACAATTTTCGAATTTCAGAATATCTGGCAACAAAAATTAATTCTGAAGATTTTCGCTTGGTGTCTGCCGAAGGAATCCGAAATCTTACAAAATAGTTGTTTTATCGTTGATGTTGTTTCATTATTGTTTGTAAGGCAACATTGTTCTATGCATTGCTTCTGACAAATATCTTGTGTTTCTAAAGTAGAAGCAATTTACCAAATAATATTTTTTTACGGAGAGTGATCTGATCAATAGCAACAGTTTTGTCTGTTGACAGTTCCATTTAAATAAGATGTTGCTTCGTCTCTAAATGAAATTCGAGCTGGAAACCCCTTATTGGCGTTGTAAAGGTCTATCATTTGTTGGCTGAACTGAGTTCTGCGCTCAACATCATTAAATTAATCTTGAATGGGTGCCATTTATGGTATTTTGATTTTCTCAGAGCCGTTTTTTGCGATATATTGTTATTTACAGTCCTCAAAAACAAATGAGAATTTTCTTCTAACTGTATAATAAAATGTTCAATTCTATCTCCTCTGGAATTGCCAGCCTACCAATTTTTGGATGATCCTTCACATACCAACAGCACACTTCTACACAAACCCTAATAATCAGAATTTCTATTCTGTCTGACGGCGATAAACATCGTCCCCATTTTTAGTTTAGTTTTGGACAGTAGGTAGGTGAAAAAAATTGACAAACTGATTCGAATTAAATTCAGATACGAATACCATTTCCAATGATCTGCAATATTCACTGTAGGCAAGTAGGTACTAGGAGAACACACAAGACATCCAGATGGTCTAAAATTGATTATTTGATTAAGACTAAATTTGAAAATTTTCAAGTGGTTTTAAAATGAAATAAAATAATATCTCGAGAATTAATGACCGAAATTGCGTTATATGTTTATTACTGAATTTAGAATTTTATGATCTATCCATGTCAAGATAAAAATAGGGGCTTGCATTTAGAAAATATATCGGTAAAAGGAAATTGTAGAAAAATATGAATCACGGGAAAATGTTCCGTGAAATATGAATTACTTTGACCTATCATACCGTTCTTCAATATTCCTGAAAGGGGAAAAAATAAATCAATTATTTCTTACTTTTGACGTTCACTGTGTGTTTATTCGAATAATCGACGGTCAACATACATTGAATATAATAGGTGAACCCATATTACCTAAATCCTTCAATAATGAAAAGTTGCAGACCTTTTCAAGAGATTTTAAAACATTATTCAACTTACCAAAATTCTTTCACTGATGTCTGTGTTCGCCCGAACATTGAAGGATCTATTCAAATTGAATAAACCCTCGATATATGCTTGATAAGTGTCATGAGTCTTGTAATTATTCATATCATACTGGAACTGAAAAAATGACATGGGTAAAAAACGAATTCAACATGTGAAACAAAGTTATATAAATAATACTATATGCTATATAACAAGAGATTTCTGTGGACTAGGTACTAACTGTAAAAAAGGGAGTACCTAACACCCTTGTCCACTACAATATTTTGGCATCTGACGCCCCGTTTCGAAAGGAACGTCCTTCATCTTTTCAGTCTTTTGCCACTTACTTGCGCGTCAGACTCCGAAATACTTAGAAAAAATTCAAAAATCAACACTTCAAGTTGGTCGATATACTCATGAAACAGCCTGTAAAACGTGTGATTTCTAATCAAATAAAGCCAACCCTCCACAATTGATTAGAACGAACTTCTGAATTGAGGATATTATGATTTATTTTGTAAATTCAACTATGCCTTGGAAAAGCAGACAGGCAATGCCGAAGATAAAAGATAAAAATAAAGATAAAAGAAGAATACTAAAATAAGTTGAATGAACCTACTTACATTATAATAGTTATCCTTGTATACTTGATTCAGCAAGCTGGGATATTTACTCTTATATCTCCTGGCTAAGAACTTGGCATCTTCAATTCCTTGAAATGTCAGAACTTTCTCACGATTCTCGCTGAGAGTATCATTCCATCTCCACCTAGAATTAAAAAATCATCGACATTTTTCCCCATATAGGATTTATAATTATCATTTATATTTTTAAATAGAATCGGTTTCAAACTCTCTATTCCTATTCAAAAAAATATCAACCAAGTAAAAAATAATCATTAAAGGAAACTTTGGGAGTGGAATTTCATGACTAATATTTCCTTTCTGGGGTTCCTTATTTGGACTCATCAGTGTTTCGCATAACTCAACGATGATGAGCAACAGGAGGAGGAAGAGAGTCCTAATTGGAATCCAGCAAGCACATCTGAGCATTAAATAAACAGAAGTTACACCTTGCGTTCAACCAAACAAGATCCTCGACTGCGGTCACTCGAAACTATAGATTTCTGCATACATTCATTTTCCCACTGCGGTGTTTCGTAAGTACTCCGTTTGGAGTCTCATGCTGTCCACTGGAGGGAGCGCACAGGTAATACGCAAGAGCGCAAATAATCGGAACCAGAAAAAGGGAATAACACTTTATGGGAAAGTGACCACTAGACCACTAGTCATTCAAAATCATCGGACTAGCACAGATTAATGTTAAGAGTAAACCACAGAGTATATCGTCATCAAAGTTGAGTAGCAGCAGACCGGTTTCGCCCTTGTTTATCTTTCAGTACTATGAATAACTAAACGATTATTAACAATACGACGAGAAAAAGGAAGAATAACTGTCAACAAAAAATAATTCTGAAGATTTTCGCTCTATGTCTGGTGAAGGAGTCCAATTTAGTCTCTCAAACGTCACAGATTAGTTATTTTATCGTTGATGTTGTTTCGTTACTATTTATTAGCCTACATCATTTTATATAGTACTGACAAATATCTATACCTTTTCAAATTCAATTTCTAAACTTTCTTACGATTTTAATTCTTACGTTAAGTGATTTAAGGATGACCAAACTGCAGGTGAAATATTTATCGACTAATTGCAAACTACCTATTCGTTGGGGTTTGTGCATTTGGGTCAGGTGGTTCGGTTTAAATTTTTGAGTTTGTGTTTCGGAAATTTCGATGTATTTTTCAGCAAAATGACTTAATGAACATCTATTGTATTCGTATTCTACAACTTGCTACCAAGTTTCAATTCGATCAGATCTGTAGTGGTTGATGATGAAATTAATACTCGGAAACCGTTGGGCCGATTATGCACATTAACGAACATGTCCGCCTTATTGGGACGCGCCACCTACCCTGAAAATTTCAAGTTGCTATTTCTTTCCGACACAATGAAATTTGACCTCAAATTCTTCATCAGTGGGTTAAACCTAGTCGTTTGAGACCATTCTCGGCAAAAAATTCGAAAATTACAGAGATTTAGGCAAAATGATAACGCGATGTTCCCCAGAACATACGCGCAAAAATGATTCGACCATTAATCGTTTAATAGTTATTTATGTACCAAGGACGATAAACTATCTATTATAGTCGAGTCTGCAAATTGATATCCGAGGCGAGACCGGGGAGACCAAGCAGGCCAGACAATAGACAGTTATTCACCAAGGTGGATATTAAATTTTTTCGTCGACCTCTACATATTTTTATTAATTTCGGACCTCTTGAGTAATTTCACAAAAGCAAATGACACATACACTTATGTTTGTATTGAACCGTATCCATAGTGACCACAGCACTGACAGTTTTCCTTACAGACACTTCTGATTGTATTGAACCGTATCATGCCATATTCATAGTGACCACAGCAGACGAGAAAGTGATTTTGCGGATGAGAAAGTAATTTTGCGGACGAGAAAGTAATTTTGCGGACGAGAAAGTACTTTCTCTTCAATAATAGTCGATTTTATGACCGCAAATTTGTACGTAAATTGTCACTTTTCATAGAGGTCGACGAAAAAGATCTTTAATTGGACCTGGACCATTCCGAGATGATGAACATTCAAATTATTTTTTCATTGAGGATATTCATTATATTACTGACATCGTCAGTGTAGACAACGAATGGACTATTTGCACGTGAAAGACTTATCGTTTTATGTCATTGAAAGATACATTCAACCTACATTGTAAAATGAGAGGAGTTTCCATGAAATTAACTTCTCAGCGTGTAGAGTATATATCAATTATCTCAGAAACAGCATGCTATCTTTATTGAAGAATTATAATTTTTCAAATATGATATTTACCTTCTGAGAAGATCCAAATCCTGATTACACAATTTTCCCTTATAAGGAAATGATCTTCTTTCGTCGTAATTTTTCAATATCTCATTCTTGAGATTTTCCAAGCTCCTGAGCCTTCTTATTTCTTGTTGTGTTGGGGTACTGGTGCCTTGTCTGTTGATACTCCACATCAGCACTGGTGTGCATTCTGAGGAAGGAATTTTATATATTATTCTGTTGTTTGTTTTAACTCATTAAAATGTTATTTTTCACATGTATCCTTCTTAAGCATTGAAACAGCATCAGCCTGGTCACAAAATTCCCGCCTAAAATCTTTCTACCGACATTTTTCTATCTCGATGCAGTATTTACGTTGGTTACTTTGGTGTTTGAAAACTATAATAGTTGTCCGGTGAATTCTTTTGTTTTGCGCGTACGTTTTGGGGAACAGCGCGTTATCATTTTGCCCAAATGTCTGTAATTTTCGAATTTTATGCCGAAAATGGTCTCAACCGATTAGGTTCGACTATGATGAATAATTCGAGGTCAAATTTGATTATGTCCAACCGGCCTGCCGTTGCAACGATAACTTGAGAAGAAGTTTGTGAAATTTTTTGAGAATCGTATTACTAGAATATTTCAAAAAAATTATTAAAATTATAATTGATGTCGCGATAACCTGAGAACGGAAATAGAAAGCGACTTGCAATTTTTAGGTTAGGTTATGCATTTGAATGTGATATTTGAGTTTGTTAATAGCACAATCGTGTGTAACCGCTTTAGATTAATCGCTTGTGCTGAAGTTCGCTCCCATAAATCTGCAAATTTTGTTCATTATTTTGGTGATATAATTATTGAGGACTGTTTTGTTTATTTGCTGTAATTCTCCCGGTCCTGAGTGAGTATCTCTTACACACCGTAATCGATATTTAGTCCAGTCATTTAAGCTTAAATTAGGTAAGAATCTCGGAATTCGAGATACCCAGTTGCAAGTCTGTAAATACTTGTATATTGACACCCTAAAAGTTGTCTCAAAACCTACATATGGTAGGGTGAAAGCAACTATTCAATTTCAAGGTCAAAGGTCACAAAAATCGGTTTTTGGCGCTTTTTTTGGAAATATCTCATTTCCTACGGGTTTTTTGCTATTAGTATTTATTATCAATTTTGTAGAATACAAAATTCTCTACAAATTTTGCCAAAAAATTTTTTTATATGATAAACGGTTTTCGAGATAGAGGGCGGAGAGCGCGCGGTCACACCATCACTTCAGGTCAACCGGTGCCTCCGGTCGAAAACGCGTCATATATAGTTGATGGACTATCGATAAATCAATGATTATAAATAATTGTCAATTTTTATTAACTATTATATTATATTTTATCATTTTTTTCATGCATTAAATCTATATCAGCAGAGAAGAACTGCTGCACTTTCAAAAACGTATGAAGTCTGTTTCGATGAAACAATGGTTGTACCAGTTACTCAAGAAAAATTCTTATCAAATCGAAATAACAAAGATAAGCTCATCAATATGTTAATTGAAAAATTACATGCTGCAAATATTAATACTAAACAAGCCAGAGATGATGCGGATGTTCTTATTGTTGAAACTGCAATTGAAGAATCAAAGTCTGAAAAAACTGCAGTTATGATAGGACAAGATATTGATATACTTGTCGTTTTAATTGGGCGTACATTGTCTTACGAACAAGACATTTTCTTTAAAAAAGTTGGGAGAGGAAATGTAAAAACGGAGATATACTCGACTAAAAGTTTTGATAATTATCCTCATTCCAAAACATATATTTTATTTCTCCACGCATTAAGTGGGTGTGAAACTACTTCTGCGCTTTTTAAAAAGGGAAAAAAATCATTTTTAAAAGTTTTTGAGAAACTGACAAATTTGGATGAACTAGCTGCAGCATTTGAAGAAGAAAATTGGTCGGCCCAGAGATTATTAGAGAGTGGAACTCAAACCTTATTGGCAGTCTATAATGCTCCAAAATTTGTGAAAAGTCTCAATCATCTTCGTTATATGCTACGTCAAGTCTACAAAACTTAATAAACCTGTGTTTCAAATATTCCACCAACAAGTGCAGCTGCTCATCAACATTTCAACCGTGTATATTATCAAGTTCAAACTTGGTTAGGACATGATTTGGAACCCCAAGTATGGGGTTGGGCAACGCGAAACGATTTTCTGGAGCCCATCATGACAATTTTACCACCTGCTCCAGAAGGTTTGCTAAATACAATTTTTTGCAACTGCAAGAGTGGTTGTGGTTCGCGATGCGGATGCAGGAAAGCGGGCTTGCAATGCTCTTCAGCTTGTGGCCAATGTAATGGGCAAGCTTGTCTCAATGCTCAACCATATCAGAGCGACATTAACGAAGATGGAACCTTTGACCCCGAAATCATGGAAGAACTTGAGAAGAATGTCGTTGAAGATGATAATGAAGACCAGTTTGAAATTTACCAGCAGCCAGAAGACGACGATGAAGAGGAAGAAGATGATTAAAATTATAAATTGTAGTTTTTGTACCCTTTATTCTATTTTTTTACTTTCAATAAAATTAAATGAATTGAATGATATTTTCTAATAAAATGATTAATTCATAATTTATTTGTTTTTTTTTTCATCATGTAAGAAGTTATTAATATTAGTTAGGTTAAAATTTAAATATAATTCCTCTATTTTCAAAAACAATTCTGCAATTACATGGGCAGGTAAGTGTTGTTAAATAAATTAATATTGAATAAAAAGTAGATAGGTTAGGAAAAAAATGATAAAATATAATATAATAGTTAATAAAAATTGACAATTATTTATAATAATTGATTTATCGATAGTTCATCAACTATATATATATAGTTTTAGTTTTCTACCGGAGGCACCGGTTGACCTGAAGTGATGGTGTGACCGCGCGCTCTCCGCCCTCTATCTCGAAAACCGTTTATCATATAAAAAATTTTTTTAGACAAAATTTGTAGAGAATTTTGTATTCTACAAAATTGATAATAAATACTAATAGCCAAAAACCCGTAGGAAATGAGATATTTCCGAGAAAAGCGCAAAAAACCGATTTTTGTGACCTTTGACCTTGAAATTTAATAGTTGCTTACATCCTACCATATGTAGGTTTTGAGACAACTTTTAGGGTGTCAATATTCAAGTATTTACAGACTAACAGCTGGGTATCTCGAATTCCGAAGTGAACTTACTATAATGACTGGACTAATTAAAGAGTACATCTTACCTTTGTTGCGCGTATGTTCTGGGGAACATCGCGTTATAGTTTTGCCCAAATGTCTGTAATTTTCGAATTTTTTTACGAAAATGGTCTCAAACGATTTAGTTCGACTCCCCGATGAAGAATTCGAGGTCAAATTTGATTCTGTCCGGCCGGCCGTCCGTTGCCACGATAATTTGAGAACGAAAAGAGCTAGTGACTTGAAATTTTCAGGGTGGGTGGCGCATCGCAATACGACGGACAAGTTCGTTAATGGGCATCATCGGCCCAGTGGTTTCCGAGTAATAATTTTGTATTCAACCAATATAGATCCGATCGAATTGAAACTTGGTGAGTAGTTGTAGAATATGAACCTAAGCACGTTTGTGAAGTTTTGGGCGAATCGTATGGCTAGAAAATTTTAAAAAAATTATTAAAAAATATTTTTTTTGTCACGATAACCTGAGAACGAAAAGGGATAGCGGCTTGAAAATTTCAGGTTATGTTGTGCATATGAATGCCACATTTGAGTTTGCTTATGAGCATAATCGACCAAACGGTTTCAGAGTTATAGCCATCTGAAATTTGGTGGTTTTTTGTTCCTCATTAACTCAAAAAATACTGAACCGATTGAATTCAAACATGGTTATTAGATGTAGAATGCCAACGCGAAAATGTTTGCGAAATTTGGTGAGGATAGCATCTGTAGAAAATTTTTAATAAATCATTGAAAATAAAAAAAAAAAATTCTATATATCAGTAACTATACGTTTGAAATTGCTGAAATTTTGCAAGAGCGTTCATTACCTAACTCTACTGCCAAGTTTCAAGTTTTAACACGATCGGTTGAATATTGTTGGAGATTCGAGCATTCTTGTGTGAGTTCAGTAGATGGGTGACCGTTGCCTCGATAACTTTCGAACCAAAGGAGATAGGGACTTGCAATTTTCAGGGTAGGTTGCGTATCCGAAAGGGAGAGTTGAGTTCGTTTTTGGGCATAATCGGTTTAACAGTTTCCGAGTTATATCCACCTGGAATATTGTTTCCTTGATAACTCAAAAAATAAATATTCGACTGAATTGAAGCTCGGTAACTAGTCGTAGAAAATCAACACAAAGACGTGTTTAAAATTCTGTAAGAACCGTACTCCTAGAAAATTTGAAAAAAATGACGAAAAAAAAAATTTTAAGAACCGCGCCTCCAGAAAATTTAAAAAAAATCACGAAAAAAAAATTGGTTCAAGCACTGACGTGAAGTCAGAAGCTTTTGCGCGTATGTTCTATTGTCCATTCTTCTGTATTGGACACCCTTAATCGAATTTACCATGGTTAATTATGTCGTCCATTCTCCTGTATTGGACACTTAATTCGAATTTACCATGGTAAATTTGAATTAAGAGTGTCCAATACAGGAGAATGGACAACATAATTTACCATGGTAAATTCGATTAAGGGTGTCCAATACAGAAGAATGGACAATAGAACATACGCGCAAAAGCTTCTGACTTCACGTCAATGCTTGAACCAATTTTTTTCAATTATACCGAACACCTCTTATCTCCACTCGATACTGATATCGCGATAAGCGTATATCGCAAGAGGTAGAGCTGCCCATACACTGTCCGATTTCTCCGTTGTTTGTCTGAATACAATCAACTGTTATTATGCCTGGTTGTCATGGCTGTTCAAGGGTATTGTCCATTGGTGAGGATAGTATTACCTGCTCCAGCTGTCATAATGTTTTCACCTGTTATGCGCAAATATTACTCAGAATGATAAAAAGGCAACAATCGAACTTCATTCCAAGTGGGTCTGTCAGTATTGCTCATCATCCAGGCGTAATAGACGAGCTGATAAGTTACCTTGTGCTGCTGTTTCGCCGACTCCTGAGGATGCCCCTCTTACGCTACGTGAATGTAATGTGCTTATGTCCAAGATTGACAGCTTGGCCTCTTCTTTAGGTAAACTGGATGAGCTCACTTCTAATGTGTCGTCGATAAGGGAGGATATTGCCGCTATTAAGTTGACTCAGAGTTCACTGGTGGACGGGGTGGCGAGCTGTGTGTCAGATTTGGCTGATCATGAGAAACACCTTCAGGAGCATGATCAGCGTATAGATGATTGCGTCTCGGCAGTGGAGGCCCTGGGTGATGATGTAACATCAATGAAGCAGCAGGTTGGTGATCTCCGTTCATCTGTGGCAGACCTTGGTTCTGGAGCGGTCGCTTCCTTATCGGTCGACCCGACTGAGATTGTGGAGCAGGTTCGCAGGTCCTACAATGTTTTAATTCACAAGGTTCCTGAATCCAGTCCAGATGAGGACATTGCGACAGCCAAGAGTGTTATCGATTTCATTTCAGCTTCTTCTTCTGAA
This sequence comes from Halyzia sedecimguttata, assembly GCA_937662695.2. Taxonomy (NCBI): domain Eukaryota; kingdom Metazoa; phylum Arthropoda; class Insecta; order Coleoptera; family Coccinellidae; genus Halyzia; species Halyzia sedecimguttata. The sequence continues at coordinate 24,623,177 of OW569416.2, forward strand.
AACCTGGTATCCACAACCAGACTACGATCTCAAGGTCGAAATGCTCGCCCGTTGTTGCTAACTTTTTCTAACCCTGGCACTGTTCGGTCCATTCTCAGGAATAAAAAAGTTCTACTTTCAAATGAAACATTTTGTAACGCGATCTTGAGAATCCCGTTTGTATTTGAAAGTTTGGTTGCATTTTGTGTCCCCCGGTTGTATTGGTTGGGACGCCCCTGACTTGTTAAGTGCGTATGATCTAGCTCCGTGGTCGATTCTGTGGTCGATGTCAATTGAACGTCGGCGCGGTCAGCTGGAGGGGGTTCGTAGGTTAGTCGAGGTGGACGATCATTTGTTCGGTGGCCGTGGAGTTTTTAGTTATCTTGAGTTGTGGCCATTTTCCTTGAATGAAGGGTTCTGAATCTGGTAGGTTTTAATCCATTTTGCTTTCAATTGACGACAGGTTCTGATGCATATTTAGTAATTAATTCATTATTCTTTCAGCTTAACCTTTCAATAATATTTTTGCTGTATTATAATCATATTTTTGCTTCTCCGTTATCTGACCGCGTGGCCATTTTGAGCTCTAGTTTTTTCCCGGCAATTATTATCCATTATTCTCTTTCAAGAACTAATTAATCCTTCAGAATCATTTAGTGAAAATAGAAAGCCGGATTGATGTTTTTCCAGTCGTTTTGTAGTTTTTAACTGGAATAATTTTATGATCACTTTGTAACTTGAATGAATCACATTGTCATTATATCTAAATTGTGTACTAGAACTCGAAATGAGCACGTTATTTGCAAGGATAAAGTCTAAGAATTATGTATCTTGCAGGAACCCTTTTTACCTTATTCTGTAGCTGTTGGGTTATCTTCGAATTGCTTCCGTACAAAGGAAGTTTCATAATCCTGCTTTGAGAACCACCTGTCAGGCACGTACCTCGAGTTATTCAGTTGGAGGAATATCTACGCTGTTTCCCAGGACAACCGCCTGGTTGGAATTATTTCGTTTGGATAGAGGGACCTAGCAATCGACGAAGAAGACCAGTCTCGAGTTCCATGATATCCAGTTCCTGTTGCTAATTTGGGGGACCTGATGGGACACTTTAATTGACTCATTGTGAAGTTGCCCATAGTGACTATATTTGAAACGATTCCAAGATAAGTAGTTTAAGCATTTCATATGTGATCAGTCTGACTTAGTGTTCATATTGCATGTTTCACATTGGCCAATATTAATACTGTTGATTTGAATAAATTTGTAAGATATAATTCGAGTTTTTCTGAAGTTGGAGTGTCTGGCGCCCACTTAACATCCATATTTTAGTTTTGCTAGGAGCTAGTAGGGTCCTGTAGAACCTCAACCACCTCTAATCTAAGCTGCGATTAGGGGAGAGGCTATAATTTAAAAAATTCAAAATATCTGATGACCTCACCATCCAACAATCATTGCATCTGCGGAGACTACGTGAGGAGCTCGAGCGTCGACATACTGCGGGTGAGACGGACATCACCATCAAATATGTAAAGGGATCCCCGGTGATTGTACATAATTCCAGGGCCGCACGAAAAAACTAAATGGTCTACATGACTGGTGTATCATGAGCACAAATGCACGATCCTTGAAAAACAAATTCAACGAACTATGTGTACATGTCCATCAAATAAGTCCTGACATTATTTTCATAACTGAAACTTGGCTACGAGATGATATTCCAGAACAATGTTTCAACATCCCAGGTTTTCGGCAGTTTCGTAGTGATGGCCTAACATCGGCTACGGTGGTGTCTGCATCTACGTCAGAGAGGCAATTCTGAGTGACTTCAAAGTTGTTGATTCTCGACTACATCTTCCAGGAGTCGACAACTTATTCTTACATTTTTCTTGTCCTGGATTTACTGCTCATTTTGGCTGCATTTATCGTCTGCTACCCTCCCCAGCTGATTCAGCCTTGTTTAATCTTCTTTCCACACTTTCGCAATCTGAAAAAAATCTCATTATTGTGGGTGATTTCAACTTTCGCGAAATCCAATGGCCAGTTGTTCGACCTTTGCCTGACACCTCCATCGCTGGCATGTTTGTCTCGATGATTCGTGATTCTGGCCTTTCACAACTAATTCTTGAACCCACTAGATTTGTACATGGTCAGAATCCTTCTCTCCTAGATTTGCTCCTCACTAATGACGAACATCTCATTAGTAATATAACATATCTTCCACCTATTGGACGCTCTGATCATAGTGTCGTAACAGCCAGTATACAGTTCTCGGCACTGCCTGTCAAAAGTCCGACCAAAATTTTGCGCAACTGTGTGGACTATAACGCTCTGAACTTACAACTGTCCAGAATAGACTGGGATCTGGTTCTCAACTCTGAGGATGTGGAAGAGGCCTGGCAATCATTCTACACCATATTGAGCGATCTCGTCACAGCTAACACCCATCAGCGTTGGTCGGAGTCGGTACCTGGTAAGCCTTGGCTAACGCAAGATATACTGGGGATGATTCGGCTCAAGAGATGCTTGTGGCAGCGATACTTGAGAGGCAGATCCCAATTGAACTATGATCGCCATCGATCCTTCTCAAATCAACTCTCTTCGAGGATTGCGGAAGCTAAAAACAAATTCGAGGAAGATCTGGCCTCCTCAGGAAACAGGAAGAAATTTTTCAAACATGTGAGGTCCTGCCTCAACTCGAAGGTCTCCATCCCCACAGTGACTGACCCCACCTCTGGCGTTCGATGTGCCGATAACTCACATTGTGCCAATATTTTCGCAAGTGAATTTCAGAGGTCGTTCACACCTGAGCCATCCAGCACCCTGCCGTCAATTTCCACGCCGCGAATTGGACCATCCCTGGTTTCCGTCGAGATAACTATAGAGGATGTTAAAGACCAGCTCAACTCCCTTGACACCTCATCTTCACCTGGTTCTGACCGACTCTCCGCAATGTTGCTGAAGAACTGTGCTGGGAACCTGTGCTATGCTCTGACAAGGGTCTTCTCCATGTCTCTGGAACAAGGTAGACTACCCTCGTCATGGAAACATGCTAGAATAACTCCGATTTTCAAGAAGGGGGATCATTTTAACGCTGGTAATTATAGACCCATAAGTCTACTGTCCGTTGTTGCTAAGATGTTGGAGAAGTTGATTGCCAAAAAATTGATGTCTTTTCTGCTGGAGAATAACATTATTCCTGAGGAGCAACGTGGTTTTGTGCCAGGTAGATCAGTGATGACCAACCTTCTCAGGTGTCTTAACGAGTGGACATCGTGCCTTGATGCTAGCATACCTGTCGATATAGTGTACTTAGACTTCGCAAAGGCATTCGATAGAGTTCCTTCTAGGAGACTTCTGGCGAAGTTAGAGCATTACGGTATCAGAGGGCAACTACTGGGATGGTTCGCGGATTACCTGAGAGAGCGGCGGTTCGAGGTAAGAGTGGGCGACGGATTATCAACAGTGCGAGATGTGGTTAGTGGAGTTCCTCAGGGGTCCGTTTTGGGCCCAATTCTTTTTTTGATATATGTAGCAGATCTCAACGCCATAATATGTTGTGAGTCTTCTTCGTTTGCAGATGATACCAAGCTCTTTGCAAATGCACTTACCTCCCACCGTCTGCTACAACAGGATTTGATGTCTATCGCAACCTGGTCAAATGAGTGGTTAATACCACTAAATGCCTCTAAGTGCAGGGTTCTCCACCTCGGCAAGAACAATCCTGGACATACCTACTTTCTCGGCGGTCATCCAATAGATTCGGTAACTGAGCACAATGATCTTGGTGTGGTCATCTCGGAGGATTTGTGCTGGTCGAAACATGTTTCACACATCGTGTCTAGGGCAAAGAGAATCTTGTATTTAATAAGGACATCATTTCCATCTTGCTCCCTTAGAACGTGCAAACTACTGTACACGACATATGTTCGTCCAATCTTGGAGTATGGTGGTCCCGTCTGATGTCCCACCTTGAGGAGGGACGAGTTGCTGCTGGAGAACGTTCAACGTAGTGCGACGCGTATTCCATACGGCCCTAGGAGACCTTCGATTGAGGTTGAGTCTGTTCGGTCTCACTACGTTTGGTGAACGGAGGTTGCGTGGTGATTTAATCATAACGTTCCGAGCGTTACATGGCCTTTTCGGTAGTGATTTGAGTGATCTCTTCGAACTAAACTTGAATAACTTACGTGGACATCCATACAAGCTAAGTCGGGAACGCTTCAGATCGTCGCAGCGGGAGTGTTTCATCAGCAACCTGTGTGTTTTCGAGATGGAACTCTCTACCTGCTCGGGTGGTGTCGGCTACAAGTGTTAACCAATTCAAAAATCTGTATGATGGGACTCAGAGATGAGTTTTTTTGCTGTTTTGCCGATCATGTTGAGATTTTGTTTAGCATATAGATGACATTGTGGTTAATTTGTTTATTTAATTGAAGTATTTTATTGAGAAATTAATAGGCAATGCCTTTTCTCTTACTTCTGTTATAATAATAATAATAATAATAATCGATCAAAGCTATTTGCAGTTATACCCATCTGAAATTGGGTTGTAATTTCCTCAATAACTCACAAAATATGGAACCGATCCAATTCAAACGTGGTTATTAGTTAGAAAATGCCAACGTGAAAATTCTTGCAAAATTTCGTGGGGATCGTATTCCTAGAAAATTCTAAAAAAATCATTGACAAAAATTCTATATATAAGGAACTATTTGTCCGACATCGCTGAAAGTTCGCGAGAGCCTTCAAAACCTAACTGTACTGCCAAGTTCCATGTTTGAACACGATCGAATTTATATTGTTTAAGATCCGAGCAGCCTCGGGCGAGTTCAGTAGCTGGATGGGTGCCGTTGCGATGGGAAGGTTGCGCATCCAAATGGGAGAGTTGAGTTCGTCGTTAGGCAGAATGGTCCCAACGGTTTCGGAGTTACACCCATTTGGAATATTATTTCCACGATAACTCCAAAAATACTGACCCGATTGAATTGAAGCTTGGTAAATAGTTGTAGAGTATCGACATGAGGACGTGTGTGAAATTTTGTGAGGACCGTACTACTAGAAAATTTCAAAAAAAATCCGAAAAAATATTATTTATAAAAAGATAACTTGAGAACGGAAAGTAATAGCGACTTTCAATTTTCAGGGTAGGTTGCGCATCCGCATGCGACAATTATGTTCGTTAATTGGCATAATCGGCCAAATTGTTTTGGAGTTATACTCATCTGAAATTTTGTTGTTATTTCCTCTATAATTTAAAATGTACAAATCTGATTCAATTAGAACTTGGTGATTACTTGTAGAATGTCAACTCACTAATTTTCGCGGAATTTCATGATTTTCGTATTCTGGAGTTACTTGAGGGGAAAGTTTTTGAGCGTACGTTCTGGGGAACATCGCGTTATCATTTTGCCGAAATGTCTGTAACTTTAGAATTTTTTTACGAAAATGGTCTCAAACGAATTGGTTTGACTCCCTAATGAAGAATTCGAGGTCAAATTTGATTCTGTCCGGCCGGCCGTCTGGCCGTTGCCACGATAACTTGAGAACGGAAAGAGCTAGCGACTTGTAATTTTTAGGGTAGGTGGCACATCCCAATACGACGGACAAGTTCGTTAATGGGCATAATCGGCACAATGGTTTCCGAGTAATAATTTTGTATTCAACCAATGCAAGTCCAATCGAATTGAAACTTGGTGAATAGTTGTAAAATATAAACCTTAGCACGTTTGTGAAATTTTGTGAGAATCGTATCTCTAGAAAATAATTAAAAATTTATCAAAAAATATTTTTGTTGTGACGATAACCTGAGAACGGAAAGAGATAGCAGCTTGAAGTCTTCAGGTTAGGTTGTGCATCTGAATGCGACATGAGTTCGTTTATAAGCATAATCGGCCAAACGGTTTTAGAGTTATAGCCATCCGAAATTTGGTTGTTTTTTTTCCTCATTTACTCGAAAAATACAAAACCGATGGAATTCAAACATGGTTATCAGTTGTAGAATGCCAACGCGAAAATTCTGGCAAAATTTCGTGAGGATAGTATTTGTAGAAAATTTATAAGAAATCATTGAATATTAAAAAAAAAAATTCTATATATCAGTAACTATTTGTCTGAAATAACTCGAATTTTCCATGGTAAATTTGATTAACAGTGGCCAATACAGGAGAACAGACAATATAATTCACCATGGTAAATTCGATTAAGAGTGTCCAATACAGGAGAATGGACAATAGAACATAAGCGCAGAAGCTCCTGACTTCATGTCAGTGCTTGAACCAATTTTTCGTATATCAATTCCTTTAAAATGCATATTGCATAAATGAAAATTATGTGATCATATACGATTCTCTACTGAAGTACCTATGTCATTAAAATGGTATGAAATGTATTCATATATTTTCTAAAAGCCTAGAAAACGGTATATATCGATGCTAAATTCGTAGTAGAGTGTCCACTAGGGGTGAGTAGGCCATAGAAAATGTGCGCAAACGCTCCTGACTTTACGTCAGTGCTTGAACCAATTTTTTTTCATTAAATATTGGATATGTGAATTGAACGAATAAAATCTCTTGTCCGTGGTCTGAGAAAATTGGTGAACCATTTACTTTATGGTGAAAAATGTAAATTGAAAATTGGAAAAGCACTGATGTGTACTAAGACTGCTTTGGCGCGCTTGAGCAAATTCGAAGCCAGAGTGGACACCCACCCAAGTACTGAACTCTTCCAAGGCTGCTGGGCTTCAAGGAAAAAAATAATATTTTCACCAATATGAATCCAAACGTATTTTAATCTATATTTTGGTTGTAAAATAATGTTTTGAAGGCTCTTGCAGAATTTCAGTGATATCTGATGGACAATTTCTGAGCAGAATTTCTTTTATGATTTTCTGGAAATTTTCTAGTCACAACGAATATTTGTCGGTAATTTTCAACTCTTCAACCCGGTTTTGAAGTTGTTGAGAATTCGAAATTTCAGATGGCGATAACTCCAAAACCACTTGGCGGATTTCGTCCATTAACGGACTTAACCAAGATATTTCAAACCTACCCTGCAAATTGTAACTCTTCAACTCATTTCGTTCGTGCCTATGGACAAACGGCCAACGGGCGGACAGAATTACGTTTGACATAGGATTCTTCATCAGTGAGGCGACTCTAAGCGTTTGAGACCATTTTCGACCAAAAATTCGAAAATTCAAACAGTAGTTCAGGGGAACAAGCGATCCAAAAACAGAAGTTCTCAGAGACTGATCAAAGGAATTATATCATGAGACGGAATATTGTGTAATACTAGAATGTCGAATGAAAATTTCAGGAAACTGAGAAATGCTCATTTCATATTCGGATGTCAAGAAAGTACCCATTTAACATTTGTCACAAACATGAGAATAATTATCAAATTCATACTCTTGAATCGATCGAAGAATTATGACAATTAATTCTCCGTTATGAATGAGTTTAATTCGCAGTGTTTAATAATTGTGACTTAAATTCTTCGACATATTGTAAAGGTTGAAGGTCTTTAAAATTAAGATCAATTCCATGTCAGTCAACTGCCAGGCCAACTCGATGATGCAGGTGGGCAGTGCAACTTTGAATCGTGTTGAATATTTTATTCAGGTGGAAAACAAATTGATAACGTGAACTTTACGTGATTGTAGCTCATTCACAATTCACTTGTCAATAATGACAAATTATAAAATAACTGCCGTCGAATCAGAAGATTCGGTTGTTGAATGATAAATAGATTCCACTGTTTAATCATTCAATTTAATCGGTCTTTATTTGAAGGATATTATGCGAATCTTTTTTGAAACTATAACAGTTACTAAAATACACACGGCGAAATGTTCGTCGCTTAAATATCAAGAAATTTTCCCTCGTGACCGATCTGAAATAGCCACTTCATCGCTAAACATCCTCCTAAAGAGAGAAGTCATGTCATTCAGGGCAAATACGTATCGGTTTCATGGTTGTTACGAATCATCAGCGTAACTTAGCTACTGGAGCTCTAGGAAACTCAAACCCTATGGTGACGAAGTACCGAAAATGCAACCTTACCAACGCTACCTAGGAAGATATTCTGAAATTCCAATCTTCCTTGATGGGGAAAGCTTGAGCGAAGTTCGTGAAAGACACACGGTGAAATATTCGTCTTCTCTAACTACACTTAACCGAGCGTTTTCACGTCGCAATGTTGTCGCAGGTAGCCTGCATCACAGTCCCTGACTCCCTTTTGCGAGAAAATAATGCACATCTTTCAAGGTTTCCGCATCACAGTGGGTTGGAGTTAATAGGGATCTTCCTAGGTGGCACTGGTATAATTGCCTTTTCCGTAATTCGCCACCATAGTGTTCAAGTTTCCTAGAGCTCATTCGATTTTCATTCAGTGGCTAAGTTTTGCTGATGATTGGTGACAACCATGAAACCGGTACGTATCTACCCTGAAAGTGCTATGACCCAGCATCTTGAAATGCTTTCTATTAGGAATCTTTCCTTTTTTTCTGAAAGGCGGAGACGAGGGGACCTCATTATCACCTATGGAGCTCACAAAGGACTTTTCAATGTGGATCTGGGTGAAAATTCCACTCTAAACAGCGACGAACGATAACGTGGTCACATAAAGAAGTTGCGGAGTGAAATTTCCAGATAATTCAGAGGGAATATTTCCTGTGCAGGGTGTTTTCTGTTTAGAATCGTTTACCATCTGCTGTTGTGGAGGTCTCCTCTGTCAATTCATTCAAGAACCAGTACGATAGGTGGATGTAGGGTAGACCATCACCAATCTCAGAAGGATGATCTTTTTATCTTTCCTTTAATCTTCAATTAAAATTCAAACTGTTTTTTCAGCTATGTGCATTGTCCATTTGCTTTTATTTAGTTATTCTTTGAGTTTATAGAGTTCTACACTCTTGCCAAATAAATAATAATAATGACACCCTTCTCTTTGGGGTTACCTTTACCGATCACGTGCCTTGACCGAATCACAAGGAAATATTTGTTGTTGCTCAATCGACGAATATTTCACCTTGTGTTTTTTATTTATTGATAATTAGCACAGTCACCTTTGGTGGGATGGAGAACGATAAAAAGTAAAGCAAGGTGTCTTACAACATGATTCGAGGATCCCAAAGCTCAGGGGCGGATCCATTAAAGCAGTGCAATTTCTGGAATTTCAGATTTTATAACATTCAATGAAGAATATTTCGGAAATGGTGCGTTTAAGCGGAAATTATGACGAATATTCAATTTCCTAAAACGATTGACAATTCTTGGAATGACTCAAGATATGCTCCATCTGCGAAAAAGGCCTCCAGGGTAACACCTGCTGGTCCGGAACCCTTCTGTGCGTTTGAAAATAACCACTACAGGGCAATAATCCAACAATGGGAGATAAATAATAGAATAACTCTTTGGAGGAAAATTCTAGCACATGCACAGACCAAAAAAATTCATGGATTTCTCACCATCATATACCAGGAAGCTCCTGCAGCTGCCACAAGCTAAGCTTCAGGTAATGGTGAGACTGCTGACAGGGCACTGTCAGTACAAATAGCAATTGTACCGCATGGGCGAGTTAGCAGGGGAAACATGCAGGCTCTGTAGCTCAGAAAAGGAAAGTGCCGAACACATAGTTTGCAAATGCCCAGAGCTGTTCAACCTAAGAATTTTACATATGATTGAGCTAGTTATAAAACCTCACGACGTGATATCCAAGGACGTCATCAGGTTTGTTTAGTACTATTGAATCAGTAGGGTAATAGAACAAAAGATCGTATAGATCACAGTTCTGAAGGGTTGGACCAAACCTCATGACCCCGTCCTAATAATAATAATAATATTAGTGTGCTATATTATTCCAACAACTCGGCAGATCTATGCCATAAAGCCAGATTTAGTCCCACTGGAAAAAGAGCTCAAGAAATTGTTTGCAGTCGCATTTTTCTCCCCGCCGAAAATGATGTGGTGGTAATAAGAAGAACAGAGGAGGGAAATATTCAATACTGGGGATTCTGTATCAAAGGCATAAAGTTAGTATCGGATGTCTAGGCGGAATGAGAGCGAGAAATAATTGAAAGGTATTCCGACCTGTAAATCCCTGGCAGAGGTATTGTCGCACATAATACAGAAAGTAGTGTTGCTCGGATCACTTCGAGTCATCAATTATGAAGTCCATTTGCAGCTCATCTCTTTTATAAGGCAGGACGAAGAACTACACGAAGGAATGTATGAGAGGTTTTTAAATGAGTAACCAACAAGAGCTGGAGTCTCACACTCCTGAGAGTGCGGATCCTCTCAGGGAAGCCTATAAAATGTTTTTCCTCCCATACGGGCAAACAAAAAAAATTATAATAATACTTCACATGCCTTCTGTGTGCCAATTTCATTATTAGTTTGTAATTCTAGGAAACTTGACACCAACATTTATCTCATTCGGAAATATAATATCAAAGCTACAAAGTATTCTTCACCTGTTCCAAACTTGGCAAATTTAAATTTGGATCAAGTACTGACGTGAAGTTGTAAGCTTTTGCACGCATTTTCAATTGTTCATTCTCCTTCATTGGACACTCTTAATCGAATTTATCATGGTAAATTGAACCAATTTTTATTTTCGTAATTTTTTAAAAATTTTCTTGGGTTACGGTTCTCACAAAATCTTACACATGTCTTTATGTCATATTCTACAACTAGTTACTGAGCTTCAATTCGATCGAGTCTATATTTTTTGAGTTATCGAGGAAATAATATTCCAGGTGGGTATAAGTCCGGAACCGTTGGGCCGACTATACCTTTAAACAAACTCAAGTGTCGCATTCAGATACATAACCTATCCTTGAAATATCAAGTCGCTATCTCTATCCGTTTTCAGGTTATCGTGACATAAATAATATTTTTTAATATTATCTTTTTTTATTTTTTAGTGATACGATTCTCACAAAATTTCACAAACGTTCTCAGGTTTGTTTTCTACAACTACTCACGAAGTTTCAATTCGCTCGGATTTGTATTGGTTGAAAACAAAATTATCACTCGGAAACCACTGGGCCGATTATGCCCATTAACGAACTCGTCCGTCGTATTGGGATGCGCCACCTACCCTGGAAATTTCAAGTCGCTAGTTCTTTTCGTTCTCGAGTTATCGTGGCAACGGCCGGATGGCCGGCCGGACAGAATCAAATTTCACCTCGAATTCTTCATTGGGCCGATTATGCCCATTAACGAAGTCGTCTTGTTTCAGTATTGGGATGCCTCACCTACCCTGAAAATTTCAAGTTGCTTTCTGTTTCCGTTCTGAAGTTATCGTGGCAACGGCCGGTCGGCCCGTTCGTTCAGACAGAATCAAAGTTGACCTCGAATTCTTCATCGGGGAGTCGAACTCAACATACTTGCAGGCTATGTGAATCGGCAGCAGGATTCACTGAAACATACTGTGCCAGTGTAAACCGTAGGCCCCCGCTAGACTCGCGGTACAAGTAGAATGCTACCCCCACAGATGTCGGAAGCAAGTTTTTCAGGGAAATTATAAACTTTGTTGAGATTGAGAACCAGGGTTGTTTGGCTAATATAACGCATCCGAACTGCAAACATTTCGACCTATTGTTCTAATTACCCTACTCAGTTAATCCCTATAGACAAAGATTGATCACGGCTTCTGCAAACCTGGCAACATCCATGGGAGCGTTGGTCATCACTTTGTGAAGATCAAGAACTGGCTTGCCCAAGTACGCGGTTCTGAGACGAGCCAGTCCTAGACATGTGTTCGGCCGTTTCATTGGCTAATTGACACAGTCTGCATACTTCATTTACCGATGTGCCCCCTCAACAGTACTGCAACAACACGGAGTTCATCACGTGATTAGTGCATACGTTTTATAGAGGAGGACGTCAAGTGACTAATAAATCTTTTTGTGTTTAGTTGTCCCGGTGTTTGTTCCCTGGAATATTTCCTTCCACTTACTTCACATTGTTGAACAGCGGTCTTTGCTCAAGAAACAGAAAGGTTCTGATCCAACTAGAGGCTGTCTAGTGGCCTGCTGCTTAATGCAATTTCGGCATTCCCAATATGAGGGTCCTCTGGCCGTAAGCTTCTAATACCCCTCAGGGTAGCCTGGCTATATGTGGCAATATATATGTTCATTCCCTTGAGGTTTCTTCTTAAACACTCCTGGGCGCATATGTACACTGCCAGTATATATGTCTATATTTCCAGAGAGCTTTTTGCATACCCATATAACCTTTTTGGGCGTATGTTCTAGGGGAACATCGTCCTATCATTTCGTCCAAATGTCTGTAATTTTCGAATTTCGAGCTGAAAATTGGCTAATAGACTAATTCGGACTCCCTGATCACGAATCCGGTGTCAGATTTTAGGGTGCCGTCCGGCCGTCCGGCCGGCCGGCCGGCCGGCCGGCCTTCCGGCCGTAGGCACGATAACAGGAGCACCGAAGGTCCTATCGACTTCAAACTTTCAGGGTAGGTTTCTGATCAAAATGCGACGGTTAAGTTCGTTAACGGGCAAAATCGGCCGGACGGTTTAGGAGTTATAGACATTTAAAATTTTGAGGTTATTTCCCTGATATTTCAGGAACTAAAGAAGATGTTGAATCGAAACTTGGTAGTCAGTTCGAGGATATAAACGCGCAACTTTTGGCAAAATTCTGTTATGATCAAAATGTTGGTAATTTTTAAAAAAATATTTCTTTTAATTTTTTCGAAAAAAAAATTTTTTTTTCGTGAACTATTCATCAGATTGCAACAAAAACTTGTACTAACGTCAATTGTAGTATTTTGCAACATTGTGCAAAATTTTGGCTCTATACGATTTCAATTTCTGGAGATATAAGACAAAATGTGTCAAATTTCCTGGGTCTCTCTTAGTATTTTCATCGATTATTCTATGAACTCTTTGAATTCCACCGAAAACAAATTCAAAGACATAAACATAAAGAATCAAGTCATAGTTTAGACGTCGAAAGAAGGACGATGTTGATCGACTTGAAAAGGTACCTATTTCAAGAAATGCAATAATGAAATGCTTAATTTTTTTTATGGTCACAGAAAATCGTCACAAAAATCTATTTACCTCATTTGACGGCTGTTTGTCAAATCAATTAATTCCAATGATTGATGTCAGATTTCCTACATACCAAGTTCAAACACATTTTATTATATGGAAAACACTTATTATGATCACGTTCTACAGGAATTGATACTAAATAGAAGCTAGATGAAGATTATTGTAATGGAAAATTTGTGTTCCAGAATAATATTAAGGTATTCAACATGATACTGCTTTTTTTCTTTACTGGTCAGTACGGGCCACAAGGAACATGCGCCCAAAAGCTCCTGTCCACAGGGCTTGAACCCATTTTTATTTTATTCTACCAGTTGAGTTTGCTGTCTAAGATTAAACCTAGGTATTTAAACTCACTGGAAAAAGTAAAAGCTTGGTCTTTCCAGATTGGCGATGGAGAATTCTCCTTCTTGTAAAGGGGATAAGGGTGGTTTTGGACGGATTGATACTCAATCCTTTTCGCCCACAGCACTTTTGATTGATTTTGATGGCTTCTTGCATCTGGTGATTCATTGTACCATCATGCTTGCCTCTAATGGTTATCACTAGGTTATCAGCGTAGCCTTGAACATTGAAACCGTTTACCTTAAGCGTCTCCGGGAGACCATCCATGAGCATGCTCACCAGCAGTGGTCACCAAAACCCTTGGGAGTAGCCCCTGTCCGTTAGAGCAGACATCCTTTTTTCGCTCAGAAAGACTGGGGACACGCTTTAATCCCTATATGCTAATTGTCTAATCTAACCTAAACAGCTCAATGGATATTCCTCAGAGAGCAATATACAGAATATAAATTAGAGCACGTTTGTGAAAGTTTGGGAGAATAGTATCACTAGAAAATTTTAAAAATATTATTAAAAAATTGGTTCAAGCACTGACGTGAAGTCAGAAGCTTTTGCGCGTATGTTCTATTGTCCATTCTTCTGTATTGGACACCCTTAATCGAATTTGCCATGGTAAATTCGATTAAGGGTGTCCAATACAGAAGAATGGACAATAGAACATACGCGCAAAAGCTTCTGACTTCACGTAAGCGCTTGAACAAATTTTTTTTTTCGTGATTTTTTTTAAATTTTCTAGGGGTACGGTTCTTAAGATTTTTTTTTTCGTCATTTTTTTCAAATTTTCTAGGGGTACGGTTCTTACAAAATTTCAAACACCTCTTTATGTTGATTTTCGTCTACTAGTTACCAAGCACCAATTCGATCGAATATTTATTTTTTGAGTTATTAAGGAAATAATATTCCAGGTGGGTATAACTCGGAAACCGTTAGACCGATTATGCCCAAAAACGAACTCAACTCTCCCTTTCGGATGCGCAACCTACCCTGAAAATTGCAAGCCCCTATCTCCTTTCGTTCGAAAGTTATCGAGGCAACGGTCACCCATCTACTGAACTCGCACAAGAATGCTCGAATCTCCAACAATATTTAACCGATCGTATTAAAACTTGAAACTTGGCAGTAGAGTTAGGTTATGAAGGCTCTTGCAAAATTTCAGCAATTTAAAATGAATAGTTACTGATATATAAAATTTTTTTTTTTATTTTCAATGATTTATTAAAAATTTTTTACAGATGCTATCCTCACGAAATTTTGCAAACATTTTCGCGTTGGCATTCTACAACTAATAACCATGTTTGAATTCAATCGGTTCAGTATTTTTCGAGTTAATGAGGAACAAAAAACCACCAAATTTCAGAAAATTTCAGATGGCTATAACTCTAAAACCGTTTGGCCGATTATGCTCATAAACAAACTGAAATGTCGCGTTCTGGTGCACATCCTAACCTGAAAATTTCAAGCCGCTATCTCATTCCGTTCTCAAGTTATCGTGACAACAAAAATATTTTTTAATAATTTTTTAAAAATTTCTAGCCATACAATTCGCACAAAATTTCACAAACGTGCTTAGGTCCATATTCTACAACTACCCACCAAGTTTCAATTCGATCGGATTTATATTGGTTAAAAACAAAATTATTACTCGGAAACCACTGGGCCGATTATGCCCATTAACGAACTCGTCCGTCGTATTGGGATGCGCCACCTACCCTGGAAATTTCAAGTCGCTAGTTCTTTTCGTTCTCGAGTTATCGTGGCAACGGCCGGACGGCCGGCCGGACAGAATCAAATTTCACCTCGAATTCTTCATTGGGGAGTCGAACTAAATCGTTTGAGACCATTATCGTCAAAAAATTCGAAAGTTACAGACATTTGGGCAAAACTATAACGCGATGTTCTCCAGAATATACGCGCAAAAATAGTTTTTATGTCACGATAATCTGAGAACGGAAAGAGATAGCAACTTGAAATTTTCGTTCGTTTGTAAGCACAATCGGCCAAACGGTTTTGGAGTTATACCCTTATGAAATTTGGTTGTTATTTCCTCAATAACTCGAAAAATACAAAATTGATCCAATTTAAATATGGTTATTAGTTGAAGAATACCAACCCGAAAATTCTTGCAAGTATGTCATTAAAATGGTATTTAATGTATTAATATATTATGAAAGCGGAGAAAAATATATCGGTGCTACATTCGATATAGAGTCTCCAATAGAAGGGGGAGGGGGGGGTAGATAATAGAACATGCTCCTGACTTCTCATCAGTGCTTGAACCAATTTTTCTTCAAAAATTTTATATTTCAGAAACTATTTGTAAGAATCCTATGGAATTTTGCACATGCCTTCAAGCTAGTATTTTGCAATTGAGTACCGAATTTCAACTCGATTGACTTCGTTTGAAGCGTGAAAAGAAAATGGAACATGCGTGCAGAAGCTCCTGACTTCACTTCAGTGCTTTTAAAGAATTTTTCTGCGTTTTCTCTCCCAACTCTGAAAAATTACTATAAAATAAAAGAAGTTTTCAATTCTTTCGAAATTGCTCCTGCGTCGAACTTCACATTTGATAATTGACATAATTGACGGGCAAAATCGTAATCATCCGTGCATGGTTCACATGGCAAACGAGTGTAGGAAAGAGGGCTCAACAGATTGGAATCGCGTTGATTCAGTATGCCCGTGTGCGGATACACTAATCAATTCATTTCGAATATATCTATTTTATATTTTTGAAATATTGACCAAAGTATCTAATAGGTACTTGAACTTGCCCTAAAATTCAAATGTACATTGAATGTACCCTTCAAATTTCAAGCCCTTAAGCTTTCCCTGTAGAAAGGTATCCAGTATACAAATGGAAGATCATACGGACGGATAGAATTGAACTTGACTACCAATGCTCTCAAGGTTCACAAATTTCAGATAGGACGGGAATGATAACGCCCAGTATGAACGAATTATGACTTAGGTATTGAATTTTATATTTACCTGGAACGTCTTGGTTCGGCTTTCTCCCAAAAACAATCTGATACGCTGTTTTACTTCCGAAATATAAAGATGGATTCTCATCCGTCCTGTAGCAATATTCTTCACAACAGTTATCGTTCGGATCGGCTTGATATCCAAATTGTTGTCCAGAACCAGACTCATAGGGTCGACCCTGTTGATCATTGAACTGTCCATAATCAGGCCTACCTTGATTAAAAGCATTGTTGTTTCTATTCTGGTTGTTATTATATTGGTTTTGTTGATTGTATCTATTATTAGGATCGTTTCTGTCGTTTTGGTTATTATTGTTGTTGTTGTATCTGCTATCTTGATTATAGTTTCCCCCATTCGAAACGTTATATCTGTTGTAGGGATCTTGATTATTGAACCTTTCGTTATTTCTATAATTTGGGTTCAAATCAGATCCAAGATTGTATGTATTTGTTGAATTATATCTATTATATTGATCCTGGTTGTATCTACCATTGGGCTCGTTGTACCTGTTGTTGGGATCGTTGTACCTGCTCCCAGATTCATTATTCCTGTTGTTGGGGTCATTGTACCTATTACCAGATTGGTTGTTCCGATTGTAAGGATCGTAACGATTTCCTGACTGATTATATCTGTTTTGTGGATCGTTGTTCCTGTTCGAATCATTGTATCGGTAATATTGGTCATTATTTCTATAGTTTGAGTCGTTGTTTTTATTATAGGGATCGTTGTACCGGCTGTTCTGGTCATATCTGTTGTTTGGATCAGAATTATATCGGTTGTTGGAATCGTACCTGCTATTGGGATCTGAGTTGTATCTGTTGTTCGGGTCATATCTGTTATTGGAATCCGAGTTGTATCTGTTGTTGGGATCATATCGGTTATTGGAGTCGTAGTTGTTTCTGTCATTATGGCTGCTATTTTGATCGTTCGATTGATGGAAGTCGGTATTCTGGTCATTATAGGAAGGTGGAGTTTGTCCCCCATAAAATGGATTTTGTTGCGCCATATTCAATTTGATGACGGCTAAGAGCAGGCACAAAATGACAGGTCTGCAGAATACTGAGTTCGCCATCTGTAAAGGAAATGAGTTATAATTTCAGATTTTCACTTGTATCTATAGGTAATATACACACAACAAACTTATATGAGATTAACCTTATTTGGAGAAATATTTGTTCACTATAAATATTCGCTTGCACATGAAAGAATGTTGTTTTCATTGATAAGAATAATTTGGTCCGCAAAAAATATAATACCAATATTTGCCATTGTTAATGTGTTGGTTTTATGTTTTAAGGAGTAGAGTTGCGGATTTTATTTACTATAATAATTTCAAATAATTTGAATATTATCAGATGTATATAGGGAAAGAAAAAAATGTTTCAAGAAGTAAGACCATTAGAAGGTTGAATAGCTACATGAAATGCAATGGTTACCCTTCCAGAACTTAGGAGACAATTTTTTCATCTGGGGACAGAAACAGGCATTTCAGTGAAAATTCAGAGTTCCACAGCTATCCAAGCAAAATAAATCGATCGATTTTCTAGTTGTTTGGAGCACTAAAAGTGGACAATAGAAGATTGGCAAAAAATATTTTATTTTCGTTTGAAAACAGGAACTTCAAGGTGTTCAACTGATTTCGAAATATAAAGGGCAAAGAGTTATTATTTGGAGTAGGATCAGGCTACGGAAAAGAACTGCCTTAATGCCTTATGCGATAACGTTGAACTGGGAGGTGGCATGTGTGGTTTTGTTCTAGATTCCATAATACGACTTTAGAAAAGTGTTTCTTATAGAGAGGCTTTTCTAGTTATGCACCTTGTGCTCCAAGACACTAGCAGAGTCGCCAAAAATACCGTGGGGGCCGAAGGTTTGAGATTATTAGACTGGCCTGCTTGTTTCGCTGTATTTGTATTGTATTGTATATGTGCATCGTCGGGCGGAATAATCCCGCCCTGCCACGGAGACCATTTGGCCTATTGTGGCACACCTAAGTTTATATTTCACCCACAAGCTAAAGCATTTTGATAAAGGAGATAAGTCTGGTGGGTGAGAACTTATCCTGTTACCTCGGTCTCAGTTTGTGGACTCCTAGTTCCTCAATGGATTTTTTGTCGTCCAGGCATAGTCTACAATCAGAGACCTCAACAAACCCCAACTTGTTTAGGTGTTTTCTGAGCCCACAATGACCCGTGTACACAGCTGTCCAACCTGGAGAATTTTAGCCATTATTTGGCTCTTTCAGCTGATGGGCAAACAATTGTTGAGCGAGCTTGTCTGATACCAGATATGTTGCTCCAGAGAACTACCTTTTGGTCCAACCAACTGTTTTTCTCCCACCCTTCTGCCTTCAGAGAGATGCCAAAAGCTGGTTCAGGTCTAATGAGCCCAGTAGAAGCCTCTTACGCCACCAATTAATCAGTCACCTCATTATCATTTATGCCTGAGTGACCTGAAACCCTTAATCCCATTGAAGATTTGTGAGATATGGTGAAGATAAGAGTTAGGGCTCGTCAGTACAACCAGGAAAACAAAGACCACCTGATTCAAGCTGTTCTAGCAGAATAGAAATACCTCCCTCATGATGGAATCGAGTGTCTCATAGAAGGCATGCCCCTGACTCGTATTTATGCATTGAGGCGGGAGGAGAAAATACGGATTATCAATATTACCAAGGAGTCAATTTTCCATTCAGAATTTCATATTCTTTATTAAGTTCCATTTTTGTCAATTTTTACCATGAATTATGTTCAGTATTTTGATTTCCAATGACATTTCTTTCCTTCTGTGAAATACTTAGTGATTCAATATAGATTTTTTTATGTGTAAGGTTGGTATGAGTTGCGTGTAAGTTTGGTTGTGTTACCTAGGTATGCACACCGAAGATGCAAGCAATACTCATACCGTAAATGAATCGCGGCGCATTTAACGCCCAAATACATTCAAATAAAAACACGCACTCTGACAATGTAAATGCGTCTTTGAATTTTCAAGTTCGATTTTGAAAAATGGGTTCAAGCCCTGTGGACAGGAGCTTTCTGGCGCTCTAGTTCAAACAGACAAATTATATCTCCGAAAGTATTGGTTTCTCAGAGTTGGGAATTATATCAATGTATTCATATAATAGAACTGCATCCTAAAGGAAATTCAATTCAAATAATAGTTTATTTATCAAGATTAAATGAGCAATCATGAGAATGAGAAAAGCACCATGGAAGAAATCAAATTAAATCTGGCCAATTTTGCCCAATAACGAACTTAACCGAGATATTCATCTCCCTAAACTACTCTGAAAATTTCAACTACCTACCTCATTCTGTTCGAGAGTTATATCTATGTCTATGGATGAAAAGCAGTCTCACTACTCTCAGATCTCTTACTTCATGTTCAGTTCCGAAATGTAAGAATTTTCTGAGAAAAACTAATTTCGGAGCAAACAACTGAGATTTTTCTCACTTCGCTCACAATTCTTCGATTGATTAGATAATGTCTCAGGAACATCATTTGACATTATGACAATTCATATTCATACATAGAATAATATCATTCTGTGACAACGTTGAAATACGACTTATTATTGAAATTTTGAAAAATCATATCTCCGAAAGTATTAGCTTGTTAGAGTTAAAAATGATATGAGTGGATTCTTATGATAAAACTTTTTATTAAAGAAAATTTAATTTGGAATTTGTTTCGTAAAAAAAAAATTTTTTTTTTGTTACTCCGAAACCATCTGTCCGATTTTGCCCAATAACGAACTTAGCCGAGATATTTATCCCCCAAACCTACTCTGAAAATTTCAACTCTCTAGCTCATTCCGTTCGAGAGTTATCGTGCCTACGGCTGGCCGGACCGGCCGGACAGAATGAATTTCGACCACGGATTCTTGATCAGTGAGTCGAACCATATCGTTTAAGACCATTTTCATCGAAATATTCGAAAATTACAGACATTTGGGCAAATTGATAAGCACTCAGTTCCGAGGAACTAGAGCGCCAAAAAGGTAAAACCAATCTCAGAAATAGTAAATCCAACTTCGGACAAAATATTCAGATTGGCTCAGTACAATTTTGTGTCCAGAAAACTAATTTTCGATATGTTCGCGATCAATATCTCCTTTCTTATGATTTCAACACGTACGTGATTCAAAAATATGGGCAAGCCCAGTGGGCAGGAGCTTTGGCGCTCTTGTTCAAACTTTGACAAATTATATCTCCGAAAGTATTGGTTTCTGAGAGTTGGGAATGATATCTATTGATATCAATTGATTCTTATGGAAGAATAGAACTGCATCATAAACTGGATTCTACAAACAAAGCTGCGCAATGCGCAATGCCTATAAACATAAACTACGCGCGGCAAACCCTCGAACAGTCGAACATAGACGAAGCTTTACAGATGCCACTCCCGTCTCTCGTTCTGTACTTAACGAAATTCGTAGCGACGTACTGATATGAGTATTGTTCAAGCTAATATCGCGGCATGTAGCACTCCCGCTATTCACTTATGGAAATTCGTACCGATGCTTTGAGTATTATGCAGAAGCTAGTAATCTTATCTTCGAAAGTATTAGCTTGTTAGAGTTGAAAATGATATCAATAGATTCTTATGATGAAACTGCATCTTAAAAAATCAATTTGAAATTTCTAATGTAAGAAAAATGTTTTTTTCCGTTACTCCGAAACCATCAGGCCGAGTTTGCCCAATAACGATCTTAACCGAGGTATTTATCTCCCAAACCTACTCTGAAAATTTCAACTGTCTAGCTCATTAGTCATTCAGTTCGAGAGTTATCGAGCCTACAGCCGGCCGGACATAATCGATTTCGGCAACGATTCTTGATCGGTGAGTCGAACCAAATCGTTTAAGACCATTTTATCCAAAAATTCGAAAATTACAGACATTTGTCAGATTGATAAGCACTCTGTTCCGGCGAACAAGAGCGCCAAAATGTACTGATCTCCAAGAAAAATATTTATCGAGTTATTGCAACCTACCTACTTAGGCATTTAAGTCTGGTGGTTCGTTTGCAGTTTTAATTTCGGAAATTTCGGTGTATTTTTAGTGAAATAACTTGGAATACCTAAACCCCACCCAGTAGATAGGTTGCAATTAGTCCATAAATATATTTCCTAGAGTTAAGTCATTCTTAAATCACATAACGTACGAGTTGAAATTATAAGAAAGAAGATATTTATTCCGAACATGAGTCTGATGGACACAAGATTGAACTGAGAAAATCTGAATATTCTGTGCGAAATTGGATTTACTTTTACCGAAATTGGTTGCACTTTTTCCGAAATTGGTTTTACCTTTTCCGAAGTTGCTTTTACTTTTTCCAAAATTGATTTTACTATATCCGAAATTGCTTTTACTTTTTCAAAATTGAACTTGAAAAGGTATAGAACACTGGTCATCACACTTCTCGGGTCAAAGACCACATAGGCCATTGTGAGGTATCTCTGCAGGACGCTTACTCGTGGATTGGGTGGTGGACACCACCATATGGACATTGTCTTCTAAAATAGTTTGCAATGTCGTGGGCCGCAAGAATATCTTTGCTGTTTGACGCTATTGACCAGGGGACACTGTTGACCAGTTATGTCTGTTCCGCATACTTTATGTTCGATATTTACGGCGTGTGGGAAGCAAGATGCAGGGACAAAATATGAAAGATGTGGAATCCACAAATTCATTCATTCAAGAAGTGAATAAGATCATCAAATTTCGAATTAAAACAATATGAGTGACAGAGAATTTATTCGGACACGAACAGGGTAAAAATTTATATTTTATTTCATATTTTAGAAATTTTATTTAAAAAAAACTTATTGTTACTATTTTATGTATTATTTTGCATTATGTTTGCATACCTAGGATATTTATCAATGTTTGCCGACATTTATTTTCTGTCGCTCGTACTTTGTTTTATTATTTATTGTCCAACCAATTCATTTAAAGACCGGCATGTAGTTTGAGATATTCTTCGATAAAAGAAATTTAACTTCACTTCGCATTTCTTCAAATCCCCTGAAAGTTCGAAATTACCAACACTGGCACAATTTTCATTATGATGAATTAGGATAAATTCAGTAACGACGTCTTCGAATTTTATATGTCATCTGCCAAATTTTAAAATCATCTTCATCGGACAAGGACGACATGATCGTAGTGAAAATCGCAAAATTCATAACTGCGTTATTTAATATTTTCATGCAAAACGCTCAGATAGGTCAATTTTAGTTTTTAATTAACTACCTTGCATACAGATTTTTCTTATGACGTCATTCATTTTTACAGAGTGACCTCATAATCATTTAGGTTCTTTATCATCACACTGTATACAAATACCCAAGAAAACACTTGTTCAGTATACTGCTTGGGAGGTCATTTTATTGTGTTATGTTAATATTTTTCACAACTTTCTACAATAACAATTGATTCGCACAGATTCAGAAACTCCCATTAATGATACCTTAATTGAGCATATTGGGCCGACGAAATAAATACATATATGTAATATAAACTCAAATGATAATGCACTTGTTTACCTTCCTAAACTTGCAGTATCATCTCCCAGATATCTATTATACAAAGTGTTCTGGTCTACCGTTTTGTTCATTTCTTTTCGATTAATTCTATCATTTATCAATAATCTAGGTCATTAAAATATACGTTATCGGGAATAATTAGCTTGCATCAAATAAAAACGGTACATGAATACTATTTAATTGCAGACCAAACAGTTTTGCATATGCAAAAATATTCTCTCTGATGTACATTTGAATTCAAATAATCATGATAAAGGCGGAAAACCTTCCATGGGCAAATCTGGAAATAGTGTCTCTGAAAAAAACATTGATGCATATAGTGGATCGACTGGTTAATGATTTTGTGAGTACCTATTATTTTTTTTATCGTATCATCAGTTGTTATGATCCCTTTATGCTTCTTCCTCATTCACAACTATGGGGAACATAATATTGAAGCAAATGAAAGGCAACTTCCATCGTTGAAAATTCCTCGTCTTGGGCTTAAGACATGTAACTGTCCCGATATTACATGGCCACTAGTGATACCCCCCTCACAGCGTTCTCCATCCTTTCCTTATGCTGATTTTTTGCTGACTGCTGGTCTTCAGCAGGTTATAAAAGAGCCGACAAGACACAGGCATGGTCAGACTCCATCTGTGCTCGATTGGTTTCTGGTATCCGACGATAATCTGTTGTCTAGTGTCCAGCATTTGCCACCTTTTGGCAGGTCGGATCATGATGTGTTGGTGACTGAGCTGCAATTGCAAGTTCCCATGGTACCAGGTTCTCACGAAGTGCACACCAGGAAAGTAACTGACTATGACCGCATATCTGAAATTATCTCCTCAATCGACTGGAGTGCACTTTTAACAACGGATATGCATGTGGATGATATGTGGAAGAAACTCGAATCTGAACTCAATGAAGCTGTTTCCGTATGTACCAGATGCGTGACTGTTCCGTATATTTCGAGGAAACCTTGGATTGATGAGCGTATTTTGAAGCTTCTGAGACGCAAGAAGTCCCTCTGGCAAAGGTACCGGCGAAGTAATTTGGATGCCGATTATCGCAATCATAGAAGCTTTTCTAATTTTCTCTCCACAATTCTGACAACTGATAAATCTAAATTTGAACGCACACTGGCGAATAAGTCTAACAGAAGGAAATTCTTCAAATATATTAGGTCCACAATGAATACAAAAGTCAGTATCCCAACTGTTAGAGACGCTGCTGGTAATATATGCGGTAGTCCGCGGGAAACAGCCGATGTTTTAGCGAGCACAATCGCTGAGGTTTACGTACCTGAACCTCCTGGAAATTTGCCTATCATTGCATCTCCTCGTGAACATGACGAACTGGATATTATAGTTCTTTCCAGGGAGTTGGTAGCAGAGTATCTGGATAAGGTCAAAGTCAGCAGCTCCCCAGGGAGGGACGGATTCTCTCCACGGCTGCTACATAACTGTTCCGAAGCTCTAGCAACACCGGTGTATCTCATATTCCGACGATCTCTTTCCAGCTCTACTCTTCCGAAAGATTGGTTAACAGCATCAGTTACACCGATTTATAAGAAAGGTGAATAGTTATCCCCAAATAACTATAGACCAATCAGTGTTATTTCAGCTTTATCTAGTGTTTTGGAAAGGATCGTATGCGACCAGATTATTGAATTCTGCACAATACATAAAATTATTCCCGAACAACAACATGGTTTTCTCCCTCATCGTTCTACTCTCACAAACCTCATCTGCTGTCTTGATGATTGGACGAGGGCATGGGATGCCAATCTGGCTGTGGATGTAGTTTATCTGGACTTTTCAAGAGCCTTTGACAGAGTGCCGCATGGGCGCCTTTTATATAAACTCGAATACCAGGGAATTAGAGGTGGCCTACTCAGCTGGATCGGTGCGTTTCTGTCGGGTAGATCTTACAAAGTGAGGGTAGGGGATGTTTTTTCGTCTGGTGAGTGGAATGTTAAAAGCGGCGTCCCTCAGGGTTCGGTTCTTGGGCCGATACTTTTTCTGTTGTACAGTTCGGATCTCCTTAGATGTTTTAAGTCTACATGTTCAATTTACGCTGATGATACGAAACTGTATAATTTTCCACTTCTCAATGCCCCAATTCTCCAAGAAGATTTGGACAAGCTAGCTGTTTGGTGTCATGACTGGTTGCTGCCACTGAATCTTGAGAAGTGTCACATTTTGCATATAGGAAAAAATAATCCGCACGTTACCTATTTTATAGGGGGTCATCGTTTAACTGCAGTCACTGATCAACGTGATTTGGGTCTGACCATTTCCAGTGACCTAACGTGGACTGTTCATATTGCCTCTGTGACAGCCAAAGCACGCCAACTGACATATTTGCTGCAGAAGACTTTCCGAGGCTCGGACAGGGTGGTTTGTAAGCTTCTATACGAGTCCTTCGTTCGACCGGTCATGGAATACGCAGGATCAGCATGGTGGACTGCTCTTGTAGCGGAGATCAATTCACTGGAATCCATCCAAAGATGGAACTCAAGAATCCCTTATGGATCCTATCGACCTGATTATGAGACCCGCCTCAAACTCGCAGATATGATTTCGTTTTCTCAAAGACGCGACAGGGGTGATCTCATATTCACATACAAGTCCATGAAGGGTATTTTCGGACCACAGGTACAAGCTATATTTCAGAAGAATACCAACAATCTTCGGGGTCATGGCTGCAAGCTTGCAAAGGAGAAGTTTAGAACTACTCAAAGACAGCTATTTTTGAGCAACCGAGTGTTTGATTTATGGAATGGTCTTCCGGCTTCGGTTGTGGACAGCGCATCGATCAATTCGTTCAAAAATAGCTTGGACAGTCTGAGTCGTATACAACACCAGTTGAGCTGATTCGAGGGCATTCGATTTCATTTTTTTTTTCTGCCTATTTAGAGTTTATATTGAGTTTTTAGTGTTTATATTTTCTTAACTATATAATTTTTACTGATGAATAGTCTGTACATTGGTCCATTTTTCCTAGTTCTTTTGGAGTTTATAGGCATAAGCCTCTACTCTTATTTGTATTTTAAATAAATAAATAAATAAATAAATAAATGAATCGATTGACTTCTACTCTCGGGAAAATTTTTGGAGTTTTTAGCTCTGTATACAAAGTTTTGAAAGAGTATTTCAGCAAGAAGTACTCTGTGTGACTCAAATTCACGTAGATTTGTTATTCGCATATTATGTTGCTTAGATTCGAGCCGGATTCGGCCGTTTGTGATATTTACAGAAATTTCAAATGGACATATTCGGAAAATTCTTTGTAATTTCGTTCTCCGTTTTCTGCAAAAAGGAAGCTTTTGAAGAGGTGAGCAATCGTTAAAATTTAAATTTCGAGTTTCGAGAACAAGATCTAATTCAAACACTACAATACTAACTACACTCTTGTCCACTACAGTTTTTGTCGTCTGACATATGTTTCGGAAACACAGTTTCCATCTTCAAAGACGAAGCGTCACCAAAGCATGCAATCAATTTCTACATTCCAGTACGGGTTGACATTATACCCTTAGTCATAAACCAATTAGTGAGAATAGTGGGTTGTTAATAGGGATTAGATCATTATTGAGTAAAAAATCCTTTTTCTTATACATTTAGACACCTTCAAGTGTTCTTAAGTACACTTTATTGGAATTTCTCAACAATTTGACGAAATTTTCTGAAATTGAGTAGCCAGTCGTTAAAACGTGCAGGATGTTGTTGTTCCAAATGTGTCCCTTATTGTCTTGATACCATGTGGGAATGTTTCTGGTAGTTTGCCCGACGTACACTTGTTGCAATCGAAACATTTAATTTTATATATTCCCGATTTTAACAGTTCCGGAGTTTCATCGATAAAAATAAATTAAGTAAACATTGAAGGATACTGTGAGAGGTATACTCATTATTAAAAGGTTTCTTTCTGGGTTTTCTCTCCCAAACTCTGATACCATTTCGAAAAGAGTGTCTTCACGAAGCAGACAAATTGATATTTAAATTTCTTCTCAAATCATCAAATTAGTTTGAAAACAGGTGTTATTGAAACACTTTATAATAGAGCTAACCTAATTTGTACTACTCTTGAAACTCGAAATAATGAAACTGATTTCATCAAAAATTTTCTTGAAGATAATGGATATCCGAGGCAAGTCATAAATACATCTATCATGAATTTAGAAAGAAGAGCAAATAATCAAGTACAACAGAATAATCAACAAGAACAGCAACCCAATCTGTTGAATGTGATCCCTTATGTTCGTGGCCTTTCTGAAAAAATCAGAAGAATCGGTTCTGAGTTTAATATAAGAACCGTCTTCAAAACACAAAATGATCTTAGGTTTCTATTAACAAAGACAAAACCCATTAATTAAAAACAAAAATAAAAACTAAGTATGTATATAATATTCCTTGTATTTGTGGTAAATCGTACACAGAGGAGATACATCAAGACCACTAGAAGTAAGAATGTCAGAACATAAGAACAACTTGAGAAATATAGATATATACAGAAATCAGAAATCAGAAATAGCAGAGCATGTATGTACAATCCAAGATGCATAGAATAATACAAAGATTCTGATGACAGAACCTGATAATATTGAAAGGAAATTTAAGGAGTCGACTTGTATTTTGTTGAACAGAGAATGCAATTTTGCAAAATGCTCAATTAGTATTGACCATATTTGGCTGAATTTATTAAAAAAGGTGTTGGAACTTGGAAAATAAGTAAAACTATGTTACTATGATTTTCAAATACTGCCAATGTGACAATTCTCGAATTTCAGAATAACCATCAACAAAATAATTCTGAAGATTTTCGTTAAGTGTCTGACCAAGGAGTCTGAAATAGACACCGAAACGTTACGATGTAGTTGTTTCTTCGTTGATGTTGTTTCGTTGTAGTTTGTTGGGCAACTTTGTTCGATTTATTGCTTCTGACAAATATCTTGTGTTTTTCACGCAGAAGCAAATCACCAAATAATTAATTTTTATTTTATAGATATTTTTCAGAGTTTGGGAGAGAATACCCAGAAGGAAACCTTTCAATAAAAATAAATGAATTTGACCTATAAAACCATTTTCGCTATTCCTGAAAGGGCAGAAAATATATCCATTATTCCATATTTTAATGCTCACTGTATTTGGAAATGTTCATGTACGAAATCTTCGAATGATTTCAAATGGAGATGAAACATATCTTCCACATTGATCATATATGATGTGAAAATAGATCTTAATAGGTTAATGAAGTCATGTATGTACTACCTGAACTAGAATCAGTTTAAATGCATTATAGAAAAAAGCAATTTGTCCATTTGCTGCAGAAAATTATAAATATAATATCTGCGAAATTTGCAGCGTTTTTTATAACGAACCAACCATGTTGTTATACGGAAGTCGTAGTCGATGTAATCAATCGATCGTTCTAATGAAAGTCGTACATGCTAATGTAACATTATATTATCAATACTTTCGACTCGAATTCGTCGCTGTAATATCGTCAAGGAATTCTATGTCAAGGTATATGTAGGCTGGTCACAAAGTACACAGATAAACAGAGATAAAACCTGGCGGAGCGAGACCACTGTTCCTGTATGAGAGAGAGAAGTTGTTCATTCCACTCCTCTAGTCTCTAGAAACGCAAGACGACATTTCCATAGCTATTTATCCGAGGACGTGATGAAAATTCATAGGTGGAACCGGGCTTATACATTTCATCAACTTAATTCACATGCGTTCAGTTGTTGTTTTCCATGCGTTAGTTCAGCTGAGTTCTTAAGATAAGTTAAGTGAAGTCCCACTTAAAGAACACCTCAATCCGGTTGGTGCATTAAACTGTATTAAATTAGGTTCTTTCGTACCGCAACAGATTTTCTAAAGGTAAGAATTGACAACGTTCGATTATAAAATAATTTTCATTGTTCAACGAATCGAATCAATCGCTTTTGGTGTGGGTGTG